>CM034148.1:783154698-783754698 GCA_019776745.2 Taxus chinensis | reverse complement strand
TGTTGATAACCAACAAATAGTTGTAACTAAATGTAACTGCTCCTCTCAATAAAATGAATCTGTCTGTGTCATTTGAGCAGTGCAGTTTGCCTTCTGTATTCTTTCTTCTCTTTGCATATGCTAACAATTTCGTGTATAATTCTGCTGCTTTTCCTTCTCAGTGCAACCTTTGAAGGGCTAGAGGTAGAGGTCTATCGGCATATTGTCTTGGTTGCCCCAACTGCCTGCACATTATAGTCTAAAGGGGGGGAAGTCAATGTGTCTATTGTGCTTTACTTGCTCAAAGGCTTTTGGCTTGCAAGGCTTCCCTTCTTCCATTGCCAATGGTTCAGAATCAGCAAGAAGGAAGAAAGGGTTAGAAATGTTAACTTGGTTGGTGGTAACTTAGAGGGTGGAACAACTAGCCCTCTTTGAGTAGGCCTAATGGAATTGACTTGTCAAACGACCATGTGGGTTAAATCCTTCTCCATTGTTGGTTGGGATTGGTGCAAACCCTAGAAAGATGTTCGTGATCATGAAAAATATTAAAGATATTAATTAAACATTAACTAATTAACTATTTAGTATAAGTTAATGTTTAAATCGAGCACTGTAGCACCTACAAATTTAGCAATTATAGAATCACTATTATCAACTGCAGATTTACTGTAACAATTCTAGAATCATTGTAGTGAATTGCATTGTGGTGTGTTACTATCTCTCTTTGATCTCTGGTGTGTTTTGTGAGCAACAATTCTTTCTTAGTGTTGTGTGGGATCATGCTTAATGCTGATCTAAGACTCTGAGAAACCATTACAAGGTTTGATTTCTAGGATGTGCAGACGGAAAGGGCAGACAAATCTAATTTGGGGACAAATTTTGCAAGTCTGAAAGTCACAATTTACAACTGAAAATCACGGCCAAGATTCATAATTTGGTTCTGCTGGAAGCGCAAAAACTAATTGGCTAAAACTATAACGTCTGGAGTCACAAGATACTAACAATTGTAGAGTATCATGATTGTGATAAAATAATTCTCAAAAAGGAATCAAGCCCTGATACAAATCCTGCTGATTATGACAAACATCATAAGGAGGCTCGTCTGCAATTGAAATTGTCTATTTTAGATGATTTGATCCCCAAGGTCTGCAAAGCCACTGTGGCAAGTGATCTGTCCAATCTCACAAATTAATATCAAACTTTAGATAAAAACTGACTCCTATACCTGGAGGATTTGTTGTTTCTGCATAGATGAATGAGGGTGGGTCCCTGTCAGAACATCTCCTTCGAATAAAAGATCTCCGAAACCAGCTTGCTGCCTGGTGTCACCCAGATTTCATCTTGAAATCTGCAACCAGCCTATCTGAAAAAATTTCGTACTTCTAAAATAATGGGTCGTTTTGTGTTTTTATTGCCTGAAAGTTCTTGTATTGCGTCAATATATTCTCAAAGAGCCATATTAGCCTTTTTCGCCAAATACCCAGATGCCCAAAATTGTTATATTCTGTCGTCGAGATTTGTCTGCGGGAAATTTGTATTTAATTATTTTAAGCCCCGTTTGAGGCTATTTGCGCTCCGTTTTAACTCTGTTATGATCGAACATGCCATTATTCCCATGTACCAGAAGGGTTTTAACTTGGCATAAGTTTTGGGCTTTATTTGTGACTTTTGGCAATTTTTCGTGTTTTTGTGTTGTCCCGTTTTGTTTTCTGTGAAATTTCTCTAGAACAATTCCTTTGCCGGGTAAGCTCAATTTTTGGCCTAGAGAAGCTAGAAAACATATACGCACATTATGCCCAGAGGAAGTTGCCATCGGAGGTCTGGATCACTGGGAAAAAGCGAAGTCGTGCACGGAAAAGCCCCTGCGGGGTTGGGCGCATTTTTGGAAAACAAAGGATTTAAGCTGCAATGGGAAAAATGGAAGCAACAGGCAAGGTGGGAATTTTGTACCTGCCTAGCAGGATACTTTTTCCCGTGATATAAAATTCACTTAAGTTGCAGTGGGAAAGCTAGAGGCCACAGGCAGGCGGGAATTTATTGCCTGCTTTGCAGGGTAAAAATTCCCATGATGAAATAAAAGGAAAGTGACTTAAGTGAAATCATGGGATTTTATTGCCTACCTTGTAAGGTAAATAATCCCATTGTCAAAGTCAAATCACTTAAGTGGATCATGGGATTTTTGGGGCTGCCTTGTAGGGTAAAGAATCCCATTGTGAAAAATTCTTAAAAATAAAATTATATTGTGCAAAAAAGTGCACCCCCTTTGGTGAGATGATGGCAGCCTTTAAGTGGATTTAATTAATTATTTCTCCTTCTAAAATAGGCGCCCAGGCATGGAAGAAAGTCAAGAAGTCAAAGGGGAATAAAAGTAATAGAATTAAATGGATTAAATTGACTAAATTTAATTTATTTAAAGACTGTCCCCTTCATGTCAAAAAGTGCGCCCCATTTAGGATATATTTAATGATTTTTGAAGCATTAAATCATTAAATTAAATTCTATTTTCAGTGGCTATGGTCAAAGCACACTGTGAAGCTTAAGTGAAGTGAAGTGTGAAGAATTAAATTGGATTAATTTAATTTATTGGATGGTTGTCCTTAAACATGCTATTTTTAAAGAGAGAAGCATGATTTTTAATTAATTAATTGCCAGGAATAGGAAGGGCAATTATTAATTATAGAATTGTGAGGGTTATATAAGCATGGGCAGCCATATGGGTGAATTATTTAATTCACAGGTAAAGAATTGCAGCCAAGACGAAAAGTGCGCCCCATTTGAAGAAGGATTTTGCTCAGGCAAGGTGGAAACAAGGCTAAAAGCTTCCAAATTTGGTGCATGCTTTGAAGGAGGTTGATCTTTGTCTGCATAATTGTTTGCATAGGTGTTACAGGTGCTCAGGTGTTGTTGAAAGGATTCATGCTCTCTTTATGTGCAAATCAAACATCAATTTTTGGGGCAGCAGGATTGAAAAGTGCAGATTTTTACAATTAAAATTCACTATTCATGCTCCGGTGGCCATTTTTGTCTGAATTAATTGTAGGAATTCATTACAGGTGTTTTACAAAAGAAAAGGAGCTTTAATCAATGTCCAATACATTGCATATATCCTCTAAATCTGAAGAATTGTCCAGATCTGTACCAGTTTTGAAGAAATCCGGCCAAGAAGAAAAAGAATTATTCAGACAAAGATAGACAAAGCCATGGCGAAGAGAGATGAAAAAGAAAGCACGGAGTCATGCATCGCTTCCAAACTTGCAGACATAGGAGACACAAATCTAGGTCTGGAACCTCTTTCCGAATTGATTGATAGATCTAGAGCCGGAAAGACTTCACTCATGCGTGCGGTTAAAAGCAGTGGAATTATCCAAACTGCAGCCTTTCCATGCACAGCCCAGTTGCCAGAGTTTGTTATGGAGTGCGCTAGATCTTACCATCCTTCATCCAAATTAGTGCATGATGCTACGGGAAAGACAGTAATTCGTTTGGATGCAGAGTTCATCAATTATTGTTTGAAGATTCCAGTGCGAAAGGTGGTGGCTTCCATTAGTCTTCAGAATGCCGGCGGCAGGTGGGAGAAGCATAAAGTTGATTGCGTGAGCATAATGAATAGCAGATACATGAAGAAGCCTAGATCTCCTTCAAAGTTCCCAAGAACTCTTCCACGGTCCAATTTGGTGCAGGAGGTGCAGGAGGTCGATGATGTGGTCAAATTGCTATGCAGGATGAATGGCGAGGCGTACTTTCAATGCTTACACTTTCTTTTCCAAGCTGGACAGATGTGATGTTCTTTCTAAGGACCCCATTTTCGAATGCTACCCACAGCTTACTGTACCATGGTCAACGATGAATTCTTCTATGATTTCATTTGCAGGCTAGACAAAGACTTATTCCAGAATCAATTGGTAAATTATTAGCACAACATTGGTGAGCAACTCTAGAACGTGAAGCGTAAGCTGTTCCTACTTGGTGTATGTTGCAGCTTCACAAGGCGTCTTTTCCAAGCTGGATAGATGTGGTGTTCTTTCTAAGGACCCCATTTTCGAATGCTACCCACAGCTTACTGTACCGTGGTCAACGATGAATTCTTCTATGATTTCATTTGCAGGCTAGACAAAGACTTAAAGGCCAATAGGGTAAGCAAGGAAGCGTGGGAAGCTGTGTCCAAGATTGGCAGTCTATTTATTCAGTTTGCAGATTTCACATACCTTAGGGTTACGGGTTTTTCTGGAGAACCAATAAAGATGCCCAGGTATCCGAATGATAGATGGATCACCATGGAGCTGAGCAGACAACTTGTGGAGTTACACAACCTTCAGTCAAAGCGGCACAAAGTCTACGGGCTTCTTCCCAATCACTGTGGGACATTACAGCTGCATTAGCATTCATAGAGCTCGAGGGATGGAGACGCAGATGTTATCCGAGTATGAGCAAGAGTCCCTGCACGGCTGAACTTTAATCCATTTGGAGTAGCCAGGAAGACGATCTCCCAGGAGTACGCACATGTGCCTTCATTAGAAGATTTCTAGATGAAGTGCAAAAGTGGGTACGAGGTTAGAAAGAGAGATTTCAGCAGGCTATCAGCAAAGCAAGTGTTCAACTTTGGACTAGCGCGGATACCTGCGGATCTTAAAGATGATGGGAATGTGGTACTTGACACTTACTATCAAATGTGAGGAGATAAAGCCATACTTCAGGATAACGTAGGAGGCTGTCATACACTTGAAGAAAGATCTGGAGCTGTTTTGGTGAATACTTCAAACTGGTTGCTGACGAAGGGATATTGCCTTGATGAAGTATTGATAAATCAAGTCGCGGGCAACTTCGGCGCAGGAGATTCCCTCAAGTGAAAGCACGGAGGAGAAAGCAACAGAAAGTCTGAGAAGTTGAAAGTACACAGAAGATCTCAATCTAAGGAGAAGATCACTTCCACGGACATGACTTTGGTTCCAGCTTCTCCAGCACCCGATATTTCACCAATTGTTGCACCTCAGCAGGACGCTTCCATGCCTCCACTGAATCTGGCGACATTCATCTTCTCTCCTCAGCCACTCCGTTCAGCACCTGTTCCAGAGGAGATGTTGAAGCTGCAGATGGCGAAGTTTGAAAGAGCTTTGTCCTTGGATGATTCAGAGGATGGCAGCCATAACACCGTGGCACTTTTTGATGGAGAGGAGGTAGAGCGGGAGATGGTAGTGCACTCAACGACTTCTCATTCTCCGAGAAGTATCTTCTAGGAATGGTTGGCTTTGCAGTTGGTTCTAGAAGCGAGAATGGAGATGAACTTAGAAAAGCACGACTTGCAGCTACTCCAGAATCTGGGTAGAAGAGATAGAAGGCCTAAAGTTGCTAAAGCAACTTCTAGGTTGATCGCCGAGGAATCAGGGCAGAAATTTGCTGAGATATCAATTCCGGCAGAAGGAAAGGAGGAGGAGCTCACGGCAAAAGATGTTACAGTAACTAGAGTACCCCTCGGTCAAGCCACCATTGAAGGATTGAAGCAAGACACGCAGACATTGATAGATGCTCTATTCCTTAGGCTTGACAGTGAAAAGGCGGAGAAAGAAGAACTTCAGAAGCAGGTATCTCAGTTGTGCGAGATCATAGCCAAGGTTGCTAAGCCTTCCATTCAGCCCATTTCAGAGCAGGTGAGTGATCATCTTATGCAGGAAATGGAGGATGCAAGCAATCAAGTAAAAGTTATTGACGAATGGAAGGATTTGATTATGCATCAAGCTTCTGTACAACTTGGAGAAGTGTCAGCCCGCCTAAAGGTTATGAATGATGCAGCAAATCAGTTGCAGCAACTGGTGACAAGCATCGTAGATATGAACACAGTTGCTGAGAGTAACCTAAGTACTTTAGGAGAGATCAACAAGCTACCAGGAGATGTATTGGTTGCAGAGCAAATTGTACCGGACGGATCAATCGAGAAGGGGAAGCAACTAGAATTTGCAGTATCTTTCCGTTTGGAAATCTGCAAAGTTTTGCTAAAGAGGATGCAGGCACTTGAGAGTAGGACATCATCCTTACCAGACAGTATCATTTCTTTCACTGAGGAGGACGTGGTCGGAGGTGTTACTTCATACGTACGGACCGTTCCTAGCAAGGTACCTAATTCCCTGGAAGGGTCTCTTCTGATGGTACAAAAGAGAATTGATAAAGCTACTAAGCCTTTCACGGTGAATTCTATCAGTAGACTGGTGGCGCTGCAGGTGGATATTGCGAGGTTTGGGCCGAGCTTGGAAGATGTGGAAGCGTGCATCAAAGTGTTGAATGAAGGGCTGCTGCAGTTCAGGACAGAGAAGGAAGCAGTAGCTAAAACAGATGGAAAGATGTTGAATTACATGTTCGACAAGTATATCCGATATCAGAACAAGAAGAAGACATAAATGTTACAGCTGGCATGACTTCTTCTATTCTTTCCTCTTCTATTTTCTATGTTCCCGGATGAAATTGTAAAACTTTAAAGTTATTGGTTTTTCAACCATTGCTTAAAGTTATGTGGAACACTTCTATTAGTTAAGTGATACATGTGTCGCTTAAGGAGAAGTTAGTGGAGGATGATTATCAAATGTCATCTTTACTTCTTGTTTGTGTTTCAGTTCAGTTTGAGTTTTCCATTTGTACTTTCCCTTCTACATTCTATAAGTAGAGGAAGAACCTCCGGGTTAATGATCAGAATTTGTAAGCAGCAATCTTATGTTCTAGACTTTGTGCTGAACCCCTGAGAGCCACTTGGAGCAAAGGAATACAAAGGAGCAAGTTTCCGGAGAACTTTGTGTCACGGTATACTGTGTTTCTTACTTTTAATCTTAGATCTCTTAATAAACTTTGTGTTATTTTAGATCTGGATCTAGAGCTGCCTTTGTTTTAGAATTCTGTGTTTATATCTATTGGATTCTTCTACGTGCATGCAACTAGCTCTGTCATCTACTGATTGGGATGCACATCTTCCCCGTTTCTTCTATATGTTTATGTAATTACCTTCTTCTATAACTTTTCCTTTCTTTAAACAGTTGCTTACTTGCTGCAGAACTGTTCAGTTATGGTTCATGAACTGAGTAGTTAAAGTAAAACCCCATTTAGATATTAGCATACTTTAATTGACAAATCTGACACGGGAGCCTCACCGGTAAATGAGGGAGATTTATCTCATGACTGCCTAGGTTTTGTGCTATGCAGAAAATCTAGCCAACACTGCCACAAATAAAAAGATGGATGATGACAACCTGGTCACTCTTGTTTTGAATAGTTTAATAAATTGTTTATGGAGGCTTTACACTTGATGGCAGAAACCCAAACCCTAACATTTGATCAAGTCAGTTCTTATATGCTACAGAAGGAATGCAGGGAGACAGACAAGGGAGTCTACTTTGAGACAAACAGACTGCATTTGTTGCTTGGTCTAAGGGGAAGTGGAAACCTAATCATGATGAATCTACAAAAGTAGCTATTCTCTATATAAAATGCACATATGGTCATCCATGCAACATAAATACCCATCAACCGCATTTCATACTTAAAAAAATTCAACTTGTTGCAAAACACATTGTATTTTTCAACATGTCCTTTTGCAAATTTTTGCGACCCAAACCCACGACTTGCGCTTTAAAAGTGGATACTTTTGACAAATCCTGCTGCATGAGCAGCCATTCGACCAACTGCAATGCATCATTTTTATTTCAAAGCAAGTGTTGTTTTGACTTTTTTGACCGGAAAATGGTCATTCATGTGGCATGCATGCATGCGTGTATGACCATAGGTGCATTTTGTATAGAGTATCTACTCCCATGAATCTACTTCCAAACATCAAATGAGATGCAATTACTATCATAAGTCGAGCATGTCAAAAAGGATTTCCGGAAGTGATGGTATGCTCATTCCCACAACAGAAAGTCGTCGAGTCAAGCAAATGTGGTAGCAGATGAAAATGAATGGGATTCTTAAGAAGAGTATGCCCTCATGGCATCATACTCAAGCGGTCAAACGAATGTGGCAGCAGTTGAAGATGAATGGGATTCTCATAAAGAGTATGCTCTAACAGCTTCATACTTGAATACTAGTACTACTAATTGTTGGTTCTTTGACTATGCGCATCCAGACATTTCAGATGTTGTGAGGACTAACATGTAAAATTTACAACAAATACATTTTTTTCTAATTGAGTTTCATTCACTGATGGGTGGTTACATGTAGTGGCGGGGATAGGAGCTATATGCATGGTTTTGAATAATGCTGAAAAAATTATTATAACAAATGTTAGGTATGTTCCTAACGTGAATAAAAATATCTTGTCTGCTAGTTAATTAAATGAAAATCCCAACACTAGAGTGAGTTTCTCGAGGAAGAAGTGTATTGTGTTTGGCGTGAAACAGGACAGGATAGTTGCCCTATGCATTAGGCAAGATGACTTGTATTGGCTTGTTGACTTACCTTGCCATAGTCAACCTCAATGCATTAGTAGGTGTAGCACACAAAATCTGGTCTGAGCACTTGGCAATATGGCATTTTATACATATCCTAATATATCTACCATTTACACATTACTTGGCCAGCTTAGAACATCTTCTCGTTCTATTCCCATATCCTACATCCACTAGATGACCACCTTCTCCAGTTCAACTTGCCAGAAACACTAGAAGTCTGTTATTAAATATCTACCAAACACCCCCTCCATCTATGTCTAAGTCTTTGTCATCACAGGGAAGGTTTGTATGGCTTGGACAGTACTGTCGTCAATACTATCCACGTGTCACGAACCCATCCTCCCACATTCTAACAGTCGTATTATCATTTGGGCATTCTGTGTGGTTGGCCAAGGAGAGACTTTTCGATCAGTTGATATAAAAATCATTCGAATGGTAACCTATATAAACACATCCACCCTAAGCTATTATGGAATCTATGGATCCTCTATCACACTCGCTCTAAAAAGGTCAAGAGCAAGCACTAAACCATCTAATCTCTTAGAGAAGTTGAGAATTATCACAACAAGAAGCTACTGAATTTTTGAAGATATTTAGATTGCTTCCACAGATCAACCATGAGCCAAAGTTGAACTATCAAGTGTTTATTGCCAAGTGTGAGGGCCAGATCAGGGCTCCATCTATATTTTTTATACCACATGTGTCTCATCATAGGAGTCAAATTAACTACATGAACTTGATCCCACCTCAAAGTAGTGGTATGTTGCGCAACACTTAACATATAAGAAGGGGTGTGGTGAGACGATCCAACCAAAAGGTCCACTAAATCCTTTTCTGGTCAAAGCACAAGAGTTAGGGTTTGGGTGAAGAAGAGGCCCAATTTGATCCAAATATTGTCATTGCAAAGATCCAAACACAAAAAGCAACAAAGCAAAAAAAATGAATCCGCACAAGCCAGAGCCAGCAAAAAAACACCTAGGGCAAGTTCATAGCACCCAAGATATGTTTGAAGACAATTATGTCCCTACACATCATTTGATGTTTTTTGTGCAGCTTGACAACAATTTGATTCGCCTTTATGCACATTTTGAGCTCTTTATCATGCCTTGTAAATAGGGTAGAATAGTTCATCTCTTAACCTTGATTATCTTTTGGGACATTCTATTAGTGGATGGTCACTTATCAAACCTTCATAATAATCTAGGACTATTTATGACTACTACTTAATAGTTTTGAAATATTATACTTAGTAATTAGGCTAGAATAGACTAAACCCTAAATTCTCTATTACATGAGGGAGACTCCACTATACAAGATGTACGGGAGGATGAAATGACTCAATCAAATGCACAGTTTGTTGTAGAGAGAGACTCTACTATCCAGGATGTGTTGGAGGATGAAGTGCCTCAATCAAAGTCACAAGGTTGGAGGACAGAAAACAAGGCTGTTAATCCAACAAGGCAAGTTCAATTTGCTCTCACTTCTGACCTTTCTACAGTACCCGAACTGCAGAGATATTTTGAAGCAAAAGACAAACCTAGCTGGAAGAATGTCATGCAAGCTAAATACGAAGCCTTGATGAAGAATCCTACCTGGTAGTTTTGGAATCACCTCTAGGTAAGCAACCCATTGGAAGCAAATGGGTGCATGAATTCAAATGCAAAGCCAATGGTACTTTGGACAAGTACAAGGTTCGTGTTGTTGTGAAAGGCTTTTCGCAGCAGGAGGGAATAGACTATGAGGAGACCTTTGCTCCTAAATGAAGATGGTCACATTTCATTCACTTCTCCATAGCAGCTCAGTTTGGTTGGAAGGAGTTTCATATGGATGTAAAGAGCGCCTTTCTAAACAGAGATTTGGATGAGAAGGATTACATGGTGCAGCCTAAAGGTTTTCGAGTACATGGTCATGATCATCTAGTTTGTAGATTGATTAGGTGCATGTATGAACTTATATAGGCTCCACGAGCCTAGTAGATTAAAATTGATTAGCATCTACAAGATTCTGGATTTTGGAGTCTTTCTTATCCAAATCTTTATGTTTTGCAATATGTCAAAGGAGCTCTTGACTTTGGCATTTTACATCGGAGGACTACAAATTTCAGATTGACAAGTTACTCAGTCTCTAATTGGGTAGGATCAGTTGCGTACATCTTTTCCTTTGGTTCAGGAGTTGTTTCAAGGCAAAGCAAACTTCAATGCACAGTGGCTTTATATTCCACCGAAGCAATGTACAAGGCGCAATGAGTGCCAATAGTGGCAGTTTGGCTACGTTGGATTTTTGACTGGTCTTCAACTTCCTTGGACTACACACGTACCCCATTTTTTTGTGACAATCAGGGTGTACTGAAGTTAGTGAAGAATCCAATGTATCATGCTCACAGCCTCACACCAAACACATTGAGATTCATCATCACTACATAGAACAGATAGTTGATTCTAGTGATATTTCTCTTTACTATTCTGCATCTCAGAAGCAGCCTGCAGATCTAATGACTAAACCCCTTGGTCCTATTTTATTTGTAAAATTTCAAGACAAACTTGGATTAGTCTTTGGTTTTGTCATTAAGTAGGAGCAGAAAAGATACTAATTAAACATTAACTCGTTAACTATTAATTAATGCATATTCGTTATTCACGCATAATTTCCTCACCAAAATATGTAAAAAAAAAATATTAATTAAAAGACGGACACACAGAAGTATGTTAGTGTGCCTTCCATGTGCCTTTCATTCTCTTCATTCTCTCTCTTGATTTTATTAACAAATGCGACAGCAAAAGAGGATGTTCTTAATCAAGTGTGTTCCCATTCAATTCCACCCAGTTCTCAGAGAACATTGTTAAGAAACATCTCTTCAAGGTCCACACTTTCACAAATTATTGCATAATTGAGCACGCCGTGGCATTTGGTCTATTCAAAGGCTATGTTCTCCAATGGCTCCTCCAATCTTAGATAGTAGGAATTCTAGCCAATTCTCATTGGGGAGAAGAAGAGGCCTAACCTGCACAAGGACAATATGGTGAAGCTCTTTGATAAGATCGGAAGCACGAGACCATGAATTTTTCGTGAATCGAGGACCATCTTGGAAGCCTAAACCCTTCTCCCACTTTGATGAGAAGATAGCCATAAAGTGACAATTCATTATCATGAGAATATCAACAGATCCAGCCAGATTCTAATTCTCCTAAAACCGAGCTCAAAGAGTTTTAGGACCTCAATAAGAACCTATGAATCTGCAAATAAGTGCCTTCCACTTCAACATCCAAAGTCATTCAATTTCATCAAGAGTGAGTGTCACTTTAGGCAGGTTTTATATCCTTTGGTAGCAGGAGGGAAAGGTTGGTCTTGTGATAGTTTGTTTAGTGTGTCACAGGACAAAATCGAGGAGGCTTGCTTTTCAGATCATGTTTTTCTCATTGGTCATCGTTGTTTAGAAATTAGGACTGCTTTGCGATGAAGGGAGTGAGGGAGTGTAGCTTTTAAGTGGAGGCCATAGCTTCCTCGAGGGAAACCCAAGGCTCACTTAGTAACGTGTTGGAAGGGGTAGAGGCACCAATAACAGAGGATGGGGGAGAATTGCAAGGTTTGGTGTGGGTGGATGGAAAGTGGAGACATGCACAACTCGTGAATGTCACGAAAGAAAAAGCGATTTTTACTTGTACCTATATATGAAATGTTAAAGAAGTGAAAAGAGAATTTCACTTCAACTTTGCACGGGCATGAGTTTTTCAAAGACAAAGGGAAAAAGATAATTCAAGATGTATTATTTTGACATTTTGTAAACAGAAACAGACTTTTGGCTACTTAAAATAATGATTTAGCAATGATGATCTAGCTCCTCATATGCCATGTCCAGCTGCACACACTGTGTTCTGTTCCTAAACACGGCATATTTGGTTATGTAATGTAAATGAGCGATAGGGCTCATGGTCACACATGATTTTATTTATATAAGAGACAGTAAGTAGTGATGTTAGGTAGGTAATTAATAGGGCATGTAGCTTGTATGATAAGTTGCTAGAAGGTTCATTAAATCTAGTTAATATAGCTTTGTAGGTAGTTGGTATGGGAAGCTACTCACTAGTTATATATAGGAGTTAGGATGCGGTCCAATGGAAGGGGCTACAGATTCTATTTTTGCTGTGAGACTAGTCCCATGGAGTTGAAAAAATACAGCTACATGAATATAATAAATCTTTCCCTTTAAAATAGGAGCCCCGCAATTTTAGCCAGTAGATTTTCAGCTACCGCTAGGAAAGAGGGCTGAAAGTTTCCCCCACCAGCTTTGGGACAATTTTGTCTACTTGGCACCTGGCATGATATCTTTCTTGAGTAGTTAAATTTTGATAAAAATCTGGGCCACTTGTTTGTATATAGTTCTTATGATATCTCACCCATAGTTTCTCAGCCCAAAATGATTAAATATCTATGGGACCAGTTGACTTCAGAAGGCTCCTGAAATTTCTCAGTAGCGCCAGCTGAGAAAGTTTAGTTAGTACCCCTCCATAGGACCATAGCCTTACTCCCTCCCTATGCAATCCATGCAATCCATATATTCTCGCATCAATGCAACTATATGTGAATATATTATTCACGTATCAATGCAACTATATGTGATATATTCAGATCTTTTGAGAAACATTTACTACATCATTTGAATTTGTAGGTGTAATCCTAATTTTGGGAGTGCAGGTGCCCTGTCATTATTATATTTTGTGTAGTTGTGCCCCTTCTGTTTGCAGGTATGCTACAGGTGAAGAAAATATGTTGTGTTTGAACACGAGACATTTGCTGCTAATCATATTGCTCTTAAAAAATATGATGTTTTCTAGCCTTCAATGGTGAATTTAAGCTCGGAAAAGCGGTGCAGAACCATCCAAAAGAATAAGAATTTACTTACATTCTTTGATCCAGTCAATGTTAGTAAGATGAGAAAAATCTATAAAAACTGAAGGGAGAAGTTTCTTCTCTCCAACTCCAATTAGTTCACATAAAGGAAGAGATTTATTTCTTTTCACATAAACTTTAGGTGGTGAATAGAGATTATTGAGCTCTTCCTAAACAACAACAGTAAAAGGAGCACAGAAGGCATCTTTGATCCAGGACAAGTATGCAACAACACAAGGCATGGGTGATGTCAGGCTAATAGGTCAAGCGAATATGACTGACAAAGTTTCCTGCACATTATCAACTCGCTTATTGCATATCAAATGATCATTTATGCATTTGATTGGTATATGAAATGGTACAGGTTCCATGCTCACTCTTAAGTTGCCCTTTTAGAGGCACCTCTCATGCCATACAAGGTGGATAGATTATCCAGCTAAGTAAGATGCTACGGATTTGGTCATCCATGCATTGAGCATTTTCTGTTGCACAATAGAACTCTATATGTCATAAAAATGCCAAGCAAACTACTTAAGCAAGCAAGAAATCGAACCTGTAAATTGAGAATGTTAATAGCTTCTTAAAAAACACTATCATTAAAAAATATCTTCTGCCTCCTTTTCTTGAGTTCTACCGAACCATCATTCAAGGAACAACTTGGATAATAAGCTTACAGCAGAAGAAGGCTATCACTCGTCTCTTTGATGGGCACACAAGATCAAACATGATGAGTACAATATGTCAACAGCATATCTAAGGCATCACGCACAACATCTCAACAGAATATCCAAGACCGTAGATGTCTATAGGCTTCATACAATGAGTATGGCATAAAAAGTAAAGCAAAGCTTATTACATTGCCAGATAAAAGATGTCACTGAGTGCCATAAAATTGTCATAGAAAAGATTCTCTCATTAACAATCAGAAAGTTCCCAGAAGTTATCGAGGATGTCAACCAAAGAATTTTCAGCTATGGGTATATATCATGCAAATCCAAATGAGAGTTTCAAAACACTAAAAAGGATATTTCTCCTAACATCCAAGTTTGATCTCCCATATGGAAAAGCCAAGAAGCTAGAAAATGAAGCCTTGTGCAAAATCCATGGTGCACAGTGAACTTAGAATATGGACAAGGAACTCTTCTGATATATATGACAGTTGTTTGGTGATACACGGTATTTTTCGTAGCCATATGTACATTCTTTAAGTCTCAGCTAAGCTCCGTTCAATGTCAGAAGTAGATGTCTAGGAGGTAATGACAAATAAGATGGCATGAAACTTTGCAATCACGAGTCTGTGTTTGTGTGTGTGGGAGGGGAATTGGAAGGGCGAGAGAGAAAGGGAAGGAGGAAGAGAAAGGGGATATCACATCAAAGCATACTTACAATATTTAGTCGCCATAAATAATAGCATACACTTTGCTCCCTTTACTTAAGCATAAGCTAAATTAACATAGCGAGGACATGATAATCATAAATTTGTTCAGTAAAGGCAATGGCATTTACTTTCCTCCATAAAACCCCTTCATAAGTATTGAGATTTTCGGCGACGAAACAATTAAAGAGAGGAACGGAAAAAGTGCAACCTGGGCAGTAGCGTACCTTGACAGATGCTGGGTAAGGTGGCAATGGATCAGGGGCCTCTAAGTCAGTAGCTAAAATCAATCCCAAAGCTTCGTGCAGTGGCACTGTGACAGGTTCTAAGCATTTTGTAACGCTCAGCACTACGTCCAAAGCATCCTCCACTGAGATCATTGAAGACGGGGGAAATGTAGCTGCTTCTCGAAAGTTTTGATTGAGTGCCATAGCCAATGTTTACAGGAACTATAAAAAAAGCTGAAATTGGCTTCTGATTTTATGGAGAACCTGCAGGCATTGAGAACCATTCAGCAACATATCCAGATTTATGCATTTAAAGATTGTTTCCAAGCAAATATTGAGACTCATACGTACCTAAATTCATATAGAATTTTCAATTTGGGGCAATAAAAGCTTAAAAAATTAAGCCGAGAAAAAGTTATAGGGGAGTGCAGAAAAAGTGATATGGGCGTACAGATGAAGCTGACTAAGATTAGTGGAGTACGGGCGTGGACAAAAAGTGATATGGGCGTACATGGTGCATATTTATTGATATGATAGGGAGACAAAAACTAGCCACAATTGTACATGTACTACCGATGTTATGCACTTTATTGTTTTTTAGACTAATCTTAACAAAAGCACAAAGCTTGAAGAAGAAGAAGAAAGACTTATAATGATGTCCACGAGAGTAAGCAATCTAAGGGACCAAGAGCCGCAACATTAAGAAACTTTCATATTTCTTTTGATGTTGGATTTTCTGTTATGAATATTGACTAGGAAGCCTACTGTTTTGTGGATCCTTTACTTGTCAAATAATTCATTTAGGTTGCCCATCTTCAAATCATACTATAAATAGATATCCTCATATGTTACACATTCTAAACTGAAGTGTCATTCAGTTTCCACCACCCCTTTACTGCAGAAAATACAAGTTCTTTCTTCCCAATTTTCCCTGGGGACCATCCATCTACCAGTCTCACACCTAAGATGATGTGATTCCAATCCTCAACTGAGCCACTAACATCCTAGCCTTACCCTTAAGAGCATCCTGTAGATATACTTTTTCCTCGTGCTCCCATGCAAGGTTTAAACTCTTTAACATAGTATTTTTTTTCAGCCAATTTGTTTTGTCCTCATGGCAAACCTAAATTGTTTGAGACAAACTTTTTATATCTGCATTGGTGTTAGGACAATCTTGCAGCTTAATGTCCCGTTTATTCATCCACTTATTGTTTTGTGTCATCCATGTCTTCTTCCTACGATCCAACTCCTCCTCAACGACTATTTTGGGCCAGCAATTGGTTATCCATGTTTTCAACTTTTTTTAGATGACTTATCAATTGGGTTTTATGTGTATGCATCCATCACGAAAGTTTCTTGTTTCAACTAAGAGGATCTCATATAGAGTTGTTGCTTTGACTTTGATGTTGTTAGTGATTTAGGTGTTTTTGGATTCTCTCGAGTTGTCTCCAATTATGATTTGACATACTACTCCCCCCATACTTCACACCCGTGGAGGGACAATCGATGTGACCATCAAACCAAAGAGGGTTTTCTTGGTTTTTCCAATCCCATATTTTGCTTTCATGCACCTGTCCTGGAGTAGGTAAGATGCTCTCTCGCCCTCCCTAAATCCTTTTTTGCTCTACAAGTCTCCCAACTGAGTCTATTATGGAAAACAATTCCAAGGTATGTGTGCTCTTCTATTATTTTCTAGTGGATTGCCATAAAAAAATAAACATAACTTATTGCTTCTTCCTTTTTAAGGAAAAAAATCATGACTTTGGTCTTGTTAGTGTTCATTTTGCATCCCAACCTCCTAGAAAAAAGAGTTCTAAGGCCCCTCGAATGTTCTCTTTAAACCATGGGCAGTTTTTTACAATTAGAGAAAAGTCATCTGCATATAAAATTAGCTTCACCACAGAGCTAGCCAACTGGATATCACCCACATATGTTTTGTTTAACCATTCCTCAAGTTTTTATCTATGTATAAACTAAGCAAAGTAGGAGATAAAGGGACATCACTGTTTAATTCCAATGTCGCTACCAAAACATTCATACATGCCCTCGTTGGTTTCTGATTTTATATTTAACTTGCTCATAAATTTTATGCACTGCAGCTCTATACTCTTCATGAATCCCAAGTTCCTCCATTTTGTTCCACAATTTTTTCTCTAGACACTGTGTAGAAGAGAGGAAGGTTCAATCTATTTTACCATGGTGTTATGTTGGAGACAAGAGGTGTAGTAGGGCACAATCAGTTTCCATTGATCCAATACCAACTATAGTTCATGTAACCCCCAAAGAACCATAGTAAAGCTCCAATCAAACTCCTATATATAAAATACTAGCAATGTTCGTAAGAACAAAAACTTCCAAGTAGTCCCAAAAAATGTAATATATGTTTTGAGAAAATACAAACAAAATTGAAAACAAATTTCCAAAGCATATAATCTTTGCACCAAAATTTTGAAGGATTGTAACATATTTTTAACTATACATGAGCACTTATTCTGTCAAATTAAAAAAGTAAAGGGTTTTTTTTTTTTAAATCAATTTCCAGAAGGTTGAGAAGTTTTAGTATAAACCATCAATGAAACTCAGGACCTTTGTTAATTAGGTGAATGCAAAGACAAGTTTTATACATGAGGACCTTACTCCTCCGACAGAATTGTTTTCCTTCTTTGAAGTTTTTAGCTATGCATTTACTGTGTAAATCAAAAAGGCATTTTTGTCAATGTATTCTTTTAGGATGGAAGAGTTTTTATCATGTGGACATTTTTTCTTTCTTTCTTTTTTTGTCACGTAGCATTGGTCCAAGTGGGACATGGTCACATGTTAGTGTTGTGTTTTTTTTAATGGATGGGTTAGAGTTATACTAGTACAAAAATCTTAAATAGATCTATTTGAAAAAATGATGATAAAAAATATAAATGGCTTGAAACTATCTTATATCAGCAATCTATTACATGACAGACCGAAGCATCTAATACACCAATCAAAAATGGTTGTTTTAAGTGGTTTGGCAAAAATTTGTCAAAACTTTATTGTGTCGAGGGGAAAAAAAATTGTTTATACTAGTTGGAAAAATATCTATAGGGCCAAAAAAGAAACTCTATGTGGTCAAACAACAAAAGAACATAGAGCTAGAGTGAAAATACACAGTTGCGAACATTAAGACCATAAAGTTGTGATGACGGATCCTCTAAGAGGATACCAACTTAGCCAATGGCGTACCCTTTAAGCAACCAGATAGAATAATCAAATTTGATGTCCCTGGTTGGCATGCTCCTCTAGTAGAGAAAGGATGATGGAAAAGCATGTAAAACGTGATTCAAAAAAGGAAGAGAAACATAAGGCAAGGGCCTTATGCATAAAAAAAAATTGAAGGAAAAGTAGGGACTTGGATAGAAAACTGAATGAAAATCCTACCTTCGTATGCATAGTCCGTTTTGTGCTTCATGTATCAAGGTACCATTTTTGGAAGCATACATCTATGCAAATCAATTAAAGTAAAATGTCTCATGATTAAGAAAATATTGAAATAAGTAGATGTTATATCTAAATTAAGTTGCCATCACAGATTATAGACAATAAAGCACAAATTTTGACACAAGCAAGTAAGATAGAAAAATATGAAACCCTTGTTGCAAATGAAGGGATAAAATACTTCGTTGATCCGTAATGATCCCGAAGATATGTTTGAGTTGGAAAACTACTGGAACAGGATAGTAGTCTGTAGCACTTAGACCCAAAAAATGCAGAGATGTCGAGAATGCTTGGACTAGGGGCATCTATGCAGGGTCCACCTCTTTTGGGTGCTTGTGACTGCTCAAAATCTGTGAAACTCAATTTTTATAGGGTTACAAGGTGTTCATTGGTTATCACCTTTATGTCGATTGTACTTCATTGTTAATCACATGAAACCTGCAAGACAAAAGAGCACCTATAAAACCCAAAAAACACATCAAACCCTAAAAATAAAAAGATGTAAATGGGGAGTTGGAATGACCCCGACAGTCACCCGATCGAGTGAACTTACAATCTAGGTGTTGCACTACATTTCAGACGTGGTTTTGTGTGTGTGTGTGTCATGTAGGTGGCTCTTGTGCAAGTTGTACTTGATAGAAAGCAATAACTATGGGTAGAAAATGTAGATAAATGTGTGTATGGAAAAATGAACTTCCCCTCCTCTGAAGTGTATGTAGAAAAATGCAGTCTCTTGCCCTTGTATGGATGTTAGATGGATGTTTTGATGCTCTTGTAATGACTTTTGGATGCAACCTTAGGTGATGATACTAATGTTTAGAACTTGGTCCTTTATTATGAGCACATAGCTTTGTATTTATACGATTCCCTTGTTTGAATTTTGTAATTAACGAGATGCCTAACAGCTATAAAAGACCCAAAAGATGTGAGCAAGATATAAAGAGGTTGGGGTGCCCAGAGGGGACAGGGGCGCCTCGATGCTAGCGTCCTAGCTAGGTGCTGGTGTCTAGACTCGTAAATGTTGAAGTATCAAAAGACAAATCAAGCAAGAAGGTGTATAAGACCAAGAACAAAAATAGAAAGCAAGCAAAGAGGTCAAAGACAATGATCAATTAGTACTTTTCTCGCTTAGGAATCATATGAATAGTGGTATGTGATCAGGACTAGAAATATACCCAAAGTGTGTGATTTAGTGTCTACAGTTGCCCCCACTTTATGTTGTTGAGAAAATGTTCAATAACATAAAGTAGATAAGAGATGTGTACCTAATAACCATGTAGATTGATGGCGAAAAACGTGTTGAGGAGATAAGAAAAAGCGCAGAGTGACAAAAAGTGAAGGGTGGAAGCTAGAGAAGAGGAAGTGAAAATGACCCTAGTGGTGAGAGCGTATGTGTAGATGTTGCATTGTACCTATCGTCGATGTCATTGGATGTGTGATTGATGTGACTGCCACTTCCCATAAGGACAGACCTACAAAAGAGAAGAGTGAGTGAGTAGTCAAATATGTGTATATGAAAATTTTGATCCAAAAAAGTAAAAAGTGTGTAAAAATGTGAAAAAGGAAAATGTGCGCCTGATCCGTCATGAGTGAAAGAGATAGAAAGGATCATGAAGATGTTGTAGAAGAACAAGATTTTTTCGGGTGATCTCATGCTAAGTACGAAAGAAGTGTAAGGAGAAAGGTCTAGTGTTATTATCCAACCTTTGATTGTTTCCCGAATTGTAAACACCACTGCAGATGGTGTGTGTAAATTTGATCTATTTCGATCCAGTTCGATCCAATGTGAAAATAGAAAAGAAGGTGTAATGCATGCATACCAAGTGCTAAAGGATTGTGCTTGTCCTGTAAAAGTTATGTAAAATTTTTGTAAATTGTTGTGAATTGTACCATTCTGAGAGAAACTATGTAACTTCCCCCTAGTCATAGGCGCTCATGAAGGGTCAGGGGGGCTCAGGCGTTACTGTATGTGTCTGGGTGCTAGTGTCTGTACTATGCTGAGGACCCAAGATAGGTTCTAGGCCATTATTGAGACCTAATGTTGTGTTGTATCGATACTAAATTGTTATTTGATGTGACTGTAAACTGTTGTATGGGGTGACTGTTTCACCCAATAGATGCCCCCTCATTTGGGGTGCATGCAACGTCGCAACAAGCATGCAACCTAAAGGAGGACTGGACGTTGTGTTGAAACTAAATCCCTACAAGGGGGGGGAGTATGCTTGGTAGAAACTAAGGCACACACAAACAAAGTGGCTGGAAACAAGTGTTAGTGTAAGCAAGATAAACACACATGTAGAAGAAAAAATTAAGCTAACAAGCAAGAAGACAATGTAGACAAGCAATAATGCAAACAAAGTAGACTCAAAAAAGTGGGTTACAAACATAGGACATCACTCACGATGTCATAAGATAATCGAGGCCGCTATGGCCAAAAGCATACAATGTGCACACAAGACAAAGGGCATAGTCTACAAACAATGACAAACAATGATAAACAGAGGCAAGTAAGATATCAAACAACCATTGTAGCAAAGAGTTCCTATGAGACAAATGTTGCACATAAAGCATCCTTTAGCATTTTAGATAGATAAAAATTATGTCAAAATGTGTATGGTCTGATATAGTAGTGTGATAGGAAGAATAATAAGTAGTATAAAATGAAACCATAGCACATGTGATGTGTACAAAAGTAGATGCCCCCAGGAGCCGTTGTGGGACTGGTAATAGATACTACGCCAAGCATACATGTTGCATGTATTGATTTGTGTAAATTCTGTAATCACAACTAGAGAACAAGTGAATGTGCATGTGTATACAAAAATGTAATGACATATAATGTATCCAACTAACATAGTAAGTAAAGTGTACATGTGAGTATAAGTAAGAAAGAACAATGTGTAACCAAGATATTCAGTATGTTGTGGAAGAGTGAGATGGAATGCATAGTGAGTGTGATAGGATCCAAATTCACCTGAGTGAATGTCAATGAGTATGCATGTGATGAGGTTGAATTATAAATGCCCCCTCAACAGTTGAGAATGAACCATAGAATAAGAGTGTGTCATCGGGAAATGGTTTCCAAGTGTGCGCTAGAAATATATGATCATTAAAGCGTAGAGCATAGAGAGTGCACGAGTGAGTGTGGTGAGGTTTCATAAATGTAGTGAGCCCTCAACAATTATGTGTGAACCATAGCACAAGAGTGCGTCATCGGGTAATAGCATGAGCTTTTATGCGTAGTATCTTTTGAGATGCATAATGTTGAGTGGGTTTTTAAGTTGCTTACTAAGGATGGTAGCAAGGTGATAAACACCACCCCTAAGCTTGTCATTGACAACATAAGGGCCTAACCAATCAGGTTTGAACTTATCTTTGAAAGGAGCTTCAACGTTCGTGTTTTTCTAATTTTCCTTTAAAACAAGGTCACCCACATTAAACTCACGAGGACGTGGTTTTACGATTGTATGTTTGAGTGATGTGAGATTGATGTACTCGAAGGTTTTCAAGGGCTTGGACTCGATGAGATTCAAGCATTTCAAGCTCATGTAGGCGTTTTTCTCAGTATTCATTATTTTTTAATATACCTTTGAGTGAGTCATGTAGTGATGAAATTTCGAGTTCTAAAGGAATGACGGCCTCAATACCGTATACTGGTGAGAATGGTGTAGCATTAGTGGCCATATGCACACTAGTCTGGTAGGCCCAAAGAGCGTATAGGAGATGGCTGTGTCAGTCGTCACCGCTAGTGTCCATAGTTTTTTGTAATATTTTGACAATGGTCTTATTGGTTGCTTCAGTTTGGACGTTACCCTGTGGGTAATAAGGAGTAGAGAATGATTGTTTAATCTTTAATTTTGTGCATAGCCTTTTGATATCCTTATTCTTGAAAGAAGATCCAGTGTTAGTGATAACAACAAAGGGGATGCCAAAGTATGTAATAATATGAGTAGTGATAAAATGACAGATATCAAGACCTATGAAAGTTTGTGGTGGCACCGCTTTTACCCATTTAGTAAAATACTCTATAGCCATTATAAAATACTTGTGGCCTTTAGCTGATTCAGGATTGATCATACCAATAAGGTCAAAGCCCCATAAGGAGAAGGGCCAAGATGGGGCAATCGGTTGAAGGTCATATGCAGGTGCATGGTGTATGTCGTCATGTTTTTGGAATTTATTATAGAACTTCACATATTCTAGTAATATTTCTCCATAGTAGACGAATAGTAGCCCTAATTTAAGAGCTTGTGTGATAGAGCCTTGCCAAAGAAGTGGCCACCACATATGTTATCATGCACCTAAGATATGATGGTGGGAATGTTTGCAAGTCCTAAACATCATAGTAAACGACTGTAAAATGAGTGTTTAAATAGTTCCACACCAATGATGACATAGTGTGTGGCCTCATGCCATAGGTGATGAGCTTGGTGTGGTTGAAGGCCATTGGAAATGGTTTGTCGATAAAGAAAGTTATAGATAGTAGTAAACCATTTGGAGTTGTCAGTACTATGTGTGACGACACAAGCGTAAAGAAGCGAAGTATGAATAAAGGTTTGTCATAAGTGTCTGATAATGAATGTGGCTTTCTCATCAGTGATATCCCGAGGGATAAGTGATGATAAACTAGTCATAGGATCCGTATGGTGGTTGTCTTTATAAGGGATGGCTATAAGAAAGTAAGTCTCAAATGTTAATAAAATATTTTTAACAAGGTTATTATACGACCCAAGATGGTCTTTTTTTGTGTGATATTTATCATTGAATTGATTAATAATGAGTTGTGAATCATCGTGTATGCAGATGTTGCAAATAAGGAGCTTCTGGGTGGTGGTGAGGCCAAGAATGAGGGCTTCATACTCAGCGATGTTATTGGTGCATGAAAACCCTAAGTGATATGCAAAGGGGAGATAATCGCCATGTGGAGTGATAAAGATTATGCCAGCCCAAGCGCTAGAGTGGGAATGAGATCTGTCGAAATACATGGTCCTCATGTTGGTGTCAATGGCATAGGACATAAAGTTGTCTCGAAAAGAATCACAGACATGAGATGCATCTAGTAGAGGTACCTCAATTAGTTGATTGGCAATAACTTGTCCTTTGATGGCTTTCTGTGGGATGAACTTGAGGTTAAATTCTATTTATAACATCACCCATCGTGTCAGATGTCCCGAAAGATGTGTGTGGGATCGGTAAATAGTATAAATGGTCTACCTTAGTAATTATGTGTATTTCATTGTTAAGAAGGTAGTGGCGTAATTTATCGCTACAAAGACAAGACCAAGGCATAACTTCTCAATGTAAATATAGTTACATTCATAAAATAGCAAAGTTCGGTTGATATAATAGATAACTCTCTTGCATTGAGAATCATCATGTTGCGCAAGGAGGGCTCCTAAAGCATGAAACGTGGTGGAAATATATAGCAAGAAAGGTCGCTCAGCCGTGGGAGGCACAAGGATAGGTGGATTTAAAAGATATGTTTTAGTACTGTCAAATGTTTGTTGGCACTGATCATCCCAAACAAACTTAGTGTCTTTCTTCATCAAGTGAGTGAATGGTTGGGTTTTATCAACAAGTTGGGCAATATACCATCAGATGGCCTGGATTTTACCTTGTAGTGAGTGTAACTGATGGAAATTTTGAGGCGGAGGCATGCAAAAAATGGCCTTAATCTTTTAGGATCTATTTCAATATCACGTTGTGAGATAATGTACCTAAGGAGCTTGTCGGTTGTGACCCAAAAAATGTAATTTTTGGATTAAAGTGTACTTTAAAGTGTCATAAACATTCAAAGAGTGTGCGTAGATCTTGAGCATGTGTGGAATGGTGTCGTGATTTAGCAAGTATATCATCAACATATTCTTTGATAATCTTATGGATTTTTTCTCTTGGTCTACTGGGTTGATTTTGATTTGGTTGTAACTAGTGAAGCCATCCATGAAAGATAGAACATCATATCTAGCTGTGTAATTGACGATGACATTGATATGGGGTAAAGGGAAACTATCCTTAGGACATGCTTTATTTAGATCACGAAAATTTGTGCAGCAGTGGACCTGCCCATCCGGTTTCATGATAGGCACAATGTTAGATACCCATTCCAGATAATCAACTACATGAATAAAACCAACATCTAATAGTCATTGGATTTGTTCTTTAACTAGGAGTACAACTTTTCAGTGCATTTAACAATTTTTTTGTTGAACTGGTTTTGCACCAAGGTTGAGAAAAATGTTATGCATGGTAACAAATGGATCAACACCAAACATATCACTATAGTCCCATGTGAAAATGCCAGAAAACTCATGAAGAACTTATTTGATATCCTTTTGTTCATCAGGCGTGAGAGAAGAAGCTAATATAACCATTCATGGGTTATCAAAAGTGTCGAGGTTATATTGAATGGTATCTTGATTGAGAAGAGATGACCAATATTCAATCTATGGGTCAGTAGGAATTGTATCAGGAGGATCGACACTGTCAGTAAATGTATCGAACTCTCCAAAGTAGGTGGTAACATTAAGAAGTGATGGAGAACACTTGTTATGGTGAAAAGAAGGGAGGTGATCGCAAACTCCCATGTATTCCAGAAGAGAATCATCAGTGGTAAAAGTGTCTAAATTATCCCAAGGAACAAGTAGAATCATTGATGAGGTCCAGGTATACTAGAGGAAGTGAAGAAGTATGTAACACAGTATAATCTTCCAAAGAAGGTGTAGATGGAAGATGGTATCCCAAGTGAAGCTTGTTAGATTGAGTGGGAAGAGCCCAGGGTTTTATAACTCCTTGTCCCAATGGGCCTAAGCCACTACCAGAGAAACCATAATGAAGAAAATATTTATATCTAAGACCATATTTAGAAAAATCATGAGTAGAAGCATAAGAACTAGGAGTGTCATCAGAATGCTCAACAGAATGATAACATGTAAAAGGTGATGGATCTAGCTGGAACATCACAAACAACTCCCTGATAAAGGAATTTAACTCGCGTATGAAGAGTGGAAGGGACCACATGCATGGCATGGATCCAAGGCCACCCAAGAAGAATATTATAATTAAGGTTGTTGGGCATTATGTGACATGGAATAAGTAGCGTACATGGTCTAACAGTAATAGGGAGGACAATGGTACCCAAAACACGCTTGGAGATATTGTCAAATCCAAAAATAGAGACAGATGAAGGAGACAAAGAAGCTTTAGAAAGACCCAATTGATGAAGGAAATCAATATTACAGATGTTGAGGCTGGAGCCATTATCAACTAAGGCATGCTTAACCCCAACATTATTGATACATACCTGAATATACAAGGGGGTCATGCTCTAACATTGCTTGAGAAGGAAACTCATCTGATGTAAAAGTAATGTGATCTTCATTAAGAGACAGAGTGGAAGTAAACTTATGATAGACATACTCAGGTGATGTGTGAGGATGAATATAAGTGTTAGCTAAATAGGACTTGAGCTTATTGATACAATCAAGATGATTCTACAAATAAGCATGGATGGAAACATCCATGATGATGAGTGCCTAAGAAAAGAACTGAAGAAAATGAAGACCCGAGATTGTTCGATCGAGATGGATCACCAAATGATTAAGAAAGTATTGAAATAAATAAATGCTAAATCTAAATTAATTACCAACACATAGATATAGACAATAAAGCACATATTTTGACACAAGCAAGTAAGCTAGAAAATATGAAACCCTAGTTGCAATAGAAGGTATAAAATACTTAGTTGATTCACAATGATCCCAAAGATATGTAGAGCAAGAAAACTACTGGAACAAGATAGCAAACTATCACACTCGGACCCAAAAAAACGCAGAGATGTCGGGAATGCAAGGACTAGGGTGCCTATGCAGCAGGGTCAAGGGTGCCAGGGACCACTTATGGGTGCTTGTGACTTCTCAGAAGCTGCAAAACTCAATTTCACAGGGTCGTAAGATGTTTGTTGTCACCTTTGTCACTTGCATGTGTTGGACTTCATTGTTAATCGCCTAAAACTAGCAAGACTAAAGAGAACCTACAAAACCCAAAACACATCAAATCCTAAAAAGAAAAAGATGCAAATGGGGAGTCAAGCTAACCCGAATGGTCACTCAAATGAGTGAACTTATGATCTGGGTGTTGCACTACATTTCAGACTCCATGTAGTTCTGTGTGTGTGTGTGTAAGAATCGTGCCCTAAGTGGCTCTTGTGCAAGTTACACTTGATAGTGAGCAATAACTAGATGTATAAAATGTAGATAGATGTGAGTATGGAAAAATGAACTTCCCCTCTTATGAAGTGTATGCAAAAAAATGTCGTCATTTTCCCTTATAAGTATGTTAAATGGATGCTTTGATGCTCTTGTAATGGCCTTTGGATGCAAGCTTAGGTGGTGATAGTAATGCTTTGAGCTTGGTCCTTTATTATAATCACATAGATTTGTATTTAATGATTCCCTTGTTTGAATTTAGGTATTAACCACTAAAAGACTGACTAGTAAGAACCAAAGATTCCCAACAGCTAGAAAAGAACCAAAATATTCGAGCAAGATACAAAGAGGTCAGGGGCACCCAGAGGGGATGAGGGCGCCTGGGCATTGGTGTCCAAACTCAAAAATGTTGAAGTATCGAAAGAAATATCGGGCAAGACGGTGTGTAAGACCAAGAAGAAAAATAGAAAGCAAGCAAAGAGGCCAAATACAACGATCAATTAGTACTTTTCTTGCTTAGGAATCATATGAATAGTGGTACGTGATCATGACTAGAAATATACCTTAAGTGCATGATTTAGTGTCTACACCATTGGCTTACAATTATATATGACCAAAGACAAATCTGGTAGAGAAAATTTTCTACAAAACATAGAGGGCACGAAAAATAAAATCAACACGAAAAATAATAAAATCAAGTTGTGCCTCACTGACCTCTAAAATAAGACACATAAAAAGGAAGGCAAGCTTGAGGAAGTAAAGAAAGATGTGGGGGACCAATTGGGTGCATTGAAAACACAAGTGAAAAACCCCAAAAAGAATGAAAAAACATTGAACAACTTGGGAACACGGGTGGACAACTTGAATTCAATCAAATAGACCACACTCACCAAGTTATATGGATTTGAAGATTGATTTGTGGCAAGAAGTGCCTAAACTTTTTGAAGAATCTAAAAAAGGATTACTCGGGGGTGGGTAATCAAGTTAGTGTTGGGTGATTTTGAGCCCTCATTTTTTTGAAGTATATAGGTTTTGAATAAGTATTATTTGGATGAAGAATAAGGTAATTTTAGTTGGCATGTTTGTGCATCTTTAAAGATCGAGTTTGTACATGTCATGTGCTCGCACCATTTGAAGGCACTCAACTAGTGCACATGCAATGAATTAAGGTAAAGTATACATTTGGCATACATAGTAGCAAGAGAAGCTCCGCCCACCAAATTTGTGTAAGAACCTAAACGCATTCCTTTGTGACCATTGTGAAATACTTTGGATGATGGAAATCAAGGAACAAAGAGGCTTCTAACTACTAGTAATAGAAGTTGTTGTATGGAGGACAAGGATCCCTGAAGCACAACACTGAGTTGAAAGGTAATTCACAAGAGGAGTCAAGTTTCAGTAAGATAAGATCATATTAGGAGTGATACATGTGCTAAATATAAGGATTCACATTACCCAACATGTGTGCCTCCCTAAGGCTATTAGTTAAGATATTTTAAAGTGGTTATTTAAGGTCAGTGTAAACTAATGAAAGAAAATGCCTTATTAGTATAAATACCCCTTGATACTTTGTTAAAAGGAGATTTTTTTGAGAGATATATGATTAGCATTGAGAGAGAAAGAGACTATAATCCATGAGTTTGTAAGGTTATTGAATGAATGAAAAAGTGTTGTTCATGATTATTGGGCATTAGTTTTTATTTTTACTTAGTGATTACTCTTCAATGTTCTTATGCATACATGTGCATGAATGTGTTATTATTGATTGACATCTAGATAAGTGTGAAATTTAGTGTAGACATCACGACATGACTAAAACTGATAGGGAGTGGTGTACTCTTGCGGCTTGGGTGAGTACATAAAGTAAACCTCCCATGTCATATGTCAACAAGATAATTGCCTTACAAGGTGCACATGATGTTGAGTTAGGTTTGTGCATGCATTACTAGTTGAGGATAAAATTAGAGAAACACTTGTAGACAAGGAAACAACCTTTAACTATTTGATAATTATTTGCAACAAATAATATGGTCATGCTTCATAATAAGAACATGCTTAAAATATTAGACACACTCATAACACAAGTTGTTGTGATGCATATAAGCTAGTCAATATACGGAGATAATGACGATCAATTTGACATAAAATTGTTGTGCATATTTCAATGTGTCGTGTTTCTCTACAACTTCTGGGTTGAGGCAAGATTAGTTAACATGTCCCTTGGATAGGTAAAGAACATCATATGTTTGGTGGGAACAAAGCCCCACTAACTTACTAATATTTTTGGTTGTGGCGTTTGATAGGAATAAAACCAAGTGTGCCCCCTTACCTCCAGTAATAAGAGGAAGTTGTAATCAGATACCTTTAAAGATTATGTGGGCTTTAACAATCCACGAGACATAAGTAATTATTTGACAAAGTGACGGTTGACATATGCAGTAGGGAACAACAAGGGTTAACATTTGAGTAGAAATATTAGGAGTGAAATATCTTAATGGCTTATGCATATCTCCTCTTTTCTATTTTGGTCATTAATCTAATATGAAATATAATGTATATGTTTGTCTGAGAAAGAGGGAAGAGTCTCATTTCATGGAATGCAAACAAAAAATAGATTTGACACTATTTTTATTTTGTATTTATGTATTAAAATATGCATTGGTTATTCTAATTTTTAATAGTTATTCCCTTCTTCATTTTATGTACACACTGTATTGTGTCATGTTTTCAGGAGGGCCTGTCGATTTAGATTTTAATGGATCATTCAATGAGATTATGGAAATATCCATCGCACATGTTTTATATAGTTTTTAATGTTTTTTGCAATTTCATAAATATTGTTGTACATTTGTTTATAATGTTACTTGATAGTGAGATTTATGAATCTACAAATAACTTTCTTACATTTTGTGGTGTTAGAAAGGATTGCAATGATATCAAGACAACACAAAAAATCACTCTGTGGTAAATTGGCCTTTCCGAGAAAATTCATGTTGTATTTTTTGTTTACGAATATGAAAATCCTATATGTTATTAGAGGCATTATAGAATTTACTTATACCACATGTAATTATTATTTCCACCTTTTAGAAACCATTCTCTTGTGTGTGTACTCACACGCATGCATCTGTGTGTGTGCGCGTGTGTGCGTGTGTGTGCACAAGTGGGTGCGTGCGCGTGTGTTGACTTGTAATTATAACGTCAACTAAATTTGGCATTTTCTAGCTATAATTTCAATCTTTTATAGTTCATCTATGATGTATGTATTGACAATTCTTATATGAAGAGGATAATTGATAAGTACCATGTTGGTATTTGGATCCAACATGTAAGAAGTTACATTTATCAATTTCAAGGTTTCTATCTCATATTTTATGCATATTATATTGATTAATAATTTAATTGCATTCTTTTCATATTCTTCACTTGTTGGTAACAAAAAGTCTTTCCCCAAACTCTTCTTTATGGTAAAGATATTACTATTTTTAATTGATATCTCAAAAAATAAATTAAGTAACGTCAAATACAATGTAGAGAATAAAAGTTGAAATGGTCACGCCATTAGATCCCGCCACATATTGCTATCATAATAAGATATTAGTATTTTTTGATTGAATTCTCAAAGTTAAACAAATACTTAAAATGACGGTCATATGGATGTCAAATTTAATGTATAAAATAAAAGTTGACACAGTCATACCATTATATCCCTCCCCTTGCTACCATTGTAGAGTGCCTATCGACATAATAACTAGTAGTTTCTCCCAATTTTACATATTTATTGATATGATAGAAAGAGAGACAAGAACTTGCCACAATTGTACATGTATGTTCTACACTCTATTATTTTTGTAGATTAGCTTATAGGAAAGAAGAAAGCTTCTAGAAGAGAAAAAGCTTCAATTTAATTTACCATGGTGTTATGTTAGGGACAAAGGTGTAGTATACAAAATCAATTTCCATTGATCCAATACCAAATACAGTGCATGTCAACCACAAAGAATTATAGTAAAAGTTCTAATCAATCTTTTATATATATATATAATAGTAGCAATGTTCATAAGAATAAAAAACTTCCAAGTAGTCCCAAAAATGTAAAATATGTTTGAGAAAAAAACAATATACAAAATAACACTAAAACATATTTCTAGAGAGTATAATATGTGTACCAAAATTTGAAGGATTATAACTTTTAAACTATAGATGACGACTTATTCCGTCAAATACAAAAGTAAAGGTTTTTTAATCAATTTCCAAAAGGTTGAGAAGTGTAGAACAACCACTTGTGAAAATCAGACCTTTGTTACCCAACTAAGTGCAAAGACAAGTTATGTGCATGAGCAACTTACTCCTCCAACATAATTATTTTCCTTTTTCTTTGAATTTTTTAGCTATGCTTTTATTGTTTAAACTAAAAAAGCATTTTTATCAATGTATTATTTATCAGATAGAAGGGTTTTACTTTTTTTCATGTAGCATTTGGTCAAGTGGACGTGGTCACATGTTAGTGTTGTGTTTTTTTAAGGATGGATTAGAGTTATATTAGTACAAAAATATTAAATACATCTATTTGAAAAATGCCAACACAAATATAGATGGTTTGATAATGTCTTACGTCAACATCTACCACATAACATACACTAAAAAATCTAATGCATTGATTAAAATGGTTGCTTAAGTGGTTTGACAAAAAAATCAAACAACTCATGATGAGGAAAAAAATCTATACATACTAGGTGGAAAATATATGTAGGCCAAAAAAGAACTCTTCGTGGCTAAACAACAAAAGATCACATAGCTAGAGTGAAAATACACAGTTGTAGAGTTAAGGCCATAAAAATATGTTGATGGATCCTTTAAGAGGATACCAATGAATGGTGTACCCTTTGAGCAACCAGATAGAATAACCAAACTTGATGTCTTGGTTAACCTGGTCCTCCAATAGAGAAAGAATGATGGCAGAGCATGTGAAAGGTAGTTTGAAAAGGAAGAGAAAGATGACGATAGGGCCTTCTAAATAAAAAAATGAAGAATTCAAGGGCTTGGATAGATATTTAAATGAAAATCCCACCTTCGTAAACATGGTTTTTCTATGGTTCGCACATCAAGGTAGCATTTTAGATGTATTTAACCATCCAAATCAAATAAATTAAAACACATTGGGCCTACAATTATATATGACCAAGGAAAATTTTGACAGATAAAAATTTCTACAAAACATGGAGGATAAGGAAAATGAAATCAACAAGAAAAAGGATAAAATCAAGTTGCACCTCGTTGACCTCCAAAAGAAGACACATAAAGAGGAAGACATGCTTGAGGAAGTAGACCAAGATGTGGGGGACAAATTGGGTGCATTAAAAGCATAATTTAAGGACCCTAAGGAAAATGAAAATAATTGATCAACTTGGGCACGTGGGTGGACAATATGAAGCCAATCATACAAACCACACTCACCAAGTGGCATGGATTTGAAGACAAATTGTTCAAAGAAGTGCCTAAACTTTTTGAAGAATCCAACAAAGAGTTACTCATAGGTGGGTAAGCAAGTTAGTGTGGGGCGATGTTGAGCCATCATTTTCTTGAAGTATATAGGTTTTTCCTAATTATTATTTTGGAGGAAGAATAAGGTAATTTTATTTGGCATGCATGTGCGTCGGCATAAATATTAGTTTTATACATAGTGTGCGCTCACATCTTTTGAAGGCACTCAACTAGTGCATGTGCATTGGTTTAAGGTAAAGTCTACATTTGGCATGCATAACAACAAGAAAATATCCACCTACCAAATGTGTGTAAGAACCTAGAAACATTACTTTGTGACCATCGTGCAAGACTTTGGATGATGAAAATCAAGGAATAAAGAGGCTTCTAACTACTAGTAATAGAAGTTATATGGAGGACATGGATATTTTGAGCGCAATGTTGAACTGAAAGGGAATTCACAAGAGGAACAAAGTTTTAGTAAGATATGATCAAATGAGGAGTGATACATGTGTTGAAGACAAGGATTGTTGTTATCCAACATGCGCACCTCCCTCACAATATTAGTTAAAATATTTTAAACTGGTTAGTTAAGGTCATTATAAACTAATAGATAAAATGATGAAATAAAATGCCCCATTAGTATGAATAACCCTTGATACTTCATTAAGAGAATAATTTTTTGATAAATAGATAATTATCATCGAGAGAAAAGGATACTGTAATCCATGAGTTTGTAAGGTTATTGAATGAATAAGAAAGTGTTATTTGTGATTATTGAGCATTGTTTTTTATGTTTACTTTATGATTACTCTTTAGTGTTCTTATGAATATGTGTGCATGGATGTGATATTATTGATTGAAATCTAGATAAGTGTACTTTTGTGTAGACATCATGATAAAACCAAAACTAATAGGAAGTGGTATATTCTCGTGGATTGGATGAGTACAAAAGGTGAACCTCATATGTGATATGTCGGAAAGGGAATCACCTTACATGTGCATGTGGTGTTGACTTAGGCTTGTGCATGCATCACTAGTTGAGCATAAAATTAGAGAAACACTTATAGACAATGAATCGACCTTTAACTATTTAAATCTTATTTGCAACAAATAATCTAGTCGTGTTTCATAATAAGAACATGCTTAAAACATTGGACACACTCATAACACAAGTTGCTATGATACACATAAGACAATCAATGTATGGAGATAATGATGATTACCAATTTGAAATCAAATTTTTGTTGTACATATTTCAACGTGTCATGTTACTTAGCAACTTCTGGGTTGAGGTAGGATTAGTCAATAGTTTCCTTAGATAGGTAAAGAACATCATATGTTTGGTGGGAACAAAGCCCCCTAATTTACCAATATTTGTGGTTGTCACGTTTGATGAGAATAAACCTGAGTGTGTCTCCTCGCCTTCAGTTTTAAATGGATGATGTAAACATATACCTTTAAATATTTTGAGGTCTCTAACAATCCACAAGTCACAAGGACTTTCTTTCGACAAAGTAATAGTTGACATAGGTGATAGGGAACAAAGCAACAATACTAGGAGTGAAATATCTTGATGGCTTACTCATATCTTGTCTTTTCTATTTTGAGAATCAATCTAAGATCAAATATAATGCATATGTTTGCGCGAGAAAGGAAACAATCTCATTTCATATAATGCAAACAAAAAATAGGTTTCACACTCTTTTTATTTTGTATTTATATATTAAAATATGCATTGGTTGTTATAATTTCCAATCATTATTCCCTTCTTCATGTATGTGTACATTTTATTGTGTTATGTTTTCAAATGGTTGTGTTGATTTAATTTTTTATAGACCATTCAATGAGATTAGGGAAATATCCATCGCTCATGTTTTACATAATATCTCATGTTTTTTGCATTTTCATAGATATTGTTGTAAATTTGTTTCTAACGTTCCTCAACAATGAAATTTATGAATATATAAATAACTTTCTTACATTTCATGGTGTTGGAAAGGATTGCAACGATATGAAGGCAACACAAAAAACTACTTTGTTCCAAACATGCATTTATGAGAAAAGTCATGTTGTAGTTTTTTGTTTACGAATGTGAAAATACTATATGTAATTAGAGGCATTATAAACTTTTACTAATGCCACATGTAATTATGATTAACTTTTGGAAACCATCCTCTCATGTGTGTGTGTATGCGTGTGTGTACATGTGTGTGTATGCGTGTGTGCGTGTGCATGCACGAACTCTCGTACACGCGCGTGTGCTCGTGCTCTCATGTGTATGTGTGTGCATGCATGTGTCCACTTGTAATTATATGTAAGCTAAAATTAACAATTTATAGTTATAATTTTAATATTTTACAATTCATCTATGATGTATGTATCACACTTTTTATGTGAAAAGGATAATTTACAAGTATCATGTTGATATTATGATCCAACGTGCAAGAACTTACATCTATCAATTTCAAGGTTTTTAGCTAAGATTTTATGTATATTATATTGATTAATAATTTTATCACATTCTCTTCATATTCTTCACTAGTTGGTAAAAAAAAATCTTTTTAGAAAAAAAGAGCCCCAAACTCTTCTATATGGTCAAGATATTACTATTTGTAATTGATTTCTTAAAGATTTTTTATAAAGAAATTGATGGTCAAATATAATGTAGAGAATAAAAGTTGAAATGGTCATGCATTAGAACCTGCCATATGTTGCCATCATAATTAATAATGACATTGCGTTACATTATGGATAGAAGCACCTATGAGATAGAGAGGTATCGCCCTGACTGAGTGTAGAGGAAATTTGGATTACATAAGGATGTGCCCACAAAGTCGATTCATGTATTTTCCCAAGTTACTAGGGAGAGGGGTGCATTGGGCTGCACTATGAGCTAAACAAAACCATGACTGAGTTGGATTGACTAGCAATAGTTTCATACGATCCATGTGCCAGTGTGGTTAATGCATCGGTGGTAATAGTCTATGATGTTTGGTGGGCACAAATCATACCAATGAGACTTAGTACGCCCATATAGGTACCAATGCCACCGTGATAGGTTTAGATGGAGAGGATATAATAATCTTTTAGGGCCATACCACAAATCAAACAAATGAGATCCCAAGTTCTGATTATCTAGTTAGTGTCTCTATGACAACTTAGAGGGAAACAACCAATACAAACAACACTACATGTGCCTATACAGCATGTGGGGGCTCTAGGAAGTCCATATTTGATAGATGTAGATGGGAAGGAACAAGGATAGGGACAAGAATTGATACAGGTGCAGGTGCAGGTGCATGTACCATCACCATCACAGTCATGAGGAAATATATAGACAAATATAGATGATTTGATGTAAATTGAATTAAATCTTATTTTCAAAGTAACTATTGTACCTAATGATGTACAAATGCTAAATATACAATGAGACACAAGCAATAAAACATGTGTAATATAAAACCATAAACAAGTAAGAGAGATAGGGGACTTAGCCGACTTCCAAGTAAATTGGGAGTGATCTGGGTAGATGAAATACTATAACAGACTAAGGAGAGTTTCACAGAGGCTCACTAGAGGTTCTAAACTCTGAAACTGGGCAGGGCAGAAGCACCCACAAGTGTACATGGGTGCCCATTGGTGACTATGTCTGGGCACTGGCATTTGTGCGAATAGCCTAGATCTAGTCTTTTACGTGTGCGAGGAGGTTCGTTGTTTGTTCTTTTCTATTGCTTGATATTTTCTCCTTGACGCCGAAGATACCTATAACCTAAAAAAAAATATACTTGCACATGTCAACAAACCAAATCAAATCCAATAAAAAAGATGCAAAATGTGGAGTCGAACTGACCCCAATGGTCACCCGAAGAGTGAACTTGATGTCAAACACTCCACTACATTTCAAACCTAATGTAGCTTTGTGTGAAAGTGTGTGCAATGATTCCCTAGGATTCCCTTATGTAAGTTACACTAGATAGAGGGCTAGATCTAGAATGATCTAGATGTCTATGTGTAGGATGGAATAGAATAAACTTCCCCTCTTGTGTTGTGCATTCAAAAGTATGTAGCCCTTTCCCTTGAATAGATGTGCTAGATGATTGCCTTTGAAGTGTTCTTGTTCCTTTTGAATGCAAACTTAGGTGATAATAAGTAATTTTAGTGGTTAGTCCTTATTTTTGAGAAGTAACTAAGTATATATATGATTCCCTTGTTTGAATTTTGTTATTGACAACTAGAAGGTCGACCCATAAGTGAAAAAGATGCCCAAAAGATAAAAGAGACCCAAAAAGAGCGAGTAAAGGTAAGAAAGGGTTAGAAGCACCTAATATGGACATAAGTGCCTCAATGTTGGTGTCCTAACTGGGAGCTAGTGTCTGAGGCCATAAAAGATAAATCAGTCAGGTTCTGTCAGGGTTGTAGGGTATGTCGGACCAAAGAGACAATAAGAGATAAAGAAAAGATGCCAAAGATAGTTGTCAACCACTAGCTTTCTTACTTAGGAATCGTGTATACATTAGTATGCTTTAGAACCTAGAAATGTACCGAAGTGCATGATTTTATGTTTACAATAGATAGGGCAGAAGGCTCATGGAGTGGAGTAGCTGAACCATCTCAGCTTAGATTGTTATAGGATTTGACATTGACTTCCAAATTATAGTAGGAGGTCAATACTCAAACATGGGAGATTACAAGTTTATAGACCTAATAGGCACTGAACACGACTTAGATTACATAATTATCCTTAAAGGTTTAACCATTATCTACCTAGAGTGTCATAGTAATAGGGGAGCGTGATCAATTTCACGTATAGAGAGACCAAGTGGCCCTCAAGAGGGATGATGCCATAACAAAGAGAGATGAGATGAGGCTATGTTGGCTAGTTGGTTACTCCACCCCATGTGGGGATGTTGTGGCTATGTCATTAGAGCTAGTCCAATTAGGTTGAGAGATAAAATACTGGCAGTGATTATATGAGTAGGTTGTCCCAAAGGCATAGAGGGCATTGTCCTACATAGAGAGTCACATGAGTGGATTTTATATGAGATCTTCACTCAGATCATCAGCTAAAGGACCATTGCCACCATTACGGTCATCCCCTCTTGGAGATTATGAGAGTTAGGATGGATAGGAAATTAGACATATATCCATTTTTACGATGTATTATTGATGTTTTTGGTGATATGATGTACATCGAGATACTTTTTATATATGTACTTGAGCATTATATGGGCATATTTGATGTATAAATGATTATGGAAACTTTGATTTATGAACACTATGAGGATTTTTATGATGTACATGTTGATGATTATGGATATATAATGATAATAATGATATTTATTACTAATGGTCATGGTTATAGATGCAATGCTTTTATTTTTCATTTGTGTGTTGATGGATGATTATGTTATTTATTATTCAGTGATTATGAACGAAAATGGGTAAAATGATGATGTAGATAGATTGTTTACATGCTTATTATTATGATAATGTCATGTTATTTGATTATCGTGGGATGTAATGGCCATAAGATATGGTAGATGATATCATTTGATGTGATGTATGTTTCTACTTGATACGTGATAATAGTGCACTTAGTCGTGTGTATTGATAGGAATGATAGAAATGAGATGTTAGTATATGTGATGGTGCTTAGATAGGTTATATGGTTAGAAGTACCTATCCATAGTGTATGATGTGATTGATGATGTTAGGTATATGAGATAAATGATCTATAGTGTATGATGTGTTAGCATATGGATTTACACACATGCAAATGACATGCAACAGTGTGGGAACAAAGTCCCTCCTCAATGAAGGTGAGGTTGCTTTTATTGAAAACCAAAACTATATTTACATCTATACATTCAAAATTATATGTGGGGGGTGTTTTGGAACATCAATGGAAAGAAAAGTGAATGAAGGAGATGGAATGAAATGAAGGGAAAGAGTCGAATGGAATGAACTGAAAGAACATGCAAGAGTTAGTTAAAAACAAAGCCTAATATTGCATGAAGAGGAAAGATGAATAACCAACACAAATAAAATGGAGTTTGAGTTAGCCAAATAAGAATGTGTAAAGGGAACACACATGAGCAAGTAGATAATCAGAGCGAACAACCGATTAATAATGTTGATAATAAGATCAAAGATAATATTTGCATGCAAGATTCAAAACACCTAACATCTAATGAACATAAGAACATCAAATGTTACAAGAGAATGAATGAGACACAAAGTTTGTATTCCATTAACTCCAAAATGTTTTTCACAAAAGAACACAAAGTTTCTTCCTAAAATAAAGCTTGCACAAAAGTATTTTCTTCTCCTCTCTCAAAGTCACCCTTACAAATGAGCCCCTCACTTCCTTTTATAACCCAAAAGTTGGTTACAAAGTAGTTAGGGTTTTACATGATCATTAAATAAGGCACTTAAGTGACTTTGAATTTTTCAACCAACTTTATTAAAGACAACCCAAAAATAGAAATTACTTAAAATAACCATTGTTTCTCAAATAACATCACCTTTTTAAAATATACAATAATAACCAGTGCCTTATCCATTGAAACGGGGTCCTCCTATCTCAAGCGTATGAGAAATGGACTCTCCCACTTCGTTAGATACCAAGAAAATCAACTCCCTGCACCGCCGGTGAAATTAGGATATGTCATTTTTGCTAGTTGAAAGGATCTAAACCTTCCTAAAGTTTCAAACATCTTTTCTTCTTCTGGAGGTTCACTTGGTCGAATAATAACCTCACAAAATACCTGCAATTCAAGAATTCTACTTGGCATATCATTTAAATTAACAATTTTGGATTGAGCATTCTCAAATAAGTTCTTCAATTTGATGCACCACTCCATGGAAACTGATGAGAAATTGTTGGCGGGAGTGTACATGTCCTTAAACAATTGTGAAAATTGTTCTTCCACCTGCTCCGATGAACACCTTTGATTATGCTCATTTACGAGGTTACAAGGAATCTCAACCATGAATTCCTGGATCAAGGAGAGTGAAGTGAAGGCTTCATTGCACATGCTATCATAATGGATCATAGAATCCTCGAGAAGTGTTTTTCTTGATTTGAGATGCAGACACTAAAGAAAACATGTCCCTCGATGTTCAAATTCGAGAATTCCTTCAATAGCTAAAACTGAAGATTCGATACTTGTCATCTCCTGTAAACTGGGCAATATCTCATCCAAATTTGATATAGCAAAAACAAAAGTTTCTTTGAAAGAAAGAATTGGATCTAGATATGCATTGATATCTTTATGAAGCTTAACCACAATCTTGATCATCCCCTGGCCTAAAATGAGAATCTCTGAAAGCCAAGTTTTAGTGACATGGCCCAATTTATTTATTTCCTTTGAAAAATTGAGAGTATCTTCATCTGGGGCAGCCACTGCATCAGGTACTAAGGTGGATGATATGGGATTTATCAAATGTTGAACATATTCCACCAATTGATTCTTTTTAGCCTTGAGCCGAGAGTTTTGAGACTTGTATTTCTCAAGTCTTTTTAGCATGATATCAATTGAATCTCGAGCCATCACCATGTCACTTTCTAATGTAGATTTTCCAAGTCCCAGTTTGGAAACTTCATAGTCAGCAAGCGTTATAGCATCGTGATCTTTATCCACTTGTGGAATGGCAAGGTCTGCAAACTTGTTTCCATCATTAGCCACCATTATTCGAGAAAACAACTTAGGCTTCTTAGGAATGCGTCATTCAAAAGTTTGAAAAGGACATCAAAATCAAGGTCAATTGGCTTGACAACTCTCTTCCTTTTCTTCACTTCGGAATCAACCCAAGAAGGAGTATCATTCACTATTTCAGCATACAGAATCCTGGAGCTCAAGTCAATATTCTCATTATTTCCGACATCATGAGATCCTTATTGAATCCTGTCTACGACCTCAATTTGAGGAGACACAACCTCAATATCCACTTCCTGATTATTTGGGAGATTTTGGGAAATCCCCTCATGAACTACATGCTCTGAAGTATTTGATATTTGAATTACCTGCACCTGAGTGGATGCTTGTTCGAAGCATGTATGAGGATCATTTGCTGCTAGCTTTGGAGCACTATTAACGATGTGGGTAGAAGAATCTCTACTAAAGATAGAAAATCCAGACACACACTCTTTTCTTTCTTCAGGGTTAGGATCTTTAGATCTTTCACCTTGTGACACGTTGCTTGGCGAAGTGGATTTTGGTAACCACTCATTTCTCACTTGTTGCGTATGATTGGATGGTAATGAGGTTAATCGAGAAGAGACTTTGGTTGAATGGAGACCCCCTTGTATTGGTAATTTTTGTGATCCCGAAACATGATCTGGAATGGATTGCAATTTGGAAAGTTCTCTATCATACCAAGATATGCTTCTTTCAATAATTGGTTGGTTCTTGCCATCAAGAGAAAATTCATTTCTCTTGGTCTAGTCGATTCGAGGCAATGGGGTAAAGGCAACGACATCATATGAGGGATAGACGACACCCTCATCATCATCTATGAATGAATCAGGAGGACTCTTGATGTGGAAGGATTTGATCTGAGTAAGTGTTAGGTGAGAGCACTCTCGTCTTCTTACCTCATGTTCATCAGAACAAGCAGCCCAGAAATCTTCCATGGTAGGACTATGTTGGTACTTCGCCCCCCAGAATCTTTTGCATATATCCATTGATATCGAACTGTGCTCTCTTCACATATGGATGGATGGCTATGAGAGTGAACTCTTTTTCCATGAGCTGTGCACTGAAAATATTTGGAAATTGGTATTCCCTGATTTGGATCGGGAAATGAATTCCTGGACAGTGTTTGTCACTAAGAAAGCAATGAACTTGGAATAGTTGTCGTGCCAGCTCCATTAACACCCATCTGTCATTGACGTACTTGGGAAGTTTTCACAGGGTCCCAGCAAAGCCACTCACGTGAATGTAGGAAAAAGATAAAAATTGAATAAATCAGGTTCCCCATTGAGAAATGACATTCATGGCTTCTTATGAAAAGCTTTCCTCAGTATTTCGATTCAGGTTCCAGATCACGTGGAAGGTGAATGCATCGTTGACTCTTCTAAAATGGTGAGAACTATTTTTGAAACTGAGCTGAGGGTAATAGTGAAAAACACTATTCGACGGCCCCATGACCCCTCTCGTTTCAAGTCCCAAAAATAGCTTTCTTCGTGCTACTGCATAGGTCATATATGAAGTCATGTAGAAGCATCTAGTCATCTTAACTTCTATCAATTGTTTGTGAAGGGTGTTACTGATGATGGTGGCCCAATCCACAAACTCTTTCTTGGCTAGGATGATATAGATAAATTGGTACATCCATGGGTGGAAAATCCTAGCAGAAGGTAGATTGAAAACTCGACTTAGGAGAGTGATCATGTCTCCGATTTCTTCCACGAACTCAACACAGAACAGTTCTTTGGGAATCCTATCAATTCAAGGTCTCTTGGTTACTAGCTAGTTGTTGTTGACCATTTTGCTCCATCTCAGGGGTTCTTCATCCCTGAACTCTTGCGCTGATTGGTGAGTGATATCCACTTTCTCAGGAAATTCAGGTATTCCGAGCAACTCCTCAATGTGTTCAGGTGTGATTAAGAGGAAAGGCTCATAGTTATCTTTGAAAATTCCTCGTCTCTCAGGGTCATAATGCTCTGCGCAAGCAATAACCAACTCCAGACACTGCACTGAGACAGGGAATGCTGCTACTTGGGGTAGGCCACTATGGTAAAGCCTATATAAGAAAATGGTTTTGCCTTCAGTTTTCACTCGCTCACAAAAGTGTTGCATGTTGATTAGACCCAGATTCGTATCAATGATGTTGTCATATACTGACTTAATGGAGATGGGAGGGATAATTCCTTGGAATTCATATTTTAGGGTGGATTTGTTAGATTTCTCCACTGGCTTCCTCGATCTCACCACAGATTTGGATTTTTCGGCCATTATGAATTTAACAGAAAACTGACTCAAGCATGCCAGACAACAAAAATGGGGCTGGGTCTTAGTCTTTGAAACCCCGTCGACGCAAGAAAAATATTTCCTATTATAATATTATTATTTTAAAAATAATAATAATAATTGTCCCAGATTACAATTTTTTTTAAATGTGATCAGGGGATCATTTTTGAAAACATTCCCTAAACATCCCTAAATGGTGTCAGTGCAGAATATCATCTCGAGAGCTTTCCAACGACTGTAAGAATGCGACAAACAGACATCGGGAGCTCTAGATATGTCTGGTCAAAGTTCGGTCAACGAGAAAGTCAACTCTAGTCAACTGGGCAATAATGGACCAATCGCACTGCGACGCATGGCGAAAAGGCAAAAGGGAGTTGTTTGTTGGTTTTCGACCACCGGTCTTCGACGAGCGTAAAAAAATAAAGGTGCTCGGGAACAAGAGGCTCAACTTTTATTACGGAGGGGAGCCCGGCCGCCGTGTGGACTAAGGTATTATCGCCGACGTGGTGGGTCCACAAGCCACCACGTGGCTTGCCACCAATCATCGAATTCGCTCAATTTGCCTATCGAGGGTCGACAAGTGGTATTTTATTGCCATATTTCATTTGGAATGTCATTATAATAATTGGGTCGAAATTATATGATCTTGATAAGTCCACTTTTCATATTCTACGCCTTATTTCCAAATGCCACGCATTGTATATAAACCATATCCATCTTCCACGCATTATGCTTGGGTTTGTTTTAGCACCCAAAATACAAACCATGCGCTGTACCAAGATATGCGCCTCAAACCAAGCATATAGATGGCTCTTAAGCCAAGTAAAAACTGCCCTCCATGCATTTTTAAATGCATTCCATTTTTCACGCCCCCACAATGTGGGATAAACCTTTGGAAATCCGCCTAAGGAGAAGGAAGTGGAGATATGGGGGGGATCTGAACCGTGACCTCCATGCAAAAAGATAAGGGTTTTGACCGCCACGCCACTTGTTGAGAAATAATATAAAAGGAGCCATATTGTATTTGAATAGAGGGGTACAGGTCTGTGCAAGAAGCTTAAGGACCAGATTGCAGAGAACTCCATTTTTGAAGGCCGTGCACTCAGATTGGGATTTTGGAGTAAAAAGATGAAATGTAGATAATTCTGAGACAATTCCAACGATGTAAGGTTGATCTTTTTTGATGATTTTTAGCCTGTTTTTGAAATCTTTGAATGCAGATTTTAACAGGGATCTTCAAGACAGCTAGTTGGAAAACACGAATTTCAATACACTTCTAGTCCGAATTGTGACTTGGTGTAAACATGAAAAGTGTTCAAAATTCAGATCTGATCTCAGACATATGATTTGTTTTCATGGAATGTTTTTTAAATCTCGATTTGTAGGTGTTTTTCTAACACAGTTGCAGGGAGATCACATTGTGAAAACACTGTAGGAGCCACGGATCGTTCTTGGGATAGTTTCTGCTATTTTTCAGAGTTCTTGGGACATTGATCAGCTCATTTGTAGGTTTTGATTCATTATTGGTTGTTTGTAAGAGTTATTGTACTTGCATTTCAATATTATTAATGGATCGGTTCAATCTGAACCTGGGGACGTAGGAATTCCGAACCCCGTAAACAATCTCTTTTGTTATCTGAGTCTTTTCAGTTTTCTGATTATTTCTTTGCTACACAAGTTTTCCGCACTTTTATGGATGAAAAATAATCAGAATTTAATCAATTTTTGGATTCAAGAATACTTAAAATTGGTTAAAAAAATCACGATCTTTGGAAACTTTTAAAAGTGATAAAAATTACAACACACGTTTTCAGTTCAAGTTTGGTATCAGAGCAGTTAGATTGCCAGATTAGCTTCTAATTGTGTTTGAAAATTTGGCTTTAGTTTCAGTATTGATTTCAGTCTTCAGTGTGCAGACATTTTGGGGCTTGTTAATCTTCTTTTGCAGTGTGTAGTTTTGGAAGTACAGGTTGTGTTTGCAGGAACAGGGAATCATGGGCAAGTCATCCAAACAGGAGCAACTGGATGAGCTTGAAGCCATAAACCACCAACTCCAAGAAGAAAAATCTTTCTTGAGAGCTAATTTTTATTCCTTAGAAGAGGAAATAGTGCGGTTAAAATCTGAGCCACAATCCTCTATAACCAAGAAAGAGGAGTATGTCAACAAGATGCTTGAAGAGAGCAAGAAGTTGATGGGCTTTGTTAAAGAGTTGCAGGAAGAAATACGAACCAAGGATGCCCTCTTGGAAAAGCTGCAACAAGGTGAACACAAGAAGGAAATGCCTTCCAAATCAGATGCAGGTACTATGACAGAATGCATTGTAAGTGGTTCACAATTTAATTCTTCCTCTCATTCAGTTTCAGATGTTCCTTTGGGTCAGTTTGAAAAACACACTAAGGGAATTGGGTTCTAAACTAATGGTTAAGATGGGATTTAACGGAACGGGCCTTGGTAAAAATGGACAAGGTGATGCTAACCCAATACAGGTAGAGGATCAGCCTCGGTTTGTAGGTTTGGGCTATTCTAGTGGGCAAATGGAAATTGGAGAAAGTTCCAAAGCAGCTAAAGGAAGACAAGCTTCCAACAGCCAAGGATCTACACCACTAGAATTGCAGGATTCCGCCATCAGGAGGAACAATGAAAGGTGTAAGAAAACAGGTAAAAGAGGTAATTAGATTCCACCTCCTTCCACTTACACTAAAAATAGCACTAAGGGAAAATAAAATCCTAAAACTTCTAATACACTCTTTCAGTTGGAACAATATAGCTTTGGTAGACAGAAATATGCTTTCCCTTGCACATTTTGTGAAGGTAATAATCATTCTGTTGCATATTGTTGGAAGAGGAAAAATTTGATTAAGAAGTTAACACCTTTTGTGAATGATAAGGCAGGTGCTAAAGACCAATCTCACCAAGGAAAGGCGAGAAATGGCAAGAAGGTTACCTCTCCTAAACAGGGGAATCATTCTCGTAGACAGAGTTCTAAGAATGGTAAAATGGGTAAGATTCCTAAAAACAGGGAAGTTAAATTTTGTTCCCATTGTAATAGGAATGGTCATGATGTTAAGGTTTGTTGGTTTGTTCCTAAACAACAAAATTGGAAAGTTGTTAAAAAGAATAGTATTGTAAAACCAACAGTGCTAAACCTAACTAAAACTCATTGTGGTACTGAGGAGGTAAAACAACCAAAATGGAAAAACCCAAGTGATTGGTTTAGAAAAACACTCCTCAACTTTATATTTGCACTATAGTAAATTGTTGATAGTAGGCAAGCAAAAAAATTTCAGAGCTATATTTTAGGGATTCCTGTTGATTGATAAGGATTTGTTCCTAAGTTGATATTTAAGCTTTGAAAATGAATGGAAATAGCTGAAGAGAAGATTTGAGTGATAGGTTCATCATACTCATGTTTTGTTTTCTCAGATTGGTTGGTAGTTCCATTGTTGAAAACACTATGCAGGGATAGGCATCAGTAGCATGTCTAAATTTGAAACTTGCAGTAGTAATCAACATAATCACAAAGTGTTAGTTGAACATTAGCTTTTGTTATAGATGGGTGTTATTATCTGACTTATTATTTGTGATGGCGATACAGTGTTTTGGCATATTCATGTTGATTTAGTTATTGACTATAGCTTTTTTGGGCGTTGATAGTCTATTATATTCTGATAGTGAATACTTGCAGTGGTTACAGTTTCAGATGGGTAGTGGGCACTAGCCTAATTGTGGGCAATTTAGATGTCTTGTATACTGATCCGTGTTATGGAATTGTACTTTTTGGTAATCGACTGTATCACAAAGTGACAGTTGAACACTAGCTTAATTGGGTGTTATTATCTGGTCAATTATTTGTGATGGCATTACAATGGGGTATGACGGTTCACAGTTGTGTGTAGAGTTGACAGGGTTGTAGCGTTTCAGTTGAACACTAGCTTAATTGGGTGTTATTATCTGATCAGTTATGTGACTAGCTAATCAACTATTTGTAATTATTTAACCTATAATGTTATTTTGGGTTCTTGTATGTGTTTGTGCAATGTAAGAAGAGATAACATGTTTTTGTGGGTTGATACACAGCTTTTTGTGGACAAAAAGCCTTTCTCAGTGGGGAGGTGTGATCAGGGGATCATTTTTGAAAATATTCCATAAACATCCCTAAATGGTGTCAGTGCAGAAGATCATCTCGAGAGCTTTCCAACGACTATAAGAACGTGACAAACGGACATCGGGAGCTCTAGATATGTCTGGTCAAAGTTCGGTCAACGAGAAAGTCAACTCTAGTCAATTGGTCAATAATGGACCAATCGCACTGCGACACGTGGCAAAAAGGCAAAAGGGAGTTGTTTGTTGGTTTTCGACCACCGGTCTTCGATGAGCGTAAAAAAATAAAGGTGCTCGGGAACAAGAGGCTCAACTTTTATTACGGAGGGGAGCCCGGCCGCCGTGTGGACTAAGGTATTATCGCCGACGTGGTGGGTCCACAAGCCACCACGTGGCTTGCCACCAATCGTCGAATTCGCTCGATTTTCCTATCGAGGGTCGATAAGTGGTATTTTATTGCCATATTTCATTTGGAATGTCATTATAATAATTGGGTCGAAATTATATGATCTTGATAAGTCCACTTTTCATATTCTACGCCTTATTTCCAAATGCCACGCATTGTATATAAACCATATCCATCTTCCACGCATTATGCTTGGGTTTGTTTTAGCGCCCAAAATACAAACCATGCGCTGTACCAAGATATGCGCCTCAAACCAAGCATATATAGATGGCTCTTAAGCCAAGTAAAAACTGCCCTCCATGCATTTTTAAATGCAATCCATTTTTCACCCTCTTGATCCATGTGGAATTTTCTTTGGATGAGTCTCTTATCTTCTTCCCCTACATAGGCATTGAAAAATTGGCCTGATTTGGTGAATGCGTGGGCATGCTCTAAGACAGCTATTCATGGAGATTTTGAATTGGAATCTTTTTATTCTTCCTTGTGCGTGGTTGCTGTCCTCCTTGTTGGGGTGGCCTGCCTTTAACTAATTTTTAAAAACTATTCTTGGCATGCGTGGTGTTTTATTTGCTGGCGCGACTTCTTTTTTTTAAACTTACAATTTCTCTTTCTATCCAAATGCGTGGGCTCTTCATCAAGCTAGGTGCATAGATTTGAAAAAATTTACTTTTCCCTTCGTTGGCACCTCCTCCAATGAGTGAAAAGTAATATTTTGTCTTCTGTTGTCTTCTCCTTCATGTCTTTTCCTTCACCCAAGGTGTGGGCTCTTCTTTCCTGGTGTGGAAATCTTTATTGTGAAAGGATTACTCTTGGGTTATGTTGTTGCCAAATCATAGCACCCTCCGAATGGCCAGGATGTGAATAGGACGTTCGGTGTGATTGGGACACATGGGATCACCTCTCAAGCTGTGGGACTTGGGCTCGAGGTGAACCTCCGAAGAAGGCCGACTTCCTCTTCCTAAACTAAGTGTTGTACTACTCCTAGTGTAACAAAAATGATTATCTAATCCTACGCTAACATTTTCATGGGGTTTTAGGGAAAGAGATTTACAGAAATGAAACTATACTAGGGATGGTGATGCACCAAATAAAGGGTGTCTTCAGACTCAGGAAGGGTTAATTTGAAGAGGGTGTGTGCACCACAGGTCAACTTCACCTACTGCAACTTAGAGAGGGTATAGGATACCACAAACTAAGAGACACGCGTTCCCTTTGTTAAACTTTATCAGACCGAGAAATATACCAGTTTCCCAGTGAAGAAGGATGAACTCAAGAAGGGTGAACAGGCACCACAACTCAACTGCATGCAATACTTCACCACTCGATAAGCACAGAACTCCAAGAACCTGCAATAGAACTTAAACTTGCACAGTGTACCTGCAAGTATGAGAAAGGCACAAAGAAGCACAGAAGGATGAAAGGACCGAGATTAGTCACAAAACACACACTTTTATTGCTTCAATAACATGCACAATGCATCATACATTCAGAAGAGGCAATAGTTGCCATTACAGTCTTGAAGAGGAGGCTTGAAAGTTCTCTCAACACACAAGAACAACTTGCAGAAGAGAGAGGATTCTTGAAAAGTATACACTCGCCTGAGATATCTAACTGTCTAACTTGTCTGAACTGTTGGAACCCCTTGAAATGAGCTTCCAACTTACATTTATAGAAGAATATGTGAGAAAGAAGAGGAAATGGTCATAATTACATTCCTAAATTGAAGGCCGATGATGTATTTATTGCAGTTAGTTGAACCACCTGAGAAGGTTCCATCATGGGTCATTAATTGCTTGATGACCTAGTCTTCTCAATTAATTAAAAGAATATTTAAATAATAATAATAAATATTATTATTAAAATATTTAAATAAAAATATTAATTTAATTAACATAATGTTGGGACCCCCCCCGTTGACCCGTTTGACTTGAAGAGGAGGGGGGTCCATGTGGATAGAGTTTGCACAAATCTCAACTCGGTGAGCTTCGAATCCTCTAACTCGGTGTTGCAATTGATTTTGAACCCCACACCAACTCTTTCCTCGTCTTGGCAATCGGGCTCTTTTGCATTGAGTCCTTCGAATGGTGAGCTATCAAACTCGATTCTTATCATTTTCCTCTGTTAACCTCGAGGCCATTTATGCATTCCACATTCAAACTTCATGAAACATCACCACGAGCTCCCTGCGAAGTCACCGAGCTCTTCATCCAGCAAACGATCTTACCTTTCCTGGGCTCAAACTCACTTGAATGTCGAGCTTAACCCAACATTTCTGAAAAGAATGGTTTTACCACAATGCTCACAGTTCTTCCTTATCATATAACACTTGTAGTAAGAATGTTTTAGCTTGGCCATAATAAGCACAATTGTACCTTCCAAACGATGAGAAAATGCCATTACCAATAAAGACCTAATGCTGCCATGATGATGACCCAGGCTCATGCCCATAACATGTCGACAGACACCCTTAAGACTGATTTTTTGGCCAAAGAGCCCTTCGGTATTTTGGTAGTGCACTCGGCAATCTCGGCTCCAATCAACAATTATGCCACTATTGGGATCTTAGTATGGCATAGGTAGCTGTGAGCTACACCATATACTCATTTTTCCAGAAACTAAAAGATCCTTTATGTTACAATTTGCAACACATAAAATAAGCCCTTCAAAAAAATACGTTGAACAACTGGGGCAACCAAAAGGACCTTGGAAAAATGTACAGGTAACAACTATATGAATTCTTCCTTAGTCGTGGATCAAAGCTGATAGAAATAAGCTAGATAAAATCAGCTTGAAATTACAGTATAATCGTCCATTGTTAAAACAAGCTTCTCTGAACCTGGTAAAAGAACACTTTTATTGTCTGATTGGACGTACATAATGGAAGGGTATAAATATTGCTTCTGCCCTCAGAGTTTCTCAAAGAGACCATTTACAAGTGACAAGGATGTAGCATGCAAAATGACCGACCAGGTATTTCAGAGTTGACCTTCACATTCAATTCATTTTTAGGAGAAGCAATGCTGAGCAATATGAATCGTTTCATTCTGCACGTAATAAACCTCCATCTCCTGACTCAGGAAAATTTTATGAAGCCTTGAATGGCGTGAATCCAATCCATCGTACATCGCAATGAATATTTGTTTCCTGCAACTGCTTGCTGGAAGCGCTAAAAACGGCTTCTACTATACTGCAACATGCCTACTGCCTGTCCGTGGGATTTTGCCTTGCATCATGAATGATCAGAGCCCGAATCGGAGTTGGGAGAAGTATGCTAGAAAAGGTGAACTGATTAGGTCGGGCATCTGTCTGTTGCTGTAAGGAAACCTGTGTCTTCTGTAAGATGTAATTACGGTATTCCATGAGAAGGCGTTTTCTTTTTTGTGAGCCTGAAACTAGATACTGTTTCGAACGTCGACCCATCTTCAACCATCTCGCCATCATCCTCCCTTATCGATCGGAAGATTACTCAACACCCAATTTGCAACTGCCACTTTAATTCTCCTGGTAACTCACAAAAAGACTCGGACCACTCCAAGCTGCGCAGGGTTTTCATGACGGATAGCCATCATATTGTCTTCACTTGGCAGTTTGATCCGATTTCTCCCCAATTCCCACCAGCACGCGGGATTTTCAGCTTGGCCTGCCATTCATAAAAATCCACTTGGAAATCAAGTGAAATATTTCCCATGAGCGGAAATATCATTCTCTTGCCATGATTGTGCCTTCACTTGGCAATTTGACCTGATTTCTCCCATTCACGGAAGTTTGGTCATGGTTTGCCAAACCAATATTTCCATGCTTGGCAGTGTTCTCCTAAATATCCCCGTTCCATACCCAATCCTCCTTTTGCCAAGTCAAATTGGCATGGCATTTGTATCAAGGAAGTCCGCAAGATATGTGTGGGGATCTCGGACTTATGAATCCAATTTTCCATACATTGCCTTGGTAGGTCGGTTCCCAATTTCCGCTTCTTGACTTGGTCATACCGCCCCAAAAATCCCTTGCGTGGAACTTCTTCTTTGGCTTGCCATCCATGAAAACCCACTTGGAGTAAGGCTTCTCGGATTCCCATGATATTCCTCCTGCTGAGTTTTCCTTCAACAGATTTGAGGATAACATTAAACTCTCAGTGCAAACATTTCAGCTGTAGCTTGTAAGGTGTGATAATTCTGGTAGAAACGTTTATGCCTGACAACTTAGTGACTCGTTGAAGATGCTCATATAATTGCAAAGCAAATTGTGCCTCATGAATATTATGATATGAAACAGTTCCACTTCTATGAGATTCGCTTCCATGAGTTTTACCATAAAACCAGTAAGGTCTCGATAGAGAATCTTTGTAATAAATTTCATCAGGTCTCCTGGTAACACTCTCACTGTCACTTAATCGATTTTCATAAAAATAACTTGAAGGAAAATCCCGAATTTGAGGATGCATTCGATGCTGAACAGATAAAAACATAGTTGGACGACCTGCTTGCTGGAAGTGCTCAAAAGAACTTCTGCTATATTGCAACATGTCAACTACCTGTGCATCGAACACTCGGCCGAGGAAGGTCTGAACACCATTATAATTCGTAGCTCTTTTTTTTTTTAAATGTCGGTTTGACTCAATTTTACATTGGTATTCTATGGTGCTTATACTATCTTCCTGGGTCGATAGAAGTCCTTCCATTATGTAATTACAAACCCGAGATTCAATGATGTTGAACCTCCCATATTTGCATAATTTCATATCATTTCTGTCAAACAAGATAATTCTCCCAAGTGGTTGGTCGAGCACTGTCTTAATGGATTAAACTTGGCATCATGTTAACTTTGACTCTCCCTAACTTGGCCTTCAGATATTTTTGCATCGATCTCCACCGAGATCCTTGTAGAGTTCTTTTCATTCGTCAATTTTCAAAGACCTATATTTTGCATTAACAAGACCATCGTCGAGCTCTTACAATTGAGAGTCTCTGCTGAGATGATTTCCGAGATGACTATCAATTTGACACCGGGTTCTCTATCAACTCGACCCCGAACTCTTTACTGAGTTGAGATCAACTGGGTGCCTTTTGATACTAGGTGATCTCTCATATGCAATTTAAGAATTATTTTTAATAATTGCATCTCGATAATAACCGAAGGTGGGTTCCTGGGACTATTTTTTTTATTTTGAACGTGATAGGACCCCGTTGTCCAATCTTGCCATGTGTGTAAAATTGGATAACATTTTTGGCGACCTCTTGGGGATGATTGCCTGCTAAGCATGATTCCAGTAGCCTTAAGTCATCCATTGGGCATGGAGTCTATGTTGGAATCCTGAAAGTAGTATGATTTTCTTTGACACATCCCGAAATCTCCTTGAGCATTGCCGATATCCTAGACCTCCCTGGAATGCTAAGCATGAAGTATACTGAATCTATTGAATGCTTGACATCCATGGAACACTGCAAAATTTTTAATGAAGTAGATTTTGAAACTCTTATGGAAACCTTGAACCTTCTTCTCCTTGACACCTTCCAATGATGAAACAATGTGCAGAACAACACAAAACACAACAAGGAAAGCAAAACAACAACACACAACAATGTGCATAAGCACTTGGAGGAAAACACCTAATTTAACTGTACAAGGGGTGGAACGTGTCTCAAAAACAAGCTTTGAGATGTATCCCATTCACATGAATGGGTAGTTCTTCTCCATTGAGCGTAGATAGATGGAACGAATTTACCTCTTTGCAACTTGTGATGATGTATGGCCCGACTCCAGAGAGCATCAAACTTGGCATGCCTGCCTGGTTTGGCCTTGTCTTCATCCCATTTGAGAACTAAATCTCCCTCTTGAAAATGCCTGTCAGATGCCTTCTTGTCAAAATATTTCTTAACTTGAGCCTGATGCTGCTCCAAAGTTTTCATAGCCTTATCTCGTACTTCCTCTAACTCCATGAGTTTAGCAAACCTTACTGTCAGAGGATCACTCTCTATAACTTCAAGTTGATGAGCTAACTCCAAAGAAGGTAACTCCAATGAGAGTGGGAGTTTTGCCTCTCTTCCATATACAAGAACGAAAGGAGAATTTCCGATGGCCGTTTTAGGTGTGATCCAATCTGCCCATAAGGTAGTCTTAAGCTGTGTATGCCAAGTCCTCTTGTTAGTCTCCATTGTGCGCTTAATAATCCTTATGAGGTTTTTGTTGCTAGACTCATCCAATCCGTTTCCTTGAGGATAGTAATTAGACGAAGTTTTGAGGTATACCCCATTTTAACAGCCCATTCACTCAATTTCATACTAAGAAAAGCCAGCACATTGTCTGAAATGAATGTAAACGGAACACCGAACCTCGTCATTATACCCTCCAAAAAATCTAGAACTGCCTTTTCATTTCTCTCTTTTAATGCTACCGCGTCTGTCCGTCGAGTAAAATAGTCTGTTGCGGTAAGGACCCACTTATTTCCGTCACTGGATGGAGGATTAATCATTCCGATGAAGTCCAACCCCCATTGAACAAAGGGTTGATCCACTTGAATTGGATGCAATGGAAGAGCTGTCAGCTTCTGCTTACCTATGAAAAAGGCACATTCCTTACATTTCCTTACCCAAAGATGGGCATCCTTGAATAAATCTGGCCAATAGTAGCCGGCTCGCATGATCTTGGTAGCTGTTGCTCGTGCAGAATAATGTCCTCCAGATAGGCCATTATGAAATTCTTCTAGTATCTTACTTACCTATTCTGGTCTTACGCACCGAAGGAGAACGCTGTTCAAATCTTTTCGAAAGAGAATGCTATCTACCAAAACATATGGGATAGATTGAAGACGGAAAGTTCGTCTTTGGTTTTTATCCATGTTTGCCGGGTATGCTCCCGATTTTATGAAATTCTTCATTTTGGATAACTAATCAGCTTGATCAACATCCTCATCAGTATTTAGGAGTGTCACGTCCTCATTGCTTTTTGATTCCATGTCTGTTGCAAGTTGCTGACATAAACCCTTACCTCTGAAAAGTTTAGTGACTTTGATGTGCACATCATACTCCATTACCTTCGTGATCCATACAGCACGCTTTTCATTCATTTCTTTGTTCAGCAAAAACTCCTTGACACCTGGATGAGACACCATCAGATGAATCTTGTTGTTGGACAACATGTGCTTGAATTTCTTCAAAGCTCGAATAACCACAAAGACTTGCTTTTCAATGAATGAGTATTTGAACTCGTAGTCTTTGAGGGATTGACTGAAGAAAGCGATTGGTTGCTCCATTAGGTTGTTGTTTTGTTGAGTGAGGATCCCTGAAATGCTCTCTTGACCTGCAAAAGCATAAAGGATAAAATCTTTGTCAAACCTGGGGTTCACAAGCGTGGGAGCTTGAGAAATGGCTGTTTTGATGGCTTCAAAGATTTCTCCTCCTTCCTTTTTCCATGAGAATGGCATGTTCTTCTTTAGCATGGCTGTCAGTGGTTTAGCCAATGTTACAAATTGAGGGATGAATCTCCGCAGGAAATTTATGGTTCCCATAAAACTCTGGAGGCCCTTCTTGTGACTTGGGAGAGATAAGGACATAATTGAATGAATCCTGGCTGGATCGACTGATAATCATTCTGTTGAAACCACATGCCCCAACAATTTTCCCTCATGCACTATGAAAATACATTTCTTGGGGTTAAGTGAAACCCCAAATTCCCTACACCTTTGGAAAACTTTCCTTAGATGCGTGATGTGATCTTCTGCATGCTTAGAGTATACAGTTATATCATCAAGGTAAACTAAAATAATATCGTTGATTAGTCCCTTAAATGCCATGTCCATGGCTCTTTGGAAAGTAGCCCCGGCATTGGACAATCCGAATGGCATTTTATTGTAGGCATACGTGCCTGTACGCCGGAAAAGCGACAAGCGAGCGTGGGAATCTACAAGCGACTCTTCCGCGTACCCGACCTCCCGAGGTCGTGCCGAGACAGCCGGTGGGGATGGAATACAGGTAGTATATGGATAGACTAGTTAGGCAATCTAATATCTTCGACACGCACTAATGGAATCTGTGAATCTAAGGCAAAGAAGGCCCTTCTAACCTGGACCGGTGTGATAGATCGATCAGCCAGGATGACTACTCGAAGGCTCCAATCAATATTGAGCTCTGGCGTGATTCGATCTATGGGTTGTGGGATGCGTGGAAAATGACCCGGGATGGTTTCGTGTATTTCTCCTGATAGGGTCATATGGTGAATATAGTCAACTCTATGGACGATTCTCTGGCCTAGTCCAAAATTCTCTAGCTTCGTTAGCCGCTATATCTAGCAAAGACAGTTGTTCGATGATGATAGGTGGAAGTGGGGTGGACTGAAATACTAGTGTGCGTAGGCCAGTGTCTATATCTAACTGACTTGTGGATTCGTTAGGCTGTGGGATTTGTGGATCACAACCGTAGACTCTTGGTTGTTGCGGTCCTGTTATGGTCATACGCGAGATCAAGTTCTAATCCCTAGTATCCAGTAGTCGTAAGCTTTCTCAGCCTCTACGTTTAGAATCAGCAATTGTGCGATTTTCTCAGAATACCTCACAGGTGTTCTAGCAACTTGAATTCTTAAGCTGGTATCTATATCTACGAGGGTGTCTCCAGCGTCTGGCTGTGGAACTAAAGGATCGCACCTGAATATTTGTTCTCTTTCAAATCCTTCTACAGTCATGTGGATGTTTTCTAGGATAACCTGTAGTTTGGCTGATTTGACCAAAATGTGTGTGCTTGGTCGTCTTCTATGTTTAACCCTCTCAACTGTGACCTGACCTGTTGGAAGTCTGTTGTTGTTTGGAAGACTTGTATCCTAAGGTTTTGGTCAATGTCAGTTATTGCCACTACGATATTGGGCTGGGGCACAATTGGCTCGAAAATGTATTCCCTGGGCTCCCTAGGTCCCGTAATTGTCAGGCAAAAGCAGTAATGAAACAAACTATGATAAAGTAAAATCTAAGTACACTTCTAGCATATATAATTTCTTTTTGTATTTTCTGGCAATTTATAAGAAAGCAGCTATTTAAAATATTTAGAATTGACAACTAAACTAATAACGTAAAACAAACAAAATAGCTGAGTGTAGCTATTTGTCTGTGCAATTTTGTATATCTATTCTAAACAACGAAATAACTAATCTATTTGCAAGATTCTCGATCCTACCTCAGAAGTGAGGAATGAATCATAGTTTCTCAGAAACTATCAATCCCCACAACTTCCCTGGTAATATCGAGAATGGAAATAACTGAAATAAAGTGATTAACTACTTTATTTGATAAGTTCTAACTAAAACTTTGAAAGATGGAACCTAGATTTCGCAGAATAGTAGCGAATCCAACGGTGTGTGTGTTCTTGTCCCCTCAGTACGATCTCTTCGTTCTTTGTGCTCACGTGAATCCAGAAAAGCGTGTAATGCTTGCATCAACAGGAATAGATATTTGGATCAATGGACAACCTTCAGAATGCAGACAGAATAGAATGCGGATAGGAGAGGGATAGCGCAAGAGTACAGAGCTTGGCCTATGCAATTCCTAGCGGGGTCTACTGCGAATCATGCAACAAAAGCATCCAGAACTTGAAACTAGTCTGTATGAAGAACAAAACCTGTAACTTTAATGGCTGCCTAAACTATTCTACTCCAGAAACAATAATACTGTTTGCACAAGTTGGATCTGTGGCTTACCAACAGCTGAGTAATGCAACTAAGCATGTAAAAGATTTAAACTATCAAACTTAAGCAAACTAGAATACTGAACTACTGAAAGTGGTGAAGTTTTAAACAAGAATGAGGGGCCATTTGCATGTGCACAAACCATGCATTTATAGGAATTCAAACACCCAAAGATCAAAACCAAACTAAACTCCTAAACAATAAACAAAGGAAAAACACTATTCCAGGGGACCAAAAACATTAATGCATGCTCAAGTCGGCAAGAAAAGCTGGTGAAGCGTTGAACTTTGCGTGCGTTCCGTCAAAAGAACGTTCTGGAAAATGCGTAAAGGACCGCCGCCTGCTTAGGGCGGCGGTTACAGGACCGCCGCCCCGTTCAGGGCGGCGGTTTCGTCACTGAAGACCAAAAAGCCAAGAAAAGAGGAAAAAAGGGAAAACAAAGCACGCGGGGGCTAAGCGGGGCATGTGGGATGTTAACACATATCCGTAAAGCTTCTATGGATCCCGAACACCTTGCGAAGAGACCTGTATCATCATTGGGGTATTTATTACACCGTTCCGCATTACAGTACCTTACAATTTTGGGTACGTACATATTGCCCCCTCAGAGAAGCATTTTAGCCATGAAGAGGCATAAAACGGTGGGTCCGAGTATGGCCGTCCCGAAATGGGAAGTTAGAATTTATACCTTATATGTCCGTGTGTCGAAATGACGCCATCCGAAATTCCCGCTACCTACAAAATGAAAGGGGAACTCAAGTGCAGATAGATACAATAACTTGGAAAATAAACGCTAAAATAATAGGGGAAGAGGACGTACCATTAGTGCGAGGATAGAAACTTACCTCCGTTGGCGCTTCGAACCTGTGAAAAGGGGATTTAAAACGAATTAGAGCGCTATATATATAAAAGTGGGCCCATTTTACTATTCATTTACGCGAGTCGATTTGATAGATTTTGAGCTCTGGGGCCCACGGTAACGGTTTCTCACGCGAGTAGAGTCAAAACGTCCACAGTGAGATAGTGATCACGCCTCCACGTGCAGAACGCCACCCCGCGAGATCACAGGTTGGTTTTTCTTCAATTTTGTGCTTTTCCCTCTTCAATTTTGAAATGCTAAATTTGTTGTAACGGGGGGGTCATTTTTGAAAATGTTAGGTTTAAAAGGTCCGTCTAGGGGGGCGCCTACTGGGTAGGCTTTGTTTTTAGCCAAAATGGTCGTTTTTTGCCAGTTTTTGGCTTTTTGGGGTTAAAAACCCGCGCGGGTTTTCGAACCGCGACCGCTGCTCTGGCCAGGGCGGCGATTACATGACCGCCGCCTTCAAGGCGGCGGTTACAAAACCGCCCCCCTGCCCAGGGCGGCGGTTTTGCACAGAATGCAAAAAGACCTCTTTTGAAAACCTACACTTGTATTTTTAGCATTTGTGTATGCTTTTATAACTCTCTTGATATCATTTAGATACTAACTTACTCTGTTTTGTGTGTTTTTGGGTGTATGCAGGCGAAGGAGGAGTATATTAGATGGAGCCGGGAGAGAGAGTTGACTGGATGCCCGGGGTATGGATGCGGTATTGGATGCCCTCTCAGCAGATGAGGAGGACCAATTTTGACAGGGGGCCGGCATTATGTTTTTAAGGATATAGAGTGTTCCTTCACGTTGCTTCGTCCAGTAACATACTCGTGACTGTTCTCATACTGGGATGCAGATCGGAAACTTTCTCGATTGACAGGGGTGTCGTGGGAGGGACCCTTACCTTAGAGGAAGTCTACCGCATCTGGGGGAGGGTTGCCCGATCATCGGGAGGCCGGACTCTTACATTAGAGCGCAGCTACGGGCCCAGATTGACACCAGTGGGTGACATTATGGGAGAAGGACGCAGCTCTTTCCAGGGGCCGAAGAAGGGAGTGAGTGAGAGTTAATCTATTCCTTCTTTTGCCCATCCCGTATGTCGCACAGGTCGAATGGGGCACCTTGCTCGAGACTCATCAGGGACAAGGGAGGGGGACACTTTGTTATACTGTTGAGCCACCATCATTGCACCAACATAGAGGGCATGGCCGGATAGACACCTGGGGGCAGACAATTTTGGGGTACCACCTATCACGACTTATATAGGGTGGTCGTTACAGGACAGTCGTTGAGCCCCCAACTCACTCATGAGTTGGTGTATGAGACATTTATTCCGTAGTGGCCGAGGCGTGGATCGGGTGGCCAGATCCGGGGGCTGTTGTGAGGGCGGCACAGGATGGTCAGATATGTCGGTGCTTGGAGCACCTCCACCAAGCAGTAGCCTCCCTCACTATAGCAGACCATGGAGGCCAAACCGTACAGCTTATGGCCGGGTGTATGGGGAGAGGCGGCCCATGACATTGGGTCCGCTTCCATTACAGGGCAGCTTATTGACCGTGTGGGAAGGGTGGAGGTAATCTTTCAACAGGGTTCATTAGCAGTCGGCCTCCATATGTGGGCATGCTATTCCTTCCAGTAGCACCCGTTTACAGATTCAGTTCGGGAGGCTTAGAGGGGGCCTAGAGGCCGTGGTTGGACAGTGGTTACCCCTGCATTTCCTGTATTGCAAGCCAGGTGGGATAGTTCGGGCCAGAGGAGAAGCTGTGCGCCTCGGGCACCTTTACTTCAGATTACCGCGGGGTCATGCTCATAGTAGCGATGACCCTAAGAGATTGACTCCGATTCTGAGGAGTCCACAGAGGGAGGGTCGGAGGAGCAGGACGGACGCGGAGTGATCCTAGTGGACTTGATACTCAGGATATCAGGAGGAGGAAGAGGCAGAGCAGAGCGCAGAGAGAGAGACCTTGGTTTCCGAGGAGCCACTCTCCGGGGCCATGGTTGGATGATGGAGTCCGTTGCGGTGGCGTCATGTTGCCCCAAAACAGGAGCAAAACTCCTCAGTTGCGGCGCATCTGCAGCGGTTGCTGGCCCTAGTGAACATCTTGGAGGCCTGGGACCGGAGTAAGTATCCTTTCTCCTTTTAGTGTTAGTTGAATGTATTTATGTTTGACTTTTTAACTGGCGATCCCTCCTATATTTGTATCTTGTATATTTTAGCCTCTTGCTAGTTCTAATTCGTCTTTCTTCTTTGTTTTACAGAGACTGTTGACGAGAGTGGCGGGATCTAATCCGTAGGGTATGTACTGATTCTCTGATGAGCCCTATGGATAAGACCCGTTGCGGAGGCTATCCGAGATGGGGGGAGCCCTCAGCAGGCAAGCAGCCATAACGACGTCATTGACTCCATTTGGCATGTGGCCAAGATTGTCTGTTTCTACTCTCCGTTACAGAGGTTGCAGGCTATAGGACAGCCGGCGCATATGAGGAGCAGTTCTAATGGCGAGACCACGACCCTGCCCCTAGAGACCTGATCCTTCCAATCCATTTCAGCGCACCGGCAGCGTTAGTCGTTTAGTCCTAGGCGAGGGCGCGGCACCTAGCGGGATCGCAGTAGGGGTTGAGAGGCCATTTTGGCTCTATGCACGTTTTGTATTATGGAGTCTTTTTTGGTATTACGGGCTATTTGAGCGTTTTGACCAATGCTAGTGCACGTGGCATTGTATACAAATATTGCTATTTATATATATGCGACGATTTTGGATCAAAAACGTTTGTCACTTTGTGTCTTCCCTTTCCGTTCCAACTTTTTCGTTTGGTTTTAATACTACGAGGTATTGTGTTATAGGCTGTTTCTAGAATGTATGCAATGGAAAACAGATGATGCAATGTTTTGCTTCTTTTGTTGTCATATGCTGATACAGATATTGTTAGATCTATTGTGATTCTTGAACTTAAACTTTTGTTTAGCAAGTTGGATACATGCATGATTGTTGGGCAAAGTGATGAGAACAACTAGTTATGATGAACAGATGGATTGCCCCACCCTTAACTCCACGCAACACCTAGAAGATGTGAGAGCTCATCACAAGAGCAAGAAGGGAGAAAGTAGAAATATGGTGAATGATAGTGATGAAAAGAAGACGAAGCTTTGGTGGAACCAAATGAAAACTACAAGCTTACTCGTACCTGAATGACTTCATAGTTTTTGGAGGTAACTTACCTTGCGGTGTTCCCGAACTAGGACGTAGATGGCCCAACATAGTAGACAAAATCTGTTTTTTTAGGATTTTTAACTCTTTTTGGAATTTGCATATCTGATTCATTCGTTTTGACTCAAAGTTTGAATTGTTGGTTAGACCTGTTAACATGTACTTTGTCTAGAGGACCCCCTACACTGTGCCCCGTGCACCTGTATACGAAGCATGGGTTATCACCGGTGGCAAGAAAAGGTGAGTAAGGGCATTCCATCCTTCCCAACCATTCCGTCACAGTAAGAGACGCAAAGCTCAGAACCGAAGGTTGGGGGGGCAAGGAAATGGGTAAAATAAAATTTTCGTTTAATAACTTCTTGATTGTTTGTTTGAGTAAGATGTCAGTATATTCTTATTTCCAAAAAGAGATTGTGCAATGGGATAGATGTGACACCCATGAAGCTTCTTAGAACAGACATAGGCAAGACCAATCCTAAGAAGAAACCAAAGTGAGAACAAACTTGTAGAGCTCGGCATGGTTACTGGTAGGACTTCGTCATGGCTGATTTTATTAGATAAAAGATTCTGAAATTGATTGATGAATCGAGATGGAGAGGTATGATTAAGAACTTCATGAAAATAAACATCACGAGTTTGAAAATAATTGTTTTGAGAATATATTCACTTGATCACAAATTTGTAAGAACAGTGGACAAAATGATTCATAAGTTATATGAAAATGAGATTAGTAGATAGTTATATCGGCAAGCGCTTGTTGCTTATGAGTAGAAAAGTTTGACAGGTGGAGGGTAATTGGACTGTTTCGCCAAACTCCTCCCTTCTAGGTGCATAAGAGGATAAGCACCATTCCCGTAGTCTTTCATGACTCGGTAGGGCCTAAACATTTGGGCCGAAATTCCTTCCTTCGCTGGTCTTCTTGTCGATTGGCTGTATAACTCAGAACAGGTCAAAGTCGTATATGTCAGTTAATAGACTTGCTGTTATACGGCCGGCACATTGTCGAATAGACTATAGTCGTTGTTCAAAACATCTAACCTAGCGTTCATCTAGGCTTTCTATCGAGAAAGACATGCTGAACCTCTGTAAGCGTCCCATCCCGAATCCCCTTTTACGTGGGCCCGAATGCGGGAGGGAGACTAGGGATTCAACTTCGAGTGGGGAGAACTAATTCTGACCCAACTACCAGCGAGAAAGGAGTTGCTCTTGTGTCGGAGTTTTATTATTGAGTTCGATGGGCCCACAAGGCCGGATATAACTTCAAAATGCCAATCCCGCTTGTTTCTTTCAAGTTTTAAGGAGAATGGATTTCAGGTTTGGTTCGTTTTGCTTAGCCTGCCCATTGGATTGGGGATAGTCCAAGGAAAGCCGTATGATGGCTGATTTAAAATTGTTGCATAGCTCAAGAATTCTCATTTTTTGAAGAAGTTCCATTATCTGAGCGATAATAAATTTGTGGGATACCGTACCGTAAATGATTTGGTTCACAATGAACTGAGCGAATACAGAACCAGGTACAGTTGTAAGAGCCGGCCTCTACCCCTTAGTGAAATATTCCGTGGCCGTGATTATAAAATTGTGGACGTCGTGGACGAGGGGAGAGGAGAGAGAACTCCCTATCACGTCAGGCCCCATGTAGAAAAGGCCAAGGAGGTAGCGATCGTTGCAAAGCTTGTGACGGCATGTGGATCTCATGAGAGAACTCCTACATTTATGACACCTGTGTACACCCTTATTGCGTCATGTTCTAGAGTGGGGCCAGACAAGAATAGCCCATTTGATGTATTTTCGAGTAGTGGGTGGCGGTCGGCCGACGAAGTGGCTCCACATACCGCTGTGAGATTTCATGGAGAATCTTCTTGGACTATTCGGTGTCAACACACCCTAAGAGCATTCCATCGAATGCTTTACGACATAGAGCACTTGCTCTATTAATGACGTATGTAGTACGATAATGCGTAAACACCTTTCTTTGTTGAGGTGATCTACTTCTTGGGGTACCTATGTCCATGACATAACTAATGACTCAGGTTACCAGGGCACTCAGATATAGCAATCGGGTTTCGACGTAGTACACGCATTCGTCTGGAAAGTCTAAGTCTAATAAGTCACCTACGTCTAGCGGGTACAGCTAACCACTCTGCGATGATTTGCCCTTTAACTGACTTTTGGTTTACAAAAGTTAATTCGAACTCTCCCCACTTAAGGTTATAAAGCGGTCCCGCCTTTTAGACAGGGACCCTTGATGTGAGGAAGGTTCGTAACGTGGTCAAGTTTTTACTGAAACTTGTCTCTTGATTTTGGTAGCATGTAGTGTCTTAGGGTTTGGCTGGGGAAAACTAGGGCCAAGGCATCTCGGTCTGCTGTGTATAGTGCGTTCGTAGTCGAGAATGTTCGGCCTTAATGAAATAAATCACGCTCCTCTTCTGGCAAGTCTTTTGGGCTAGCAATGCAAGCTAACGAAAACATCGGTTAGCCGTGAGTTTAGAATTAACGGGGCGATCTAGCTTAGGTGGCATTAGCGTAGGTGGGTGACAGTAAGAGCGTTTTAAACTGCGTTGAAAGCTTCGTTGCGTCTTCAGTCAATAAAATTGGGCTATAGTATTTCTTGAGTAAATCATTGATTGGATGAATAGCGAAGCTTAAGTCTGGGAGAATCTTCGGATTGCCACCCAGCTTCCGAGAAATGATTCTGATTCCAGATTCAACTCGAAGTGGGCCCATTTGAGGACAGCCCGAATTTTTTGGGTGGATTCAACGTCGATCCCTCGTACGATATTGATGTAACTAGGGGAGCTTCTCTGTTACACAAAGACGCCATTTCCGGATTTAGCGTAACTACGTATTCTATTATAAGTGATGAAAGAATGACACGGAGTACTTCGGGATGGAACCACGTTTCCTGGCTTTAGCCCAAAACAAGTCATCATACGTAGGATCACACGCGTTTAGAATTAAATCGTGTGAAATATATAAGTCATAGCCCGCCGGTACGTGGGCACCGGTGTCTTGAGACCGAAGGGCATACAGAGTTAGCAATAGGTTCCCCAAGGAGTTATAAGGTGGTTTAGCTTGATCTGCTCGGATATTCTGATTATATTGTATCCCGAGCATCCATCCCGAGAGGACAACGAGCCTCAAACCCAGCATGTTGCTATCAACAAGAAATCGATAGATGGGCAATGGGAAAGTCATCCTTGGACATGCTTTGTTAATGTCCCAGAAGAATTATGCAGATGGTATCTTTCCATTCTCTTGAGACACGGGGGGGGGAACGAGTTGATTACCCATTGGAGTAGTCAACTAGCTTGATGAATACTACCTGAGAGTTTTCTACCTCCTTTTACCATAAGGCTACCTGGGCTTCATAGGTCTTGATTTGGCTTAATGGCTTCGATCTGATGTTAGTGACGAAGCTGGTCCACCGCAATGTGGGGTTGCAAACTAATGTCATCTCTTTTAATTAAATGCAAAACTCCTCTGATGTTCTTTGAGAACCTGAGTATGTATTTCTACTTTATGTTGGGTAATGAAGAACTAGTTTAAATACACTGGTTCCATTTTTTCCCAATGTTGACATCGATTGTTCTTTGATTAAAGAGCGTTGACCCTCTTCGAACTCAGGTGTGCTGGAGGGTAAGATCTATATCATCCCATTTCTATGCGTATATGCTAGGTCCCTTTGCGCGGAAAGATCCGTTACTGGATTTCAAAAGTGGAAGATGAAGGCGGGGATCAGAGATTAAACTAGGGTGTGACAGGACTATCGTAATGCTGCATTCGGCTTTAAGAATCAAGCAGCATGAATCATTCCAAACATGGTATAGGACGGTTGATCATTTCCGCTTGGAGAGATGTGTCATGTTTTATCAATGGTTCGTTACGAATGGATACTGTGAAGTGAGTATCTTCTAGCCATTGTTGGGTGAAGCGTGAGTGTGGAAGTTGCTAAGTTGCTTCTTATTTATTGAATCGGCGAGAAGATTTTCTTAGGGGGATGCTTCAAGTGGATATGAAAGTAAATGATTGTAATTAACACAGCGTCTTTGTGAGTGTAAATGTTCGGCTTAGTTTGCATTATATTTCAGAAACTTGGTTGTTACTAATTGCGAGGAGAGTCTCCTAAAAACTTGATGTATCAATACAATTCTTTTGGCAAGGTAAGGCCAAGAGGAGAGCTTCGTACTTAGCGCCGTTGTTTGTGCATTAAAGTTCAACTTGAAAGAGCTTGGAGGACCTTTTCCTTGGGCGGAGGTAAGAAAGAATTATACCGCCCATGCTCCAAGCAGCATTTGGCTCCATAGCAAGATTATTAGCTCCATCGAAATGGAGGAGTCCAATATTTAGGCCGGGATCATAGATGTAGGTGGTGTACTACTGTATGCACATTCACTTCGACCATGCAAGCTCTTCTGTGTAAGAGAGCCAAACCTAAGGAATATACTAAACTCCTACGCATCAAAATGGTAAAGACATGGTAAATATTGTTCTTTAATTAAACGATTGTTTGCAGGAAGTAGTCCCTAATGAATACAGTTTCTTTCGCGTTACGCCAGGAATTGGGGTGTTTTGGCTACGCTGATGGTTCGAGTCAGCGTAGGTACCAACTTTTCTTTTGACTTTGCATCAGTGGTTTGATTAAGTTGGTTTTGTTGAAGTTAGAATTTCTGAGTGTACACTGTCTCTCTTTAAATCAGCTCAGGTGTAGTCAAACGTGCTTTGGATAACCTTTGGCATACAAATTACCTTTCCCAGATGCAGAAAGAATCTTACTGCTTGAAATAGCGTGAGGGATTGCTTCATTCGATGATCCACGGACGGCCGGGTCATTATAGTTAGTTTCCTGATCTATAATATAAACTCAGTCAGGATTGTTTTAGGTCCAAAGTGACCGGGTAGTATTATCGGTTCCTATCGATGTGGCTTTAAGCGCTATTGTAGCATCTCAAGGTATTTCGAGTAGTGGAACAATATTGTTTCACCATATCCCATTTTTTGGACGCAAAGAGAGGAAAGGGATAGTTAAACGCAGTCCATCGTCAAACCATTGCCGCTTTACATATTATTATAAAAACCTGTACCCTGCAAGGTGTAGGGCTGGATCGCATCGGCATGCGGATCTGCATCCGTAGGGATTTTACTTATTTCGAATATGAATTCGAAATCTATCCGTATTCCCGGGAGATAAACATCAAAGTCTATATGATGTACTTGATTATGTGGTGGAGTGATATACTTAAATGACCCAACCGAACGCCTCTAAAAGAGCCAGCACTGGGGAGCAAGGGGAAGGAATTCTTTAGTAAATCAAGGAATGAAATATGCAAGAAGGTTTGTGTTAGGTTCATTAATTAGATCGGTAAGCACCCATAGGTTTTGCTAGGTTTGCTGGATGTTATTGCTCCGGCAGATGGCTTGGACTTGGTTGAGAGAAATACTCTCGGTGTTCTGCAACTTGAATTCTTAAGCTGGTATCTATTATCATACGAGGGGTCTACAGCGTCGGCTTATGGAACTAAAGGATCGCACCCGATATTTGTTCTCTTTCAAATATTCTACAGTCATGCGGATGGATGTTTTCTAGGGATAACTGTATTTTGGCTGATTTGACCAAACTGTGGTGTGGTCGGTCTTCTATGTTTAAACCTCTTAACTGGACCTGAACCTATTGGAAGTCTGTTGTGTTTGGAAGACTTGTTATCCTAAGGTTCGTGGTAATCAATGTCAGTTATTGCCATACGATATTGGCTGGGCAAATTGGATTGAAAATATTCCCTGGGCCTCCATAGGGTCCCGTAATTGTCATGCCAAAGCAGTAATGAAACAACAAACTATGATAAGTAAAACTAAGGACACTTATAAGCAATATATAATTTCTTTTGGATTTTCTGGGAAATTTATAAAGAAAAGAGATATTAAAATTTTAGAATTGACAACTAAACTAATAACGAAAACAAAAAAATAGCCGAGTGTGAGTGAGCTATTTGTCTGTGTAATTTTGTATATGCTCTAAACAACGAAATAATATATAGATTTGCAGATTCTCGATCCTACCTCAGAGTGAGGAATGAATAATCAGTTTCCAGAAAACTATCATCCCCACAACTCCCTGGCATATCGAGAAGGAAATAACTGAAATAAAGTGATTTATTTTAACTACATTTATTTGATAAGTCTAACTAAAATTGAAGATGGAAACTAGATTTCGCAGGAACAGTGGTCGCACCAACGGGGGTTTTTTTGATTTTTGTGTGTGTGTTCTTGTCCCTCAGACGATCTCTTCGTTCTTGTTGCTCACGTGAATACAGAAAAATAAAAGCGTGTAATGCTGTGCATCAACAGAATAGATATTAGAATCAATGGAAAGCCTTCAGAAATGCAGGACGAATAGAATGCGGATAGGAGAGGGGAGAGCGCAGAGTACAGAGCTTGGCCTATGCAATTCCGTAGCGGGGGTCTACTGCGAATCCATGCCACAAAAGAGTCCAGAAATTGAAACTAGTCTGTATGAAGAACAAAAACTACAACTTAATGTTGCCTAAAACTATTCTACTCCAGAAACAATATACTGTGTGCACAAGTTGGCGGATCTGGGCTTACCAACATTGACGTAATGCAAAAAACTAAGCATGTAAAAGATTTAAATATCAAACTAGCAAACTAGAAGACTGAACATACTGGAAAGTGGTGTGAAAGTTTTAAACAAGAATGAGGGGGGGGGGGGGGGGCCATTTACATGTGCAAAAACCATGCCATTTATAGGAATTCAAACACCCAAAGATCAAAACCAAACTGAACTCCTAAACAATAAACAAAGGAAAAACACTATTCCAGGGGACCAAAAACATTAATGCATGCTCAAGTCGGCAAGAAAAGCTGGTGAAGCGTTGTACTTTCGTGCATTTCATCAAAAGATGTTCTAGAAAATGCGTAAAGGACCGCGCCCTGTCAGGGCGGTGGTTACAGGACCGCCGCCCTGTTCAGGGCGGCGATTTCATCACTGAAGACCAAAAAGCCAAGAAAAGAGGAAAAAGGGAAACAAGCACGCGGGGGCTAAGCGGGGCATGTGGGATGTTAACACATATCCGTAAAGCTTCTCTGGATCCCGAACACCTTGCGAAGAGACCTGTATCATCATTGGGGTATTTATTACACCGTTCCGCAGTACAATACCTTACAATTTTGGGTACGTACAGTGCCCCACTTGGTAGTGAAAGCCGTTTGAATTGGTCCGAATTCTTGGACTAGGATTTGATTATAACCTGAATATCCATTGAGCAAAGAAAATCTTTGAAGCTCCTGCCACCGTTGAAGGATCTACTCCACGATGAAGAGGATAATGGTCTTTTAAACGATTGCCGATTCAAATCCCTAAAAGATCTACGCATAACGGATCTCTCCCGTCTTCTTCCTCACGGGCACCAAATCTGGCTACCCATGAGAATGCTTGATGGGAAAAATTATACAGGCTCGATGAGCTTGGTTAGCTCCTTTCTCATTAGTGGCTCAATTTGCGGATTAATTGGTCTCTATTTTTGACGAACTGGCTTAGCATTAGGATCCAGTTCGATGGGTATGTTGTGCTAGACCTGGATCAAAACCACGCAGATCTTTATAACTCCATGCAAAGATGTCATGATAATCCTTGAAAAAGTTTGATGAAAGCTTCTTTTCTCTTCCAGAAGTACATAATTTTCCAAATCTTAAGAAATTTTTCATCTGATACTTTCAACTTCCTCAAAATATTCTTCTCTGACCACCATGTTAGGGCTTTGTCTTGTGGCTTGGTCATCTGAATTGAAATGGATTCCAAAGTGACTAAACCTTTTTGGTAATTTGGTTGCTTTTCAATTGAATACTTTTCTCACCATATGAATCCTGCAACTTATCTTGATTCTTTGTAGCAATTCCGCCTCTTCTTATAGGAAGAGGAAAATTTGTTTGTCACTATCAAACACTTGCCAACTACTCACATTATCAGGACTACTGGCGAACCACATTTTAAACAAATTGCTGCCTTCTTTCATGATATCAACTGGTATGTTGTATTGTGAACCAATTGTAGCAAGCCTATCTGCATCTTGATTTTGATCTCTAGGGATTGCATGGATTCTAAAAGCTTCGAAATCTTCAATTAGGTCCCAGACGCGATTCTTATAGGATCTTAAAAGATCATTTTTGGGATGGGCACTAGTGCCGACGAAACTTGATGAAACAATAACTCCCTACTCAAAAATAGTCAGGGCCTTGATTCCCTTCCTTTGGGCAGTTGAAATTCCTTGCACAAGAGCCCATATTCAGGCAACATTGTTAGTGCAACTGAACTGCAACCAGAAAGAGAGAAAAAGTAGTACTTATAGAACTCTGGAGAAATGAAACATAACACCAGCACCAGATCCAGTCTTACTTCTTGAGCCATTGAAGAACATTCCTACAATACTTTAGAATCACTTGGTGTTTTGACAAGTTTGTGGTATATCGATCTTCTCAGGGATACATAAGTACCTAATCCTGTTTCTTCCAAAAACCAGCAAACCAGCTTCTTCTTCGCCAATACATAAGCGTAGGGATCATACTGATGGATCTCTACTTATGCATCTAGCCAAAAGTATCAGGGACTTCTTCAATAAAGGTGGTTGGTTCAGATTGGCATCTTCCTCTTCGGGATCGCCGATGGTGTTGTAATCCATTTATGGGACTAGGCAGTGTAGGGCTCTACATGCTTATGAAGATTGGTTGCCCTTATAGTGACTTTGGTTCCGTATCGAGGCCCTAAGAATCATATGGACCAATCGGCTGATAGGTAACAGCCCATTGCAGTGAAACCCGCGATAGGAGTGGCAAAGAGGGGAGGGAGATCAATGACCGATATTGTCTTGGGTGAATGACAAACTTGGGCATGCCATGAATGGTTAAAGTGAAGTCCTTTGATAACCCCAATAGTCTTAACAGCTGTGCCAGCCAGTTGAACAACCCTCTTTGAATGGCACACCTATTGTAGACCTAGTACATCTACAATTTTTTTCGGCAGACAGAGCTCACTGGCACCAGAATCGATCATTGCACTATGACAGGTGGTCACCATGATCAGGAAATGTAAAATGGCGGGGGTTTGTTTGCTTGTTGAGGAATGATGTTACCTCCGGTGACACAAATTTGTAAGCATCTATCACTCCATTGGACTTGGTGATCCGCTGGTTTACCTAAAACTGTTCAGAGCTTCTCGCAACAGGTTTCTTGGGAAGGGACGAGAGCGTCCCACATGGTAACGCTAGATTGGTTTCTTAATTTGTTCTACTATGTGAAGGGATTGCTCCAACTTTGTGATGACACTTTTTTGGGCATGGGGGTCCCCTTTGGAAAATGTTTGTGGGTACAGTGGATGCCTGGGAAGAACCATCTCTTCCCTGCGGGTGGCTAGCGGTGTGTTTATAAGTGATTTCTTTCCGGTATTTTATCAAATGCCATTTTTTTTTTTTTTTTGAAGCCCAGGTTGAGAGAGTGGGACCGCTAGATCAGTTTCGAGAGGTTTGAGGATACCATTGCTCTCTTTTTGGGAAACGAGTGTTTGCTGCAAATGAGAAGAATATATAATTCCACCCCACAAAAATTCTTGGCTTGCCAGTTTAGCCCAAAGTTGGATTCTCGGTGCCTGTGGTTGCTCGCGTTGCTTCTTGCGTATATGAATTGTTTGTTAACTCTGAAGGGGCAGAACACTTTGAACCATAAGGGCCTGGTAAGACCCAATTGGGACCAAAATTTTTGATTGTGAGGTTTGGGTGCGAGCAAAGGAGAACACATTCGGAGTCTTGAAACTAAGATTATTTTGAACAGGACTATAGCTCTAGGAGCTAGCTGTAAGAGGTTTTAGGAAAGTTCAAGGGCCTTACATTTGTAACTTGACTTGCGAGTTTGATTTCAAGGTGATTGATTGTTTCCGTGAAAAGGAGGTGGTTATTAGCAGATACTGCTGATTTTGTTGGCGTAAAATACGGATGATTGTATGAAATTTGCCTTTTTTTGAGGCAAGAGTCATTTCCAAATTTTTGCGTAGTAGTGGACTTGACTTCAAATAGGTCATTGATAGAGGTAGGGGGAGATTGATATGGTTACTTGGAGTTACTGGAATAGGCCAAGCAATGATTATGGTTGATGATTCGTAAGTCGGAGAAGGGAAAAGGGCATGGTGGTAGTGGAGCTATCTTTCCAGCCGACAAAGACTTTCTGCACTTATGGCAACTTTCGTAAGCATCAGAAAAGTGTAGTCCCTCCATGGAATGGATCATAACGACTACACATCGCTATTCAAGGCTCGCAAATGTCCAAAGAATGCATTATGCGCAGAAAGGTTTTACGAGCGCCGGAATCCTATTCCAAGGTTCTATGGAGAATCGGAGAGTTGAAATCACTATGTATTCTTGGGAAGCTCTTTTGGTAGTAAGTTGTTCCAAAGTGATAGGTGATCACTTGGGTCTTCAAATTTTTACATAGCTTTTCTCCCAACTCGTCCCAAGTGGTATAGGCCAACACCTAACCCCGAAACATTATTGAAGTGCTTTTCCCTTAAAGACGGTTTCCTGGGCTGTCGGGGGTGGTGGTAGCAGAGAAGTCTAACTGCCAGTGTATCGGTGGAATATGTACTGCACAGATGCTGAGAGCTACATCAAAGATATGCCTCCACGAGTAACGTGAGTCCCCGTGTAGAAGGGAAAAATTTTGACTGCCGCAACGGGTTATGGGTCACGTTTGAGCCAATGAGAGGACGCTTGCATTGAAAAGGGTGAAAACCCTTGGGGTTTCCCTCGCCATAACACGAAAGGTTGATGGTTCTTGGGTTGGAGGAAGAAGGAAATGGAAAATCTTCCGGAAGGAGGAGTTGAATGACCCTACTAGGTAACATCTACAACTGTGAGGGGGATGTGGGTGTGGAAATGCCTTTCTGTTCTCTTTGGAGGGGAGACAAGGAAAGGTCAATATTGCTAATACTTTGCCTTTCTTGGAAGAAGAAGCTCTTTCTGAATCTTCGCACCTAAGTTACTGCACTGAGATTTGGAATCCAGAGATATTAGAGTCGCCACGGGGGGTACGTGACTTGTGTAAGTGAGAGAGAAGTACCACTCTATCCCATAGGGGTGCCAAAAAAGGTGGTGTGTGGTCGCACGGTGGCTTAAAGATTTCTTTTTAAAATGATGGAACCATTCTGAAAAGATGGAAACTCAAACTCGTGAGGTTCCCACACGGCGTGCCAAAAACTGTTGTCGCCGAATCACTGCACCCTCGGCAATGGACAGGATGGGAATTTAGGGGGTTCGGGTGTGATGGGACACGGGGATCACGTTCTCAAGTGTGGGACTGGGCTCGAGGTGAACCTCCGAAGAAGGGCCGCTTCCTCGTCCTAAATAAGTGTTGTACTATCCTTAGTGTAACAAAAATGATTATCTAATCCTACCAATCATTTCATGGGGTTTTAGGGAAAGAGATTACGAAATGAAACTTACTAGGGATGGTGAACCTGCCACCAAATAAAGGGTGTCTCAGACGCAGGAAGGGTTAATTTGAAGAGGGTGTGGCCACCAAGGTCAACTTCACCTACTGCAACGTAGAGAGGGTACAGGTATACCACAACTAAGAGACACGCGTCCCTTTGTTACTTGGTATTATTTTTTGACGCAACGGATTAGATTAGGATTCCAGTTCGATGGTATGTTGTGCTAGACTGGATCAAAACCACGCGATCTTTATAACTCCATGCAAAAGATGTCATGATACTCTTGAAAAAGTTTGATGAAAGCTTCTTTCTCTTCAGAAGTACATAATTTTCCAATCTTAAGAAATTTTTCATCTGATACTTCAACTTCCTCAAAATATTCTTCTCTGACCACCATGTTAGGGCTTTGTCTTGTGGCTTGGTCATCTGAATTGAAAATGGATTCCAAAGTGACTAAACCTTTTGGTAATTTGTTGCTTTTCAATTGAATACTTTTCTCACCATATGAATCCTGCAACTTATCTTGATTCTTTTGTAGCAATTCCGCCTCTTCTTATAGGAAGAGGAAAATTTGTTTGTCACTATCAAACACTTGCCAACTACTCACATTATCAGGGGACTACTGGTCGAACCACCATTTTAACAAATTGCTGCCCTTCTTTCATGATATCAACTGGTATGTTGTATTGTGAACCAATTGTAGCAAGCCTATCTGCATCTTGATTTTGATCTCTAGGGATTGCATGGATTCTAAAAGCTTCGAAATCTTCAATTAGGTCCCAGACTCGATTCTTATATGATCTTAAAAGATCATTTTTGGATGCACTACGTGCCGAAACTTGATGAACAACTAACTCACTATCTCCAAAAATAGTCAGGGCCTTGATTCCCTTCCTTTGGGCTAGTTGAATTCCTTGCACAAGAGCCTCATATTCAGCAACATTGTTAGTGCAACTGAACTGCAACCAGAAAGATGAGAAGTACTTATCTACCTCTGGAGAAATTAACATAACACCAGCACCAGATCCATTCTTACTTCTTGAGCCATTGAAGAACAATTGCCACAATCCTTTAGAATCACTTGGTGTTTTGACAAGTTGTGGGTATTATCGTATCTTCTTCATGGATACAGTAAGTACCTAATCCTGTTTCTTCCAAAACCATCAAACCAGCTTCTTCTTCTGCCAATACATCAGCGTAGGGATCATACTGATGATCTCTACTTACTTCATCTAGCAAAGTATCAGGGACTTCTTCAATAAGGGTGGTTGGTTCATGATTGGCATCTTCCTCTTCGGGATCGCCGATGGTGTAATTTCCATTTATGGGACTAGCAGTGTAGGGCTCTACATGATTATGGAAGATTGGTTTTTGCCCTTATAGTGACTTTGGTTCCGTATCGAGCCCTAAGAATCATATGTGACCAATCGGCTGATAGGTAACCGCCCATCTTGGCAGTGAAATCCCGCGATAGGCAGATGGCAAAGAGGGGAGGGAGATCAATGACCGATATGTCTTGGTGTGAATGACAAACTTGGGCATGCTATGAATGGTAAGTTGAAGTCCTTTGATAACCCCAATAGTCTTAACAGCTGTGCCATCCAGTTGAACAACCCCTCTTGCAACTGGCACATATTGTATGCCTAGTACATCTACAATTTTTTTCGGCATGACAGAGCTACTGGCACCAGAATCGATCATGCAATTATGTACCAGGTGGTCACCAATGATCAGGGAAATGTAAAATGGCGGGGTTGGTTTGTTTGCTGTAGGAATGATTTTCCCTTCCGGTTGACACAAATTTGTAGCATTTATCACTCCATGGCTTGGTGATCCGCTGGTTATACTAAAACTGTTCAGAGCTTCTCGCAACAGGTTTCTTTGGGAAGGGATCGAGAAGTGCGTCCCACATGGTAACGCTCAGATTGGTTTTCTTCATTTGTTTCTACTATGCTGAAGGGAATTGCTCCAACTTTGATGACACTTTTTTGGGCATGGGGGTCCTCCTTTGGAAAATGTTTGTTGGGTACCGTGATGCCTGGAGAACCATCTTTCCCTGCGTGTGTGGCTAGCCGGTGTTTCTAGTGATTTCTTTCCTGTATTTTTATCAATTGCCATTTGAAGCCCAGGTTGAGAAGTGGACGCTAGATCAGTTTTCGAGAGGTTGAGGCTCCATTGCTCTCTTTTTGGAACGAGTGTTTGCTGCCACTGATGAAGAATCTATATTCAACCCACAAAAATCTTCTGCTTGCCAGTTTAGCAACGTGGATTCTTCAGGTGCCTGTGGTTGATCTGCTGCTTCTTGCGTATATGAATTGTTTGTTAACTCTGAAGGGGGCAGATACACTTTGAACCATAAGGGCCTGGCTAAGAACCCCATTGGGACAAAGATTTTGATTGTGAGGTTGAGAGCAAGGATAACACCATTCGTAGTCTTGAACTAGATTATTTTGAACAGGTACTATAGCTCTAGATGAGCTAGCTGTAAGAGGGTTCTGAAAGTTCAAGGGCCTTACATTTGTAACTTGACTTGTAGTTTGATTTCAAGGCTGATTGTTTCCTTGAAAAGGAGGATGGTTAGCCTGATACTGCTGATTTTGTGGCTAATACGGATGATTGTATTGAAATTGTTGCCTTTTGAGTGCAAAGAGCTCATTTTCCAAAATTTTGCAGTAGTGACTTGACTTCAAATAGGTCATTTGAAGAGGTAGGGGGAGATTGATATGGTTACTTGGAGTCTACTGGAATAGGAGCAATGATAGGTTGATGATTCGTAAGATCTGGAGAAAAGGGCAATTGGTGGTCGTGGAGCTATCTTTCCAGCCTGAATCAAAGAATTCTCTGCACTTATGGCAACTTCGTAAGCATCAGGAAGTGTAGTCCCTCCCATGGACTGGATCATAACTGCTACATCGCTATTCAAGGCTCGCAAATAGTACAAGAATGCATTATGCGCAGAAGGTTTTACGAGCGCCGGAATCCTATTCCAAGTTCTATGGAATCGGAAGTTGAAATCACTCATGTATTCTTGGGAAGCTCTCTTTATGGTAGTAAGTTGTTCCAAAAGTGATAGGTGATCACTTTTGTCTTCAAATTTTTTACATAGCTTTTCTCCCAACTCGTCCCAAGTGGTTATAGTGCCAACACCTAACCCGCGAAACCATTGAAGTGCTTTTCCCTTGAAAGAGGTAGCAAGAAGTCTAACTGCAACGTTGTCTTCGGTGATATTATGTACTGCACAGATGCTAGCTACATCAAAGATATGCTCCACTGGAGTAACGTGAGTTTCCCCGGTGTAGAAGGGAAAACTTTTGACTGCCGCAACAGGTATCGGGGTCACGTTGAGCCAACATGAGAGGACTGCTTGCATTGAAAGGGGGAAAAACTTGGTTCCTCGCCATAACAACGAAAGGTTGATTGTTCTTGGGTGGAGGAAATCTTCCGGAAGGAGGAGTTGAATGACCCCTACTAGGTAAATCTACAACTGGGGATGTGGAAATGCCTCTTCTGCTTCTCTTTGGAGGAGACAAGGAAAGGTCAATATGCTAATACTTTCCTTTCTTTGAAGAAGCTCTTTTCTGAATTCTTCGCATAAGTTACTGCACTGAGATTTGGAATCCAGAGATATAGAGTCGCCAGGTACTTTGACTTGTGTAAGTGAGAAGAGAAGTACCAACTCTATCCCATCGGGGCGTGCCAAAAACTGTTGTGTGTGGTCGCACGGTGGCTTAAGATTTCCTGTTTTACAATGAGACCCCTCTGAAAGATGGAACTCTAACTTCTGTGAGGTCCCACCCGGCGTGCCAAAAACTGTTGTCGCCGAATCACTGCACCCTCCGAATGGCCAGGATGTGAATAGGGAGTTCGGTGTGATTGGGACACATGGGATCACCTCTCAAGCTGTGGGACTTGGGCTCGAGGTGAACCTCCGAAGAAGGCCGACTTCCTCTTCCTAAACTAAGTGTTGTACTACTCCTAGTGTAACAAAAAATGATTATCTAATCCTACGCTAACATTTTCATGGGGTTTTAGGGAAAGAGATTTACAGAAATGAAACTATACTAGGGATGGTGATGCACCAAATAAAGGGTGTCTTCAGACTCAGGAAGGGTTAATTTGAAGAGGGTGTGTGCACCACAGGTCAACTTCACCTACTGCAACTTAGAGAGGGTACAGGATACCACAAACTAAGAGACACGCGTTCCCTTTGTTAAACTTTATCAGACCAAGAAAATATACCAGTTTCCCAGTGAAGAAGGATGAACTCAAGAAGGGTGAATAGGCACCACAACTCAACTGCATGCAATACTTCACCACTCGATAAGCACATAACTCCAAGAACCTGCAATAGAACTTAAACTTGCACAGTTGTACCTGCAAGTATGAGAAAGGCACAAAGAAGCACAGAAGGATGAAAGGACCGAGATTAGTCACAAAACACACACTTTTATTGCTTCAATAACATGCACAATGCATCATACATTCAGAAGAGGCAATAGTTGCCATTACAGTCTTGAAGAGGAGGCTTGAAAGTTCTCTCAACACACAAGAACAACTTGCAGAAGAGAGAGGATTCTTGAAAAGTATACACTCGCCTGAGATATCTAACTGTCTAACTTGTCTGAACTGTTGGAACCCCTTGAAATGAGCTTCCAACTTACATTTATAGAAGAATATGTGAGAAAGAAGAGGAAATGGTCAATAATTACATTCCTAAATTGAAGGCCGATGATGTATTTATTGCAGTTAGTTTGAACCACCTGAGAAGGTTCCATCATGGGTCATTAATTGCTTGATGACCTAGTCTTCTCAATTAATTAAAAGAATATTTAAATAATAATAATAAATATTATTATTAAAATATTTAAATAAAAATATTAATTTAATTAACATAATGTTGGGACCCCCCCGTTGACCCGTTTGACTTGAAGAGGAGGGGGGGTCCATGTGGATAGAGTTTGCACAAAATCTCAACTTGGTGAGCTTCGAATCCTCTAACTCGGTGTTGCAATTGATTTTGAACCCCACACCAACTCTTTCCTCGTCTTGGCAATCGGGCTCTTTTGCATTGAGTCCTTCGAATGGTGAGCTATCAAACTCGATTCTTATCATTTTCCTCTGTTAACTCGAGGCCATTTATGCATTCCACATTCAAACTTCATGAAACATCACCACGAGCTCCCTGCGAAGTCACCGAGCTCTTCATCCAGCAAAACGATCTTACCTTTCCTGGGCTCAAACTCACTTGAATGTCGAGCTTAACCCAACATTTCTGAAAAGAATGGTTTTACCACAATGCTCACAGTTCTTCCTTATCATATAACACTTGTAGTAAGAATGTTTTAGCTTGGCCATAATAAGCACAATTGTACCTTCAAAACGATGAGAAAATGCCATTACCAATAAAGACCTAATGCTGCCATGATGATGACCCAGGCTCATGCCCATAACATGTCGACAGACACCCTTAAGACTGATTTTTTGGCCAAAGAGCCCTTTGGTATTTTGGTAGTGCACTCGGCAATCTCGGCTCCAATCAACAATTATGCCACTATTGGGATCTTAGTATGGCATAGGTAGCTGTGAGCTACACCATATACTCATTTTTCCAGAAACTAAAAGATCCTTTATGTTACAATTTGCAACACATAAAATAAGCCCTTCAAAAAAATACGTTGAACAACTGGGGCAACCAAAAGGACCTTGGAAAAATGTACAGGTAACAACTATATGAATTCTTCCTTAGTCGTGGATCAAAGCTGATAGAAATAAGCTAGATAAAATCAGCTTGAAATTACAGTATAATCGTCCATTGTTAAAACAAGCTTCTCTGAACCTGGTAAAAGAACACTTTTATTGTCTGATTGGACGTACATAATGGAAGGGTATAAATATTGCTTCTGCCCTCAGAGTTTCTCAAAGAGACCATTTACAAGTGACAAGGATGTAGCATGCAAAAACGAACCGACCAGGTATTTCAGAGTTGACCTTCACATTCAATTCAATTTTTAGGAGAAGCAATGCTGAGCAATATGAATCGTTTCATTCTGCACGTAATAAACCTCCATCTCCTGACTCAGGAAAATTTTATGAAGCCTTGAATGGCGTGAATCCAATCCATCGTACATCGCAATGAATATTTGTTTCCTGCAACTGCTTGCTGGAAGCGCTAAAAACGGCTTCTACTATACTGCAACATGCCACTTTAATTCTCCTGGTAACTCACAAAAAGACTCGGACCACTCCAAGCTGCGCAGGGTTTTCATGACGGATAGCCATCATATTGTCTTCACTTGGTAGTTTGATCCGATTTCTCCCCAATTCCCACCAGCGCGCAGGATTTTCAGCTTGGCCTGCCATTCATAAAAATCCACTTGGAAATCAAGTGAAATATTTCCCATGAGGGGAAATATCGTTTCTCTTGCCATGATTGTGCCTTCACTTGGCAATTTGACCCGATTTCTCCCATTCACAGAAGTTTGGTCATGGTTTGCCAAACCAATATTTCCAACGCTTGGCAGTGTTTGCCTGAATCTCCCCGTTCCATACCCAATCCTCCTTTTGCCAAGTCAAATTGGCATGGCATTTGTATCAAGGAAGTCCGCAGGATATGTTGTGGGGATCTCGGACTTATGAATCCAATTTTCCATACATTGCCTTGGTAGGTCGGTTCCCAATTTCCGCTTCTTGACTTTGTCATACCGCCCCAAAAATCCCCTGAGTGGAACTTCTTCTTTGGCTTGCCATCCATGAAAACCCACTTGGAGTAAGGCTTCTCGGATTCCCATGATTTTCCTCCTGCTGAGTTTTCCTTCAACAGATTTGAGGATAACATTAAACTCTCAGTGCAAACATTTCAGCTGTAGCTTGTAAGGTGTGATAATTCCGGCAGAAACGTTTATGCCTGACAACTTAGTGACTCGTTGAAGATGCTCATATAATTACAAAGCAAATTGTGCCTCATGAATATTCTGATATGAAACAGTTCCACTTCTATGAGATTCGCTTCCATGAGTTTTACCATAAAACCAGTAAGGTCTTGATAGAGAATCTTTGTAATAAAATTTCATCAGGTCTCCTGGTAACACTCTCACTGTCACTTAATCGATTTTCATAAAAGTAACTTGAAGGAAAATCCCGAATTTGAGGATGCATTCGATGCTGAATAGATAAAAACATAGTTGGATGACCTGCTTGCTGGAAGTGCTCAAAAGAACTTCTGCTATACTGCAACATGTCAACTGCCTGTGCAACCGAACACTCGGCCGAGGAAGGTCTGAACACCATTATAATTCGTAGCTCTTTTTTTTTTAAATGTCGGTTTGACTCAATTTTACATTGGTATTCTATGGTGCTTATACTATCTTCCTGGGGTCGATAGAAGTCCTTCCATTATGTAATTACAAACCCGAGATTCAATGATGTTGAACCTCCCATATTTGCATAATTTCATATCATTTCTGTCAAACAAGATAATTCTCCCAATGTGGTTGGTCGAGCACTGTCTTAATGGATTAAACTTGGCATCATGTTTAACTTTGACTCTCCCTAACTTGGCCTTCAGATCTTTTTGCATCGATCTCCACCGAGATCCTTGTAGAGTTCTTTTCATTCGTCAATTTTCAAAGACCTATATTTTGCATTAACAAGACCATCGTCGAGCTCTTACAATTGAGAGTCTCTGCTGAGATGATTTCCGATGATGACTATCAATTTGACACCGGGTTCTCTATCAACTCGACCCCCGAACTCTTTACTGAGTTTGAGATCAACTGGGTGCCTTTTGATACTAGGGTTATCTCTCATATGCAATTTAAGAATTATTTTTAATAATTGCATCTCGATAATAACCGAAGGTGGGTTCCTGGGACTATTTTTTTTAATTTTGAACGTGATAGGACACCGTTGTCCAATCTTTCCATGTGTGCAAAATTGGATAACATTTTTGGCGACCTCTTGGGGATGATTGCTTGCTAAGCATGATTCCAGTAGCCTTAAGTCATCCATTGGGCATGGAGTCTATGTTGGAATCCTGAAAGTAGTATGATTTTCTTTGACACATCCCGGAATCTCCTTGAGCATTATCGATATCCTAGACCTCCCTGGAATGCTAAGTATGAAGTATACTGAATCTATTGAATGCTTGACATCCATGGAACATTGCAAATTTTTGAATGAAGCAGATTTTGAAACTCTTATGGAAACCTTGAACCTTCTTCTCCTTGACACCTTCCAATGATGAAACAATGTGCAGAACAACACAACACAACAAGGAAAGAAAAAAAACAACACACAACAATGTGCATAAGCACTTGGAGGAAAACACCTAATTTAACTGTACAAGGGGTGGAATGTTTCTCAAAAACAAGCTTTGAGATGTATCCCATTCACATGAATGGGCAGTTCTTCTCCATTGATCCTAGATAGATGGAACGAATTTTCCTCTTTGCAACTTGTGATGATGTATGGCCCACTCCAGAGAGCGTCAAACTTGGCATGCCTACCTGGTTTGGCCCTGTCTTCATCCCAGAACTAAATCTCCCTCTTGAAAATGCCTGTCGGACGCCTTCTTGTCAAAATATTTCTTAACTTGAGCCTGATGCTGCTCCAAAGTTTTCATAGCCTTATCTCGTACTTCCTCTAACTCCATGAGTTCAACAAACCTTACTGTCAAAGGATCACTCTCTATAACTTCAAGTTGATGAGCTAACTCCAAAGAAGGTAACTCCAATGAGAGTGGGAGTTTTGTCTCTCTTCCATATACAAGAATGAAAGGAGAATTTCTGATGGCCGTTTTAGGTGTGATCCGATCTTCCCATAAGGCAGTCTTAAGCTGTGTATGCCAAGTCCTCTTGTTAGTCTCCATTGTGCGCTTAATAATCCTTATGAGGTTTTTGTTGTTAGACTCAGCCAATCCGTTTCCTTGAGGATAGTAATTAGACGAAGTTTTGAGGTATACCCCATTTTTAACAGCCCATTCACTCAATTTCATACCAAGAAAAGCCAGTTCATTGTCTGAAATGACTGTAAACGGGACACCAAACCTCGTCATTATACCCTCCAAAAAATCTAGAACTGCCTTTTCATTGCTCTCTTTTAATGCTACCGCATCTGTCCATCGAGTAAAATAGTCTATTGCGGTAAGGACCCACTTATGTTCGTCATTGGATGGAGGATTAATCATTCCGATGAAGTCCAACCCCCATTGAACAAAGGGTTGATCCACTTGAATTGGATGCAATGGAAGAGCTGTCAGCTTCTGCTTACCTGTGAAAAAGGCACATTCCTTACATTTCCTTACCCAAAGATGGGCATCCTTGAATAAATCTGGCCAATAGTAGCCGGCTCGCATGATCTTGGTAGCTGTTGTTCGTGCGGAATAATGTCCTCCAGATAGGCCATTATGAAATTCTTCTAGTATCTTACTTACCTGTTCTGGTCCTACGCACCGAAGGAGAACGCCGTTCAAATCTTTTTGAAAGAGAATGCTATCTACCAAAACATATGGGATAGATTGAAGATGGAAAGTTCATCTTTGGTTTTTATCCATGTTTGCCGGGTATGCTCCTGATTTTATGAAATTCTTCATTTTGGATAACCAACCAGCTTGATCAACATCCTCATCAGTATTTAGGAGTGTCACATCCTCATTACTTTTTGATTCCATGTCTGTTGCAAGTTGCTGACATAAACCCTTACCTCTGAAAAGTTTAGTGACTTTGATGTGCACATCATACTCCATTACCTTCGTGATCCATCCAGCACGCTTTTCATTCATTTCTTTGTTCAGCAAAAACTCCTTGACACCTGGATGAGACACCATCAGATGAATCTTGTTGTTGGACAACATGTGCTTGAATTTCTTCAAAGCTCGAATAACCACAAAGACTTGCTTTTCAATGAATGAGTATTTGAACTCGTAGTCTTTGAGGGATTGACTGAAGAAAGCAATTGGTTGCTCCATCAGGTTGTTGTTTTGTTGAGTGAGGATCCCTGAAATGCTCTCTTGACCTGCAAAAGCATAAAGGATAAAATCTTTGTCAAACCTGGGGTTCACAAGCGTGGAGCTTGAGAAATGGCTGTTTTGATGGCTTCAAAGATTTCTCCTCCTTCCTTTGTCCATGAGAATGGCATGTTCTTCTTTAGCATGGCTTTCAGTGGTTTAGCCAATGTTGGAAATTGAGGGATGAATCTCCGCAGGAAATTTATGGTTCCCATAAAACTCTGGAGGCCCTTCTTGTGACTTGGGAGAGATAAGGACATAATTGAATGAATCCTGGCTGGATCGACTGATAATCCTTCTGCTGAAACCACATGCCCCAACAATTTTCCCTCATGCACTACGAAAATACATTTCTTGGGGTTAAGTGAAACCCCAAATTCCCTACACCTTTGGAAAACTTTCCTTTGATGCGTGATGTGATCTTCTGCATGCTTAGAGTATACAGTTATATCATCAAGGTAAACTAAAATAATATCGTTGATTAGTCCCTTAAATGCCATGTCCATGGCTCTTTGGAAAGTAGCCCCGGCATTGGACAATCCGAATGGCATTTTATTGTAGGCATACGTGCCCCACTTGGTAGTGAAAGCCATTTTGAATTGGTCAGATTCTTGGACTAGGATTTGATTATAACCTGAATATCCATCGAGCAAAGAAAATCTTTGAGATCCTGCCACCGTTTGAAGGATCTGCTCCATCGATGGAAGAGGATAATGGTCTTTTAATGATGCACGATTCAAATCCCTGAAATCTACGCATAACCGGATCTCTCCGTTCTTCTTCCTCACGGGCACCAAATTGGCTACCCATGAGGAATACTTGATGGGAAAAATTATACAGGCCTCGATGAGCTTGGTTAGCTCCTTTCTCATTAGTGGCTCAATTTTGGGATTAATTGGTCTCTGTTTTTGACGAACTGGCTTAGCATTAGGATCTAGTTTGATGGTATGTTGTGCTAGACCTGGATCAAAACCACGCAGATCTTTATAACTCCATGCAAAGATGTCATGATACTCTTGACAAATTTTGATGAAAGCTTCTTTCTCTTCAGAAGTACACACTTTTCCGATCTTAAGAAATTTTTCATCTGATACTTCAACTTCCTCAAAATATTCTTCTCTGACCACCATGTTAGGGCTTTGTCTTGTGGCTTGGTCATCTGAATTGAAAATGGATTCCAAAGTGACTAAACCTTTTGGTAACTTGTTGCTTTTCAATTGAATAATTTTCTCACCATATGACTCCTACAACTTATCTTGATTCTTTGGAATTTCCTACCCATTAGCCAATCCATGATTTGGCAATCGACAGAGAAAATCCCACGTGCAGGAAAATTGAAGAAGATTGCCAGGAAAGGGGAAATCTGGGTTCGGAAAGCCAAATTGGCTTCCCGGTAGTTGGAAGCATAAGCTTACTTCCCCGGCATTAAAATTTTTCGAACGAAATTTTAATTTATATTTATTTAATTAAATACTTCTTAAGTTTAAAAAATCAATTTTATCAAACAAGAAGCAATTAATTAATTAAATATTAATTAATTGTTTTAATGTATTTTAACGTGATTTAAAGCCTGGCAGGAAGAGTTCTTTCCCAAAAAGGATGAAACGAAGACCGAAACGATCACAAAAATGAGATGGTCACAAAGAGGGCAATGAACCACGCAAAGTGACACTTTTCAAAAATTTCAAATTTTTCATTTTTTATTAGTTTTTAATAATTTTGCAAAGTCAAAATTAGTTGATAACATGATGATGATGTGATGATGAAATAGGGGTAAGTGCACGGGAATGGGGGGGCAAAAAGTGGAAAAAAATTATGATTTTAAGAAAAACCAGTACGCAGTTTGTAAAAGTACGTTCGCGCTTTAAAATTATAAGTTTAGTAATTCACGAACCAAAAGTGTATATGCGCTATAACGCATATGCGTTCCTTGGTGTATGATGTAATATATGTGTTTGTGGGAGATTTTTTATTTACAAAAATAAATGTTTAAGTATAATTTATTTTTTTATTATTCTTTAAATTTATTTTAGGAAATATAAGAAATTAGGGTCACTCTGCACCTTACAGAACTAGTCTCACAACTCCATGAGTCACAATTTAGGAGATAGTTATTTGTAATCTAGTTTGGTCAACACATAGGTAGTTTTCAGGATTTCATCATTCACCCCAAAGCTTTTAGCATTTAAATTCTAAAATTAATGTCTCTTTTGGGAAATAATATAGTCATTGTCTATGTTTTTTGGGGCATTTTGGATTATTTGATGACATTTATATGAGTGTTAGACGTGTCAGAATTAGACTTTTCAAACCTCACAACTCCTGAAGGTAGTGACAATTGATCGAATATACATACTCATGAATTTTCCCATGAGCATGGAGTTGAATCCCTAATTTCTTCTTAGAATATGGTAGAATCATAATATGGATGAGTACCTACTTTACAAGCTTAAGTCATCCATCTTTAAGAGGACCGCTCAAGCGATCCTCACAATCAATATTGCAAGGGAGTGACCTTGGTTCCCATGTTGACATGTATATAATCCTTTGAGCCTTGTAATATAGATTAGCAATAATAAGGTTTGAGTAAGAAAATGATCTATCTAAGGACCCCATAATATCTTCATTTGTTCAATAGAAGAATAAGAGGTAACTTGAAGAGTTGGAAGCTAATAGAGTGCATCACATCAATATATTTATAACACTTAACAAAAGTTAGGGTAAGAGTAGGTGAAAATGTGCAAAATATTCCACACATTCATTTATTTCCATTGGGAATTTTGTTAAGATTTATGATAAGTAAATTAGTTGAATTCTCACTTAGTGTAGGAGTAGGAAGGTTTATTCAAGTGCCACATACTTCATAAGAAATCAAATTTACATCAACATTAAGAGAAATGCTTTTCAGATATCCTTTAGTGTTGTTGCCAAGACACCATTGAAATAATTTCGTGCATTGAAAAAAGTAATTTGGTGAAAGTGGTAAGAGGGAGATAGTAAACGAGAGTGTACTATAAAATTATCATCATCAGCTTCAAGAAGAGTAAAATCTAAGCCTCATGGTAAATTTCCCTTTAGAAGAAAATAAGAAAGACTCAATTATGAATAGGAAAATAGGATATTGGACCTATCATCATGAATAATCCCATACTAATAGTGATTTCACATAATCTAGTGACTGTACACTAATTTAATGATTTTTATGATGGTTTACTTGTATACTCCCAACTAATAATGATTTCAATAAATTTAACCCAAATAGAGTCTTGCACATGATTATATCGAATGTCAGAGCTTCTTATAAGGAGAATTTTACACACAAAAACTTTAGTTTCTTTGTTCATCTCTACTAAAGGTTTAAAAGCCATTCTCATCATAGAAAATCCCTTTCTACGTGGGAACACAAAAAATTCTCACAAGACATTTCTAAGACTAAGCCTTATGGTAGAACAAAGATTCATAACAAAGTTTTATAAAAAAATTAGAGTCTTGGAGTATTCTAAATTAATGTATACATGCTTCAAATCTTCCTAAGCATCATCCACACATTGGCTCAAGGAGAGAGGTAGTTTACCCTATTTGAGTTATATGAACCTAATTACGATGATGTGATGAGATTTGGGGATTAGTTTGTCTCAATAACATCATGGAAAATAAATCAAATGTTACTGTATGATGTTTTTTTTGTGTTTTATAGACCCTAACTACATCATTATCTGAAATAATTAGTTATATGAGTGAAGAATCCTCCTATAATGATGAATTTATGTAGCCTTGTAAGGTACACTGAGAGAAGAAGTGAGAAACACTTGATGAATGGACCACTGAGATCAATGAAGAATACCATATTTCATTTAAACTAATCCATTCAATCCATGAAACACTGCCATGGCTTTCTAACCCTATTACACTTGATGAGAACTTGAAATAATTTCCCACACAATGAATTTTGAAATGTGAGACCGAAAACCTTTCAACATTGATATGGGTGAAGGTAGGAGATTGAATGAAGAGTTCTTTAGTATTTTGAACAACCCATCTAATGAGATGAGAAACACACTGAGACCAAAATGTAATTTGAGACCAAAAATTGGAACCGAGAGGACTTCCTTTTTGCCTAAGTCACAATTCAACTACCAATCCTCTGTAAGCATGAATTTATCCTTACCATTCCTATGAGGAAAGCTCCAGAGAGATGGTCACCACATAGTGATAGGTGGACATTTGCAAACATCAAGAAATACCTCTCAGAATGGGGATTGTCATAAATAGATTGTTGTTTATCAGGGGTGAGGATCTCATGAGGATGGGGCCAAATTTTACGAGTGGAAAACACATTCCTAACACCGAGGTTGTTTTTTGAGTGACAAAAATTATCCTCCATAGGGGGAGTGCATTTTTTGAGTCCCCCATTTCCCTTTACTGTTGGAATAAAGGGATAAGGGGACATCATACCTCCAAAAGGCTGTCATGTGTCCATTCATCACAAAAAAGTGGTAAAAACAAGTTACCATGAGTTGAAAGCATGTTTTTAACACCTCAAGTGATGACTTAAGTGACGTAAACTACTCCTTCATAGGGGGAGCACACTTTAGTGTTCGAAAATTACCATTGCATGTTGGAAAAAGGGACAAATGGACATCAAACCTCCAAAACCCTGCCTAATCTTCTTGGAATGTTGATGTCATCATCCTCAACATGAAAATAAACTAAGGAGTGAATTCTCGGGCTCGAGAGAAAGACATGGAGTTCATAGGGTCAAAATTATATTATTTTGACTCTAAAGGACCCACTTAATCCATTCTAAAATTTTTAAAGGCCTGATTCATCTTTAAATTTTCCTTTTTAGTCCATTTTCCGCTTTATCTCTTGTGCATGCATCGATAAGCTGAGTTGCCACTAGAGTCTAGAATGAGTATGAACCAATATAACACATGGAATACAAGGATGGTATAATGTACTTAAATTTCACATTTGGTTAGGCTCCTAACACTTCCTGAAGTTTTTGAAACCCTTTGAGAAAGTTCCACTTTGTAAAAATACCCTTGTGCTACACTAGTGAAAAATTTCTTCATTTTATACTCCCATAATTCTTCCTTAATTATTGAACAATGACGTAGGACTTGTCATCTTTACAATGCCTAGAATATGAGCTCCCAAAACTTCACTAGGCTCTTGAAACCCTTTGAACAAGGTGAATACCTTTTTTGGAACATGCATTCCCAAGTGTCTTTCCCAAAAAGATCCGGTTTTTCTCAACTTGTTCTAGACCTCAATTATCTCCACAAAATCTTCCTAAAATACCTCAAAAAACTTCATTTCTCTCCCATACAACTCCCAAATGATTTGAATTTTCCCCGTAATATTCCGGAGGATGTTCGCTAGTGACAAAAGACCAAAAATAACTCTTTTGAAACTGTAGACATCTAAATGTCAACATGATTAATTATGATTCATCTGTCCTGTAATATCATCTAAATCCATATAATAATTAATCATGAGCTTAATTATTATTAATCCATTTTATCATTTTTCCTATTTATCATTTTTTTATCCTTTATTATTTATCTAATATCCCAACATTTCATTATTAATCCTTTCAATCCATAATCTATCCCATTTTATCATTAATCACTTATTATATCCTATTATCCTATTTTAATCGTTCATTAACATTTTATAGGGATTTAAAATTCCTACTTCTACCTAACCACCTACTCTACACCTACCATAAAACTATCCTCTCCATGTAATCACATCATTAACTTCTAATTAAACCTAAACTAACTAATCTCACTTCCTATATTTCTAGAAGCTTCTAATTCCATAAGCCTCTCTAACTTTTTACTCTTCTCAATTGAATTTTAAATTCAATGGATATTTCTCCATAATTCTAGAATTCTCTAATTCTAGAATTAATCCCACATCCTCTATTTCTAGAAGCTTATTATTCTATAAGCCTCTCTAACTTTCTACTCTTCTCCATTAAATTTTAAATTCAATGGACATTTCTCCATAATTCTAGAATTAATCCCACCTCCTCTATTTCTAGAAGCTTCTAATTATAGAAGCCTCTCTAACTTTCTACTCGTCCTCCATTGAATTTTAAATTCAATGGATATTTCTCCATAATTCTAGAATTAATCCCACCTCCTCTATTTCTAGAAGCTTCTAATTCTAGAAGTCTCTCTAACTTTCTACTATTCTCCATTGAATTTTAAATTCAATGAATATTTCTCTATAATTCTAGAATTATTTATACTCTTCTATCTTCTCATTCAATACTAACCATTGATCTTCCATTTACTTGGCAAGATCCTAGCCCTCCATTTCTCCTTCCAAATACTATAAATTGACATGCCACCCTGATGAGGGTCGTCAACCCTCACCATTAATGATGTCAATCCAGGGTTGGTGTCTGATGGCTATATGCATTAAGAGAAGAAGATCTTGGAAAGCATAAATTGAACTAAATTAGAAATAAGAAAAATTAAATGAAACCTTTAAACACAATCTAAACTTGCATAAATTGAAAGCACACATGTGAAAAGAAATAAGATACAATATGATCTTATCTTTATTCTAATCCTAACAACTAAAATCTCCATCTCCACAAAATATGGAGAGAGATATATTATTTAAGTCAAAGTCTTATCTCGTTGTTTTAGGAAGATTTACTCCCAAATCTTCTCCTTGCTTTTCGGTAACAAGAATCACAATGATTTTTATTCTCCTACATTATTGGAAGGAGGTTTTTCCTCAAAAGATGATTTTGACTAAATACCTTTCCCAGATTTTCCATTTGACTTTGCTGTTTTTTACTGTGGAACTTTTGACACTTGTTTGATATGTTTTTTCCTCGAACTATAGTTCACTAAAAATTAGATATCTCTTCATTGGTAAAACCTGTAGCAAATATGAATGAGGTTTTATTTAAACACATTGCTATGAAAAAAAAATCTCTCAGATTTTCCGTTTGACTTTTCTATTTCTGTTTATGGAACTTTTAGTGCTCATCTGATACACTTTTGCCTCGGACTGTAGCCCACTCGAAGTTAGATTTCTCTTTATTGGTAACACCTGTAGCAAATATGAATGAGGTTTTTGTTAATCACATTTCTATGAACAAAAACCTCTCTCATATTTTTCATTGGATTATTTGATTATTCACAGTTCCCATTTTATGCAAGTTTCGAAACTAAAATTGTCATTCGTTTAATACAAGTTCTAGAACTAAATATGTCATTCCTTTTATGCAAGTTTCATAACTAAAGTTATCATTCCTTTTATGCAAGTTTCAAAACTAAATCTACAAGTTCCAGAACTAAATCTACTTTTTCCACGAATTGCAAGTTCCGGAACTAACTATCATTCTATACCTTGCAGCTTTCACCATTGTTTTAATTGCTTGAAAAGATAAATATATGAATTGCAAGTTCCATAACTAAATGTTATTCGATTGATGCAAGTTCCGGAACTAAATCTGCAAGTTCCGGAACTAAATCTACAAGTTCTGGAACTAAATCTACGAGTTTTGGAACTAAATCTACGAGTTCCAGAACTAAACCTGTGAGTTCCAGAACTAAATTTGTGAGTTCCGGAACTAAATCTGCGAGTTCCGGAACTAAATCTGCGAGTTCCAAAGTTAACTTAAAACAACTATAACTTTTGCATGTGATTTCAGATTGAGATGATTCTTTTTTCAAACTTGCATAATATTTTGAGAGGAATATGAATATGAAATCATATTTGAGTTTAGATATACCGTCCATGATCAATTCCATTTTTCCCAATACTAGCATTTACTTTTCCTTTATGGCATGCATACACAAGACTTTTTATCTTTTCCCAAATAATCAATAGGATTAGTCAAAAAAATAGATAACAAAATATTTCTAAAGAATGAACAAGATATATATCCTATATTCTATCTTAAGCAAACTATAAATTCTTAGATTACATTTAAATCCACTTTCAAAGGTAACTTGGAAGGACAAAGTAATGGAAATTTTTGGCCTCATCACACTCTCCATAGAAGCCATCCTATGAATCTTAAAAAATCCTTGAGATATACATAATCTTAGGAAATCCATAACAAATATCTACCATTTTATCAATCATCCACGATCTTCAATCCATCATCAATACAATCTATCATCCATTAATGTTTTCTCAAGCATCAATCAACCCAAACAAATCAAAATGAGGTGTTTCCCAAGTCCCTACTCAAATATGAAGCAATCAACACATCCTTGAACAAATCCAATAAAACAAAGGATGATTATTGTGTTTTATTGGTAAGTGAACGTATTAATTCCCTCCCCCTTTACTTCTCTTGCTCAATATGAGGTATTGTTGAAAGGATTAGCATAGGAAAGTAAGTTGTTTATTTTCTTGTACTCACTAACTAATCTTTTCCACATTTGCATTTTTGGTGCCCACCATTTTGAAGACCTAAAATATTTTATATTTTGTATATATCATCTTATATTTTATTTTTCGTTTCCTTATATATATCCCCCTTGTGTGGTTGTTATATCTTGAAGGTGAAATTGCGTATGCTCTTCTCTCATGTCCTATGATGATCTTGAGGATAAAAAGTAACTAACATTCCCCCTTTTTCATTTATGATGGTAACGTGATGTGGAAGTGATATCCACACACTTTTATTATAGTATTAGAAGTCTCGTGACTGTGGGCTTCACCTCCACACACATAGACACACCCCGTGTTCCAAAGGGGTATATAAATTCTTAGAGAGCTATCGTTATTGGCTAAGTGCTCACTTGTTTTAAGAGTAACATGAAGTGAGGGGATTCCACGTCCCAATACCTAGGCCTTAGACAACATCCTTACAACATGAAATTGAGCCAAACGTACCGCGAGGTATATCAGGGACTCCCTTCGTGAGATCGTACATCCTAGACTAGGCAACCTTTTGACTGCAATCAAACTATAGTGCAAAGAGGAGGCACTCCCCAAGATTACTCACTAGTTGATCCCACATTGACACATAGGTGGAGAGCTAGATTGTGGCACCATTATCGGTGTGTGGTATTAAAAGTGGGCTATAGTTTAGTTTCCTTCCCACTTGACTAGTTAGGGTCTGTGTTGCATGTTTTTTGTTTGCTTGTGAACACCCTTAGCCATCTTATCACCTTAAAATTATCATCATAATCAACCATCCTTAATCAAATAATCTTAATCCAAATCCCATCACTATCCTTAATCAATAATCATAATCCAACTATAATCCCTCGTACATTCTATCAAATCATGGCCTTTGATCCTCAATCCCCATCATCTCCTAACCAACATCCAAACCCCTACCTCTTTTCCATATCCAACAACCAAGCTATCCCATCACCCCCACCCATCAAAGTAAACCATCTTGCTTTGATCTTAAAATCCCACACACCATCCAACATATTATTAAAAAAAATTCAAATCTCACATCCTACCTTAACGAATCCTCTCCTCCTCATCCAAATTAAATGTCCCACATTGAGCCTAATATCCTAAAAACCATTCAACAAGTTAATTAACAAATATTTGATCTCCAATCTTAATCAATCACCCCCTAAACTATCATCTCCTAACCAAACCCATGAACAATTTCTTCTTCCTAAGATCCCTACTCCTCACCCCAGTGACTACCTCTTTGAGGAACCTGAATCATCCCAATCCACACCATGACCCAATCAACATAAACCATTATCCCCACAAGCCAATTTCATTGACTTTGATAACCTCACTAACTCTAACCTAGACCAAGAGGACCTCCTTCATGTCCTTGCTAATCTAGTCACTAATCCCAAGCCCACACAACCATCCCAAACCCCAACCTCCAAATCCCCTATTAATCATCATAACCAACACCTCCCTACCATCAAAAATCATGCAAATAATCCACTATCATCCAAAATCTCAACTCCTAAATCCAATCATCATAAAACATATAATCAAGTCCCATTCACATATCCATAACAATCCACATCTAATATGACCCCTAAGTCACCACCTCACAAACCTAACAAATCCCATACCAATCCTCTCCCCACCCCAACATCATGCAAATCTAATGTGACCCCCAGATCACCCCAACTTCATCCAAAATCTTCATCTGCCACATCTCATCTTAGTCCTCCAACCTCGTCATCCTCATCACCCCAATCCAATCCTATAAAACTTCTCCTAGATAGTTCCACATCCCCTAATCCAACATCAAATTTAGCCTCTAATATTATCGCATCCCCTCCATAACCTAAGCCCAATACCATCTCATACACTGCGACTCCTAAGTCATCCAATCCTAAACCATCTAATGTGATTCTTACACCACCCTCATCCTCTTCATCCACACCTAATCCTATCTTAATCCCTTCATCACCTAAACCTAACACTATTCTATCCTCTAATCCTATTTCATCTCCACCATCCCCCACTCCTAAAACATCTAATATGACCCCTAACTCACCACCTCCCAAACCTAAAAAATCCCATACCAATCCTCTCCCCACCCCAACATCACCCAAATCTAATGTGACCCCCATATCACACCCATCCCTTTCATCTACATTTACTAATCCCAAATAATCTAATCCTAATCCAAAACCATCTACCTCAAAACCAAATACTCCAACTAAATCTACTTCAGCCTCCAAACCCAAACCATCTAGTTCGACCCCCAGGCCTAATCCACCCCATTCACCTTTTAAGCCACAACACTCTACTCCCACTCATAAATCCAAATCAACACCACATCTCATTATCCACCCAATCCTAAACCTTTACTTCCTACTCGCCCAAACCAATTTAATCTAAAGAAATTCACTCCTTTAGGAGAATCCTTTCCCACCATCTTCCATCGTCTCAAAACCTTCAACATGATCATCCATCCCCCAATCAAATCACATGATAAAAACCTTCCCAAACCATCTTGGTATCAGGAACACTTTTATTGTGACTTTCATCGCACCCATGGACATTCAACCAATCGTTGCATGTAATTTAGGTCTTATGTCCAAAACCTCATTAACCAAGGAAATATTATCCTTGTGCCTATTTATCCACCACCTTTCCATCCCAATCCTTTCCCTAACCATTGTCCACAATACAAACCCCACTCGAAATCCAAACAACATCATCCATCCAAATCTCATCGTACATCCAAACATCACTCGCCGATAAAAAACCAAAACAAATCTCACCGCCCATCCTTTATCAAGTCTAGCCTCTTAGCAAATGAAAAAGTTAAAACCCACAATCTCATGATGACTATTGGAGCTCAAAATTGCACCCATCCTAAATCATAAGAATCTAGGGCTTTGAGGAAATGTTGGACTGTCTCCAAGTTGTGGGACTTGAACTGATACATACCTCTAGAGGAGGATGGTTCCTCAACTTATTCCTACTACTAAAACTACTCCTAATGCTAGAATGAAACTATCTAATACTAAACTAACATTCCAAGGGACCAAGGTTAGGAAGATGTGCATAAAATTAAATCCTACACTACATGAGGTGATAGCACCAAAAATAAGGGGAAATATACTTTTGATAGAGAGAAAATTGGGACAAAACAATGATGAAGAGGGTAAATATGATAACCATAGTCTAGACATAACATATATATTCCCATTTTCAGACAATGCACATTAGAAATGAACCCTTTAACATGAAAACCACACACAACATACCCACAAATAAATGAAGAGGTAAAGAGATGCAATAGATCACTAGCTAAGGTAGACAAGAACCACAAAACCAATAATTTTTATTGCTCCAAATGTGATGCACATATCAATACAATGAAGGAAGGAGATGCAAACTCATTTATAGGATCATAATCCAAGGCATGCAACTCTAGAACACTTGTACAATAGTTGTAATTATGCCCTTGTATTCCCAAAGTATCCAATATTACAAATGAAACCACCTTTACAATATATTGAGAATAAAAATGAGGAGAAGAGGGAATTTGAAATATTCCTTTAACCACCAACAAAAGTCATTACATGATATGATAAAATGATGGTGAACCTGTCAAAGCCCATGCCTCCATGTACTCTAGCTTGTAGAAGAATAAATATGATCCCATGCCTCCATTAATGCCTCTTTTCCCCACTTGGAAGTGTTCATTTGAAACTGAGAGAGTTTTTTCTCTTTTTCACCCACCAACTCCACCTAATTCCCATTTTTAATGATTTCACAAAGAAGGGATTTGAAATATGAATCCAACAAGTACAATTTTGTCAAATTTGGTTCAGTGTGGAAGAAGCTATGGTGATGCGGGCAAGGGGGGTGTCATGATGCTCAAAACATAGTTTTTCAACCTTTTTCCCCTGTGTCATCCACAATCCAAAATGTATTAAATTTCAACTTCCTTTGATTTCAGGTAAATCAGATGATTCAGGCTCTTTGGGAACTCATGGAACTTGGGCCATTTGTTCCTATTTTATCCACATTCGCTTCAGCTCCTTACTCTCTACACTCCACTTCATCCTTTCTCCCTCCTTTGTTTTCCTTGTATTTTGGGTCTTGGTGAGGTGCAGGGAACTTGGTTGAAAGGGGAACCAGGTCTATATTTTCTCATGGGACCAAAAGGTCGGTAACTCCTGCACTCTGTTTCGACCTGCTCGGTGAGCTCTTTGAGCTCCATTTTCTCTGCTCACCTTATAAATTGATTCCTCAGCCCTTTCAAGGAACATGTTCCCATGGGGAATAAGTTCCCTGAAACCTTTTGTGCTCCGTGCCACCACCTTCGCCGCAAACCAAAGCTCTTCACCTTTGATTTGTAAATTGGCCCTTTGGCCTCCGCAAGGAACTTTAGTCCCCACGGCCCCCATTCCTTCTGGGTCTTATTAGCCCGCAAATGGCAACCAGTCTGCACAACATATAACCTTGACCACTTCCTTTGCAAATTAGATGCTAAGTCCATGCGGGGGACTTTGACCCCAACGAAACTAGTTCCGTGGGCCCCTGTCCACCTGAAAATATGGAATATAAAGGAGGCACTCGAACCCTTAGCAATTTGGCCATTTTGGGCCTGCGAAGAATCTAGGGAACCAAGGAACTTGTACCCCATGGGCCTCTTGGAGCTGAAAATGCCGCAATGCACTGCATTTTAGCCTTTTTCTCCATTTTCTCTAAATTTTTCCAATTTTTTGGATTTTTCTCGAATTAGGGGAGTTAGGGAAATAAAGTAGGATACTCCAAAATCCACTTTTATTAGTTTGACCCATTTAAATCCATTGTTTAGATAAGTATTGGATCATGGAGCCTAGGGAAATGCATTCAAATGCCTTCAAGTGCCCAAAAACATGAGATTTACCTGTTTCACTAGACTCTGCATGAAGATCCATGAAAAGTTCTCAAGTCCAATTCTCAGGATGTTCAATTTTTGAAAGGGGTGAAAAAATGGATGACATTTTTGGTGAATCATAGGGGCCTTCTACCTACTAGATGAGTTGATCATTGGCCTTGCAACATCCATTAGGCATGGAGTCAACCTGATGTTATAAAATTTGATCTAAACCTTAAAGAAAATACCCTAAACCACTTGAAGCACTGCTTGGACCTGAGAATAATATGAAAATGCTCTAATTAATCACTCACATCACAAACATCTCCTTGGTAAGGTTTTATGATAGTGGAAAATTGTTTTAATCTTAGAAAATCACCTCCCTTTTCCCTACAAACTGATTTGAAACTAAATCCACCACCCCTAATCTTGCCTGGAACACTGTTGGAGCTGACATGAAACTACTTGAGCTGCTCATAAATTCATAAGATTTTATTTTCAACAATATTTAAAGAGGGTGAAAAATTGATTGAGGTTGATTTTCTACTCAAAATCAAGGATAAACTTGAATAAAACTGAGAAGGGCTGCATAATAGGACTGAGAACATGCAAGGTTCTATGAAACATACCCTCTGAAATACATCAAGTTTCCCCTAAAACTAATTTTCTAATATAGGAAGAGGCACTAGAAGCGCAAAATGTAATTGATTTGAAGATACAAGAGAATAAGAAAACATAAATGGTTTCTAAATCTAATTTTTAGTCACTCTGCATTTGAAATTTCTTGAAGATGGCAACTGTTCCCTGAGACTTTGAACTTCCTTCCATAAAAAATTCTCTAGACACGTGATGAAAACTGTACAATAAGAACATCTGTGAGAAACAAAACTGTGCAATGCACTTAGGGAAAGCAAACCTACACTACCAACAAAACAATGTGCTGAAAGCACTTAGAGGAAATAGAAAACTAAGCTAATATGTATAAGATGAAGTGATCAACTTAATGGGAGTGTTTGAGATAAATACCATTGACTGGGATTTGTAATGCATCTCCATTAAGGTCTAACAACTCAAAATATTTTGCTTCTTTTCAAGTAGTAATATTATATGGCCCACTCCAAATTACATCAAACTTGGAGTGTCTTCCCATTTTAGCTCTGTTTGCATCCCATTTTAAGACTAGATCTCCAATCTTAAATGTCTGATATATATCCTTCATGTCAAACCACTACTTGGTTGACTTCTGATGTTGTTCCAATTTGATCATGGAGAAATTTCTTAACTCCTCAAGTTCCACCGATTCTGCCATTTGGATCTCTCTTTGGTCTACACCTTCAAACTGCAACTGCTAAGCTAATTCAAGTCAGGGTAACTCAAGTGACAAGGGAAGCCTAAATTATTTTCCATATATAAGGTTATAAGGATAAGTGCCAATTTATTTCTTCACTATTATCCTGTCCACCCAAAGAGAATTTCTCACCTTTGTGTGCCACCGTCTTTGATTGATGTCCATTGTTCTTCTCATGATCCTAATCAGATTCTTGTTAGTAGACTCTTCCAATCCATTACCTTAGGGGTATTAATTTGAAGAAGTCTTTAGGTAAATCCCAAGTCCAAGAGCGCAATCAAAAGATTTGGATCCCAGGAAAGATTTTGCATTAAAATAAATGATGGTCCGAGGGGTTCCAAACCTTGTAAAAATTTCTTCAAAAAATTCCAAGATAACTAATTCAATGACTTCCTTCAATGCCACAACTTTCGTCCACCTGGTAAAGTAATTCATTGCTGTTAATACCCACCTGTGACCAACACTTTATGGAGAATTAATCACGCTAACGGAATCAAGACCCCATTGAGTAAATGGTTGGTCAACTTGAATTGGGTGAAGTGGAAAAGCAATGAGACTTTTCTTACCAATGAAGAGAGCACATTCCTTATGACCTTGAAAACAAACAACAGTTAGGGGACAACAGTCCCTCCTCTTTATGGGAGAGGTTCCCTTATTGAACACACAACAAATAAGCAAAACTACTTATTTACAAATGTACAAACTATCAATATTTTAATGAGGATTTTGATGTTTTAAATGTCTTCATCTCATAAGATTTTCAATACAGAGGAAAAGGAAACAAAAGAATTAGAATTCAGAAGATAAAGAGGAGAGCACTTTTAGACACATAGATTGTAGAATGGTATCTTACTTATGCTTGGTAAAGTAAAGGATTGAACCATACACATTTGAATACAGTACATTAAATCAGGGGATAAAAAGTTCCAAAGATAACATCGACTATGAGAACACAAAGTTTCCTATTCAAACATATAATGATCCATGTAGCTTAGAAAAGGAGAGAACAAATAGATGAAACTCAAAAGGAAGAACTTCTTCTGTATTGATATTAATTCAGTCTTTCCACATTTCAAACATCAGAATCCCATCCCTTCGAATGGCAAGGAAAGTTCCTTAAATAGCCTTTCAAGGCAGTTACAAAAATGTCTTTTCAGTTTCCCTTCTTTTAATCAAAGGATTGATATCGAATTAAGCATTATAATATTCAATTGTCTTCTGTACCCACAACACATGACTTAGAAAAAGGAACAACCATCTTAACTAGATACATCTATTTAAAAGAAGGGACTAGGAACTAGGAGTTGGAGCACTTGAAGAAATGATTGTAACGTTTCTTTCTTTAAGCACTTGGTTTCTAAATCAAGGCCTCTGCTATGTCCATGCCTTGGGGAATAGTTGTGTTTGCAATCGCATGAGTCCAGCTGCCCAGACACTTCTCTATTTCTCTCTCAAATTTTGCATTTTCCAGGAACTCCTTATTAGCCTCTGTGATGGCTGCTTGAAGTGTGCAAATTTCTTTCATATTCTCCTTGGACATAGTTTCTTGCTTGAACAGGTTTTCTTTGACAAATGCCTTGAACTAAGATTTGATTTCCTGAACCGTGAATTTATCTCCTGAATTCTCCTTGAAAATCTGACAATGAATATCATGAAAGGAAAATGTGACACAAGCTTTAAAAGCTTCTCCCTTTTGCAACATGTTCCTGAGTTCTCCAATTGCTTCTTCAAGAACCTTTATTTTCCAAGTAATGCTGAAAACCCATTGCTTAGACAAATTCAATTTTGCATCATCAAATACTTTGCTCACCAAGAGGACTTGCACATCTATATCACTCATCAATCGAAGATCTTGGATACATTCACTCCACAACTTCAACTCTCTATTTAAACCACTGAGTGTCGTGGTAAACTTTAGCCGAATTTTAACAATTCTGTCATAAGCTTTATATGCTTCTTCAATGAAATTTAAACCTCTGATTATCATGTCATCAACTAAGGCTTCCATTGCCTTCCCCTATGTGGTATGTTTATGAATATCTTTAATGACTTGCACTTCATCATTATTTAGAACAACAGGTGGCAGAATAGAAGCTAGTCAAGTACCTTGTCCTTTGCCAGTAAGGACCTGATGAAATTTGAAAGGATCTTATTTTGTTCCTCCAACTGCTCCTGTGTTTGCTTTCCTCTTTCAACTCTTTCAATTACTCTAGACACTGTCACCTTTAGATTGTGCACTTCACTCGCAAGTGTTGATTCTCCAAGGGGAATTCTTGTTAATTCTAACTCACTTATCAATACGTCCTTTTCATTTTTTTCAAGCTTGGGCTTAACAATCTCCACGAATTGCTGGCCTAGAGAATCTGATACTAACCTGGATGTGACCTTCGCCTTTTTTGCAGGTGGGGGAGTAATAGTAACAGAGCTGCCACTGCATCGAACTTAGGAGCAGCAATATTAGACATGGCTTTCATTTTCTTATTTTCAATCAATGGTTGTATCTAGGCAAAAGAAGAGCTAGAGGTGGAGGGGACAATGGGCCCAAGTGTAGGTGTGCTCATTGCACTCAAAGTTTGTACAACAACCACTTCTAACTGTCTCAGCTTGGGAGGTGGGCACTTCTTTGATAGGAACTTCCTTAGCAGATGTTTCCAAAACACTCACAGATTCTGAAATCCAATCCTTCCATTGATCTTCTTTTCCTTCTTCCTTTCCTCTACTGTTTTCCTTAGGATTGTTTTTCTTGTGCTCTTTCTCTTCACTATCATCATCACAGAGATCTACAACTGTTTCAGGCATTGCTTCTAATTGTTTTGGAGAAGATAATTTTTCACTCTCTTGAATAACTTCATCTTCTCATCCTTCTTGGCCTTTCCCTCCTTTATGTATACTAGAGTTGAGGGTTCAAGTGGAGAAGAAGCAGATTCTTCGTGTGCTTCAGGGGTTACCTTCGGCATTTCCTTCTAAGGGGTGGAGGCTTCTTGGAAGGAAGACCTGGACTTACCTGCTCTGAACGTCTTCATTTTCCTATCAAACCAAAGTTTGGTCCTCACCAAGACGGGGTTTATGAGTTCCTTCAAATCATCTCTTTCCTTAATAAACCAATCAATGGTTTCAATAGGAGTGTGTCTGATAGACCTTTCATATTCAAGGGATTGTAATTCTTCATCATCATCTTGAAGTTCTTCTGGCACTTTGTATACATTGAAATCTTTGATTTGTTGCAAGGATAATCTGCCATAATATCTTCTTCTGGCTTCATAGTCATTAGAGCACTCAGCCCAGTAGTCTTCAATGTCAGCAAGATGATAGATTCCCATTCTGAAATTAGTGGCAATAAAGTCCTTGATATCAAAACAAGTCCTAGGTTTGTAATAATGGAGGGTAAGGGGAGCAATTGTTCTGTCAATATTTTTGGCATCTAAAGCATTTCTGCAAGTGTAGTTACCCAATGTAATCGGGAACTGGATGCCTGCAATCTTCTTGTCTCTACAAGTCCTATGGAGCTTATCCAACTGTCTGCAAATTTCAACTAGGGCCATCTTGTCACTACAATACATAGGGAGTTTTAAAGGAGTTCCCTCAAATCCAGCCAACCGTATGTAGGAGAATTTCCTGAATTAGTGTAATAACTTCCATAGACCTCAATCAATTGTTTAGCTTCATCTGAGAATCTTCGAGTAGTGTCACCCTCTAGCAATCTGACAATGTATATGGTGAATGCATCATTCACCCTTCTGAAGTAATGATTACTGATCTTCAAAGTTAACTGTGGACGATACTCATGAATAAGAGCATCTTTCTTGTCTTCAACAGGAGAGAAACCCAATCATTCCCTGTATGCAGCAATAGAATATATCAAATAGGTTGTCACATATAAAAGTCTTAGTTCTTTGGACATTGACGAGTTGCTCAGTGAGGTTATCACAAATTATCTCTACCCAGTTCAGGTTTTGTTTTCCTTCACATATAATGTTGATGCAAGGGCACATCAAATAATGAAATTCATTAGTAGAGGGCACCCCCATTATTCTTGCAAGGAGGGTGATAACATATGACAATTATTCTTTGAAGTCAATCCTATACATAGTCTTTGGCAGTCTAGAAGCTCCCTTCTTTGGATTCTTAAACCATGACTTAGCCACTCTGCTCTTATACTGTTCACTGTCCTGATCAAATAGAAGTTGGGCTTGATCCTTCGTGAGAGTGTTGGAGCCTCCAATCATGAGAATCCTGAGGGCAGTACTAATACAATTGGCATCTAGTCGCGCAACTACCTGCCTGCGAGGATCAGTGATCTCTTTTGTTTCAGAGTTGAAGCAGGAACCACAAGCTAGCACAGTATCAGCACATTGAATGGAAATTGGAAAACCCCCTGCATGAACAATTTCTGCTCTCCTTAATTAGTTGAGCAATGGGAGTAGGGTTTTGACAGTCAAGCCGTGCCCAGAAATCATCCAAGTCAAGATGTTGATCCTTGTTATCCCCTATGTTTGGTATGACTGTCTCCAAGAAAGATAAATGCTCGTGCCCTTTGTAATTGATCTTCATTGTATGATAAGAGTAGAACAAATTGTGCAATGAGCTTCTTGACCTTTTGAACTCTGTTCTCAACAATCCGCGACCTCTGTTTGCACCTGCAACTTTTAAAAAAAGACTAGAGCAAGGACCTGGCTACGGCTACAAACAATGGAGAGAGAGAGAGAGAAAACGGAATGGATAACAACAAATACACGCAATATGGTAAATACAGTCAATTACCCTGGCTATTTATACACATCCCGTTTTGAGTAGGTCGGCGGGGGGAATTAAATGCAACAATTAATGCTTTGTGCCGACCCAAGACAGTGGAAAGCAGATATGGCAGAGAAATTTCGCACAACTGGCCCTTCGGACATGGGGACACCTAGGACGCGACAAACCGAAAAACCCGCAGTGAATGGGATGTGGCAAAAATGGGCTTGCGGGGAAATGGATGCCTGGAAGCACTCGGAACATGCGGAACGCGACAAGCTGAAATGTCCGCAATGTATTGAAATCGGGTAAGCCGGAAGAAACTTGCACAGATAGCCCTTAGGACATTGGGACATGAGTTCTCCGCAAAGCCGAAGTACCCGCAAAGAAAAGGGAAAGCAATACAGTGCGAAGAAGACGGGGAATCGGCAAACTGGGAGCCCGACAGAACTTTGGACACGAGGGACATTAAAACTCGAAATGTCCGCACAACAAAGGAAAAGTTTCAAAGTTCAAGAAAAAGACTGACTGCTTGAAAACATCTCTTCACCGACTTCACAAGAACATTTTGATAGACATCTTACCAAATTTTTTTTGAAAACTGAGACAGAAATACACATTTTCTAGGAAGGTGATAACTTTTTGGCTCTTTCTGGGGAGAAATGACTTAGACAAAAGAGAACAAGGCATGAACTAAGAACTCTAGAATCTCTAGGAAAAGACCAGGACAAAACCATTGGGAAAATAGAGTCAAGGGAGGAACAATACATAAGACACACACACAAGAAAGAACCACAAAACAAAAACTATACAAGAACTATACACCTAGGACTGAAACATACTTTAAATATTGCCCACCATATGACAATGGAAGAGATGTTTCATCCATATAGTTCAAATAAAATGAATTTTCTCTAGAAAATTGTCTAATTTTGAAAGGACCCAAGCTAAAGAGAATCAAAATTACCATGGATTCCCCGAGGTTCTCACCTTTTGTCCTAGAGTAGGATATGTCTCCAACCTGGAAGTCTCTAGGTTTGGATTTCTTGTCAAACAATTGTTTCACCTTTTGTTGATGTGTAGTAATCCTATCCACTACTTGTAATCTGTTTTCATCCAACCTCTACAGGTACATGATTCTTTTCTCCAAAGCACTAGTGAAATTTGAGTCTTTGATAGCTTTCATCAACTGTAAGGCTGGCAGTTCTACAGTCACTGGTAGCTGAGCTTCAGTTCCATACACCACCTAGAAAGGAGACATCCCAATTTCCCTTTTGGGTGTGATTCTATCTTCCCAAAGAGCATCATAAATCTTCTTATGCCAATTCCTTTGAGATTCATTCACAAGTTTTTGGATAATAGTCACCAAATTTTTGTTTGTTGATTCTTCCTGTCCATTTTCCTGAGGATAGTATTCGGAGGAATGTGCAAGAGAAATTCCATATCCATAGCAAAAAATCCATCAATTCATATGACGAGAAATTGGAGGCATTATCAGTGAATAATTTTGTTTGGTACTCCAAATCTAATCAGGATTTTTTCTTTGATAAAATTGCATACCACTTTAGAAGTTGTACTTTTCACTGGAATAGCTTCCACCCACTTTGTGAAGTAGTTGGTAGCAGTCAAAACATGAGTATGTATAGCACTGGAATGGGGGGTTGAGAGTGCCTACAAAGTCAAGTCCACATTATTGAAAGGGTTCTTCTATTACAACTGGTTTAAGTGGTAAGGTAGCTAGCTTGGGCCTCCCCACAAAAGTTTGACTAGCTTCACATTTTTCTACCCATTTAGTTGCATCTCGGAACAAGGTTGGCTAGTAATAGCCTACATGAAGGATTTTATGAGTGGTCACAATAGATGAAAAATGCCCTCCACAAGCTTGATCATGGAATGCTCTAAGTAACCTCTTCTGTTGTTCTCTATCCACACATCTAAGAAACCTTTAGTCAATCCCTCTTTTGAATAAAGAATTGTCCCAAAGTACATACTGTGTAAATATCAACTTAATGGCTCTCTTTTCTTTAGCATTCAGATGAGATGGACATTCTCCATAAGTTAGAAAATGGGCGATATCAACATACTATTCATCAGTCGAACTGAGAAAGAGAACAACGAGGATATTCATGTCTTCCTTGGGTGGATCATTTTTAGCACTTTATAACAATCAATTCACTGAGTGCTTTACCTTTGACTAATTTAGTTGGCCTGATGTCTAATCATACTCTTTGGTGCAGCCTAGAATTCAATAATACAAACTCAATAAGACCCTAGACGCACTGGCACATCACTCAGCCTAGATCGAGTGCTCACTTGAAGCACACAAAGGTACCAAGTCCCTCTTTAGGGTTGCTATTGCAGGATGTTAGCATGATGAAGACTTAATACATGTAGTTCCATTACTAACACATCATTCTACAGAGCATACCAGATCTATACCTAGGGGAGAACACAATTAAGTATTAACCATGATGAGATCAAGAACATACTAGATTCAGATACACAAAGAACTAACACTTAGATTTAGCCAATATCCTCCATTATATTAAATGCAATAAATAAACAAAAGCTTCATTACAACAACAATAGTATGCACGTAACAAATTTAACAACATAATCTCCCTATATATGCATACCTATCTCTCTGTATATGCACACCTATCTCTCTGTATCCCTTTGCTACACAATTTTATACATACTTATAAGGGTGGGGACTTGCCCTTCACCCCTTATCTAATCCTAAAATAGGTCAGCATGCTATTATTAGCCACATGCTCGTTACAAAAATAGCCACACATGCAAGTGCACTAAAAATAGATTACTGTTAGTTGACTGACAGTAGTAAATCTATTCCTGGCCTATGTTTATGCAAAGTGCTTTGTAGCTGATCCTCCAAAAAGAGCCAATGCGTGACGCGCAAGTATCCAATTGGTTTGAGTGCTCCGCATGCTATCTCCAAAAATAGATCCTTGTCATGAAAATGGCTAAGTCCTAGAACCTGTTTATGTTCTTTGCATGCGATCCTTTCTGATACTTCTGTGCCTTTGAATGCACTCTGCTCTGCCATGTGAACCTTATGTATTTCCTTTAATAAGTGCTAGGGTTTGACTGATCAACATTACCCCACACTAGTTTCATTTTCAGCCCCGGCAACTAGTTGTCTCCAAAATGAATCAAAGAATAAAAGAATATAAATAATTTGGATTAATGAAAGAATGTTTTTAACCTGCAGTTTCCGAGAAATTACTCTCGGGAGAATTTTCTTCTTCCATCTAAACCTTCTTTTCCCTTTATCTCCTACTGTGGGTGATTTCTTTGGTGCCATTCGAAAAATATCTCTTCTCTTCCTTCTATAATCAAGTTAGTCGAAACCCTAGTTGAAATATCTATGCACCCTAGTGGAAATTACGTGCCCTAATTTGTTTATAACGCGCCTGCTTTGCTCAAACCCTTTTCCTATGGAACGCAAGCTTCTCCTATGCACAACCCTTTTCCTCCACATCTGGTTTCACAATCTTCGCACCTCAACATGATTTCTCGACTTGTTCACACTTAACCCTTTTCAAATTCTCTCAATTGTAACAATAAAAATGAACTCGCATCCCGTCCTTATATAGAATTTCAAAAAGTTAGTTCATTTATGGCTCCTTCACCTACCCAATGTCCTCTCATTTATTGACCAACTTTGTTCTATTTGTGTGGTACATACTCACACCCCAACTATAATCTTCTATCATTCCTTCCTACCCTTTGGTCATAGACTTCTCTTCAACACGCTTCCTTATGCTTGAGTACCTTGTCACTACACCTTCCATTGGTAGTTGTTATGGCCTTTGCTTACCTCGTGTTATATTGTCCCTTTATCCATCTCCATATTTGGTCACTTTTTAGAAGCAATCCTTTGATTTGAATAACACCCGTAGCAACTTATTCCCTCTGTCGTTTAATCCCAATAGTCTTGTACCTAGATACCAACAATCCACCCCACACTAAAAGTATGTGCAGTCCTCTGTGCATAGAAATTCTTCAAATAGTAATTAGCTTCTAGCGCACCAACATGCTTATTACAAACACCCCAACTAAATTGACAAAGCATATCAACAAAGAAGGAAACACATTAAGGAAATGCAAAATTGAGAGCCTAATCTAAATGGAAATACTACCTTATTAAAAACACCAAGAAGACTTATTTATAGTTAGGGCTTCAGCCTACTCTCGTTGAAGTAACTGGGTAGCCGTGTTCCATCAAGTGCTTCTAACTAGAAAGCGTCTATTTTGAGGATGTAAGTGATGACATATGACCCCAACCAATGTACCTTAAGTTTTCCTAGATGGCTTAAAAACTAAGAATCATAAAGGAGCACCATCTATCATATCTCAAGCTTTTTATCCTTGATGTGCTTGTCATGCCATGCTTTATGTCTAGCCTTTTCTTGCTTCTGACTCCAACATGCTATGAATTATAGCTCATCCAACTTGATTAACTTTTCAATCTGTTCTTCTAATGCTTGCTCATCAGCAAGACCTCTAGCGCGTGCAATACGTAAAGAAGGTAACATAAATTCCATAGGAAGAATGACTTTTGCGCCAAACACTAACTGGAATGGTGTGGCTTTGTTCAATCTTTTATATGTTGTTCAATATGCCCAAAGTATTGCAAATACTTTATCATCCCAATCCTTTCTTCCAACATCACAAATTTTTGTCAATGTCTAGCTCAAAATTTTCTTAAAAGCCTCAACATTTCCATTTGCCTCAAGATGATAGGGTGTAATCTTATAGTGTGCAATCATGAATTAATCCAATAAAATTCTGATTGTCTCATCAAGAAAATGTGTACCCCTATCACTGGTCAAACTTAAAGGACATCCATACCTTGTAATAATATTTTCCCATAGAAACCTAATTGTTGTAGCCATTATATAGTCCTTTGTATGTGCTACTTCTGCCCACCTTGTTAGATAATTTGTGCATGTTATGATGTAGATCAATCTAGTTTTGCATGTGGCCGGTGAAGTAGGACCCACAAAATCTATAGCCCATTTCTCAAACGGTTTTGCGCTAGTAATAGGTTTTAGAGGCATTTCATCTCGTTGACTTGGTTTTCTAAGACGTTGACAATGATCACATGCCTTACAAAATTCCTTACAATCCTTATAAAGGGTCTCCCACCATAATCCCGCGAGCAGAATCTTGCACGCAGTGGTGTCACCGATATAGTGGCCACCTGCAATACCACCATGAGCCTCCTCCATAATATCTGTGTGCTCATGCTCTAATACACAACCACATAATACCTCATCTCTTCTTAACTTGTACAGGTCACCGTTGATCAACATGAAATGTGTCACGTGTATAGCAAGTTATTTCCTTTCTAAGGCCTTCATTCCTCTTGGTGCCACACCAATCCGTAGAAAGACAACAATGTCCTATAGTTCTGATGGTGCAAATTGTAACCTATACAACTGTGCATCTGACATGGTATCCTCAATTGCCTTGTGTCTTCTCCTGGCTGTATTCTTGATAGATGGTCTGGTCTAGAATTACTTTTCCCTAGTTTTACCACAACTGTGAAATCAAATTCTTGAAATAATAGGACCCATCTACATATGTGCCCCTATAAAACGAGATTGTTTACCAAATACTTCAATGCCCATGTGATTTGTATAGAATACAAATGGTGTAGCTAGCAGATACTCTTGGAACTTGTGTAATGCATAGATCATCGACAAATCTTTATGCTCTGTAGTTGTTCAGTTCTATTCTACAGGATTTAAATTTCTACTAACAAAACAAATAGGATGATCTATGATACCTTCTCCAAGTTTAGCTAACACCATGCTAATGGCCATGTCAGAGGCATCCACATGTACATGAAACAGTTTGTCCCATGAAGGAAAACATAAAATATGTGCGATAGTAATTTTTTCCTTGAATGTCTTGAATGTGCGTTGCTGTGGTTCTCCCCCAATAGAACGTACCCTTTCCCTTTCAGTAACTCTTCTAATGGTGCGGAAACTTTGGCATATCCCTTGATTTCATTTCTATAATATCTTGTGTGACCCCAAAAATTTGCGCACCTCACTCTAATTGGTAGGCTCCCTTAGGCCTATAATAAATGCAACCTTCGCTAGATCAACCAACAAACCTTCCTTGTAGATTATGTGTTCTAAAAGTATCCCAAACGGTGTAGTAAATATGCACTTCTTGATATTCAAAGAGACACTCAACTTTGTACACTGCTCAAACATTAAGTGTAGATTGTCACAATGATCCTTAACTAAGCCATACACCGTCCAGTCATCTAAATAGATATGTAAGAAGTTGTGAATAAATTCCTTGAACGCTTGAACAACTATGTGCGAAAATACAACAGGTGCATTTTTCAGACCAAAAGGCATTATAGTATAGGCAATGCTACCCCCATTCAGTAGTAAATGTAGTCTTTTTCGTGATCCTCCTGGGCAATCTGAACCTGATGATCACCTAGAGAACCCATCTGTAAATGAATAGATTTTGCACCCTACAACATCTTCTAGTATTTCCTCAGTGAATGGCGTGGGAAATGGGTCTGTCGCACATGTAGCATTCAACTCCCTATAATCCACACAAATCCTAATCCATCCATCTTTCTTGATACTGATCACAATTGGACTAACCCATTTTGACTCATCAAGGGGCTTGATAATTCCAGACTTCAACATTTTGTCAATTTCTTCTTTGACCTTTTTGCACAAATTGGGGTTCATCTTGTAGGGTCTCTTTCTAACTTGGCGCGCACCCTCTTTAAGTTTTTTTTTCATCTTCCCTAACGATTCATGCACGCCTGTAAGTTCATGGTACCCCCCTAGGGAATAAGTCCTACTAATCCCTTAGTAACTCTATGATTTTTTTCCCACTTCAAAATCTGACCGATAATCCCCAATTATGGCCTCCTTAGGCTCAATATCCATTCTAATATTCACCCACTTTGTCTTCATAGGTTCATGATAGGCACGTGTGGTCCTTATCCACAATGTCCAGTACCTCATGCCTCCCTGTTGAACAGTTTGTATCCAGATTATATACTTCTTTTTCATCTACTAAGTAGACCATTTTTCCTTTCTCTTTCTCAAGGCAAGCACGTTGAAGTAATGTTGCATCAGCCCCTGGTTCTTTACCAAAATGCATTCCTGAGTCTTCCTTATCTAATAACTCCTGAAGGATTTCTTTAGCCTTGGCGCTATCTCCCATAGTTAAGTGCTTTATGACTTTTAATGCTTCTTCCACCAGAGGCTTTGTAGAGAAGAAGTCAAATTCTGGGCCATTCCTACAATTAAATCCTACCAATTGCCAGTCTCTCTATGGATTTCTGCATATACATACTAAACACGCGCGTAACCTTGTAAAGTGGAATAAACCCTGTGCACCCATAGTGAAAGTGGTAAATCTTCCTATCCCATTGTCCAGAGTCTCTCACACTGTTGGATGTGATTCCGAGTAGTTTGATTACCATAATAAGTACATATTTGAGTAGGTGCATTGCTCTTCAGGAACCTAGTAAAAAAATCATTCTCAATTTCATTCCATCCTACAAGATTATCCTTGTGGGCAACCCACCAATGTGCTACTATTCGACGTAGTGTATATGCTAGCACACTTCTTCTTTCCAGCAAGTCTACCCACTGTTTTTCCATGGCACACATGAATACCATAGGATCTCCTTCTCCAATGTAACAAGGCACCATTTTTTTACCTATTCTCCTGACATAACGTTGTTTTATGCCTCCAGGAAATATGCTTTTTACTTCGTGCCCTACCAACTCATAAGTTCTATGAGCCCAATTATCACAAGCAACACTTGTAGTATCACTAATAGAATGTGAATCCTCCCACCCAATTAGTTCTTCTTTGGTGGGCTCAAGTATGTTTGGATCTTAGATGGCGTGTACATAAATCCTATTCAGATCTTCTTCACTTAAGGGCTCAACATAGGGCATAGATTTTCCATCTTTTAAAGGGATAATAACTCTTTCTTCCTTGTTTTCAAAACTGATATAGCCCTTGTTAAACCTAATATCAACATTATTTGCATAGCACTAAGGACACCCTAATAGAGCTGGGAATCTATCTGATTCTGCCTGCGCTAAAACTTCAAAGTCTCAAGTGAACTTGGCTCCTTGTATGGTAATGGATGCATCTTTCAAAACTCCGATGGGAGTGGCCTTAGTCTGATTAGCCATGAAAAATATATTAGAGGATGTCTACAATGGGGGTCTTCCCATTTGTACCCATGCATCTAAAGTAAGAACATTGAATTCTGTGCTTGTATCAATTAGTATATTACTCAATAGCCACCCATCCACAATAACATTCAAAGTAATTTCCTTGTCATAATCTAGGATATGGGGAGGAAGATTCGCATGCAAAATCTATCATCCAGTCTCAATACTTGCGAGTAGAGTGTTTCCTTTTAGCCAATGCCCTAATAATAAAATGATATTTTCCTGGCGCAACATTTTACACACTTTCCTTAAGTCATATATATGAGTTTGGACTGTATCTGATAGTTTCTTTTTCTCTATCTTCTGTGATTGCTCTTTTAAGTATTGTATCTCACCATAAAGATTCCTTAGAACTTAGATGGTTTCCTGATAAACCTCCTTCTGATAGGTAGGATCTGGGTACCGTGCATGAAGAAATTATTCTTTAGTGATGGTAGGTTTTTGCTGCAATGTGTAGTTGGCGTGTGCCACCTCAGCGCGGGTCATGATCTTCACTTGTAACTCTTCGAACTTTGTTGCCAACTTGGGCATCCATTGATTTTTCATAGCACGTTGTATCCTAACCATCCCTGTACCTTTTTTTTCTTGTCTATTTTGCTTACTCAGATGCTCATATAAGTCCAGGAACTCCTCATAGCTATGGTTCTTTCCACAGAAAGAACATGTAATATTATAAGGAAATTCGTGCCAATAGTGGTCAGGAGATCCATATGTATAACATGTTCCACGAGGGAACTCACTTCTTCCACCACCACGGCCTCGTCCTCCGAATCCACTATGGTATCCTCAACCTCTACCATGATTTCCTTCAAAACGCCCTTCATTCTGAACATAGCTCACTTGATTGTGATCCCTATCCTGATTCTCATTCTTACCCTTAGAGTTATTTGAAACTCCTGTTTGTCGTACACCAATATCTATAACATCATGGATCTGTCTAATCAACTGATAGTCTTCCATATCATGAGTTGTGGACCTACAGGTTTTACAGTAGCTTGAAAGATTCTTCCTTATCGCGCGTTGTAATAATGGGTAGGGACTAACATCATGGTTTAAATGGCATATTTCACAATCCATCATTAATGAGTGTACTGTTCTGCGAGGAAAACTATCCTTTGTGTGACCATCTACTTCACAATCTGTGCACCAAATCCCTGTGCGCATCTCATGTGTTGAATTTGCTGATAGTTTCTCCAACTGTTTTTCCATAGCTGTGATCTATGCTTCTAAAAATGAACTCACTCCAGTGTCTATGCTTCTAACTGCCTCAGTGCGTAAGGATGCTTCAAGTGCTTTGCATGGATCGGTGTATGTCTTATGTGATAATTCCCTCCTAAAAGGGGTAATCAGGCCCCCAATGAACCATTGTGCATGTTGGCTTGTGTGTATGTCATAAGAAAGATTAGATAACAACATTTTAAATCATGCATCATACTCTCTAACACTTTCAGTAGTGTCTTGCTTAATATCCTTGAGCGCACTTATACTCTTCTTCTCTAACTCAGTGATGTGAAACTCTTTGAGGAATGCATATTTTAAAGCTGTATATTCCATGCAAGTCTGATCAAAATTAAAATTTCTATACCAAATGTGTGCACGCCCTTGTAATGTATTAGTAAATTGGCTTTCCCTACACTCAGAAGCCATGATTTATTTTGTGTGCCATAATATTTCACACATATGCACATGTTCAGCAACATCTTCTATGCCCCTATACTCTGGAAGATGAAGAGACATCTCCATGTAAATATTCTGGGGTTGGTGCAGACCTTGCCCACTTGATCCAAAACTTCTTGTGTTTCCCCTGCCTCTACAAAAACCAGATCCTCTGGAACTTGAGCTACCTATGCCCCCTAATCCTGAACCTGTGGTTGGTATTAGATAAGAAGATGTACTTCCCTATGTCCTAATAGTAGAACTGAACTGTACCCTAACCAGTCTGTGAAGCGTTACCATCCCCAGAAGATAGTCTGAAAATCGACGCGCTTCTATTCTGCACTGATGATACACCTGAAAAAGTACTCCCATATAACAAAGAAGCCATTTGTAGTGCCATTATTGTAACTTTCATAAGACTCACTCCAACTCTTCCACTACATAAATTAGTTTGTTGATTGCTTGTTATACTAGATGCTAGAAAACCAAGCGCAAGGGCAAGGTTGCCAGGTGGATTCAGATGCGCACCTACATCCTAGGTAGTCTCTGCTGGCACACTTCTACGTGAGGCTGAGGAGGGTTCCCTATCATTTTTTCCCAAATGGGAGCGTTCCTGAGGCTCAGGATCCATGTCTTTTGCGTGAATTTCAACACCTTCCCAAACTATCTTTCTCCACAACGCCATTTGTTCTACAATCTCCAACTGCTTCTTGATCTCCCTCTCGCATGCCTCATTATACTTAAGCCACCTTTCCTCTCTCTTCCTTTCTACTACTAGGTTTGCCTTCTTTCACCAAACCTATCCTGCCTCCAAGCGTGGTGGAGTTTAGTTAGCCATCGGTTTACTCTCTAGGTTCAAAGTTACCATGGATCTTGATCGTGAGTGGAATGCCTTACAAGTAAGTTTCCCTTGGATATCGTAAAAACTGGAATTCAACTACTTATGGACATGAATAAGTGGAAATGGAATACTCCAAAATATAACTGTTTAAAACACCACAAAACCACGTATCCATAGCTTGAGTCCAAATCAGATCAGCATTATAAAGGGTTTAAAATTCTTCCTGCATCCAAACAAGTGCACAATACCTCCAATTTCGCTTAGATGCATAAGAAATTGGGCACTCATACAATTCTACTAGAAATATAACAAAAAAATCTCATATAAACTATCATACAAGTTCTGTTCCACCCATACGCATGCGTTAAAATCCAATCCAGTGCTGAACCGTTGCGTGTATTCTTCTTCCAGATTGTGTATCCACTCTTCAACACTTGCTAAGGTCAACCGATATGTCTTCGTTGCGAACCATCCTGAAAATAAATGAAAAAGAGGTCCTGAAAATGGAACCAATGATGCAGCCTAGAATTCAGTAATACAAACCCAATAAGACCCTAGACGCACTGGCACATCACTCAACCCATACTGAGCACTCACCCAAAGCACACAAAGGTACCAGGTCCCTCTTTAAGGTTGGAGTTGCAGGATGTTAGCATGATGAAGAATTAATACATGCAGTTCCATTACTAACACATCATTCTACAGAGCATACCATATTTATACCTAGGGGAGAACATAATTAAGTATTAACCATGACGAGATCAAGAACATACTAGATTCAGATACACGTAGAACTAACACTTAGATTTAGCTTATATCCTCCATTATATTAAATGTAATAAATATACAAAAGCATCATTACAAAAACAATAGTATGCGTGTAATAGATTTAGTAGCATAATCTCCCTATATATGCACACCTATCTCTTTGTATATACACGCCTATGTCTCTGTATATGCACACCTATCTCTCTGTATCCCTCTACTACACAGTTTTCTACATACTTATAAGGGTGGGGACTTTCCCTTCACCTCTTATCTAATCCCAAAATAGGTCACATGCTATTATTAGCCACGCGCTGTTACAAAAATAGCCACACATGTAAGTGCGCTAATAATAGACTATTGTTAGTTGAATGACAATAGTAAATCTATTCCTGTCCTATGTCCATGCAAAGTGATTTGTAGCTGATCCTCTAAAAATGGCCAATGCATGACGTGTAAGTCTCCAATTGGTTTGAGTGCTCCGCACGCTATCTCCAAAAATAGATCCTTGTTGTGGAAACGGCTAAGTCCCAAACCTATTTCTGTTCTTCGCGTGCAATCCTTTTTGATACTTCTGCACCTTTGAATGCACTCTGCTTTCCTACGTGAACCTTCTATATTTCCTTTACTAAGTGCTAGGGTTTGACTGATCAAAACTCTTGTACTTTTCCCACCTAATTCCCTCTTTTAGTCCCAAACTCTTGTTGTGTGAGAATTGATTTAACTGTTGTATTAGGCACACATACAATTGAATGAGAATTATGGATATAGAAATGAAATTTCTTGATTGCCTTAAGTACAACAAAAGCGTGTTTCTCCATTTGAGTATATTTCAATTCACAAGATTTCAAGACATAACTCATGAAAGAAATGGGTAGTTCACAACCATCATGATTCTTCTGTGTCAGAATGCTAGCCAAAGTATTCTTGGTGGCATAGCAATAGATTAAGAAATATTTCTCAAAATCAAGACAAGAAAGAATTGGGGTATTGGAAATTGCTTTCTTGACAATTTCGAAAATTTATTTTCCTTTCAGTGTCTAGTAAAAGGATTGTTTTCCTTTCATCATCTGAGCTATACTCATAGTCAACTCTGTAAAATCAAGGATAAATCTTCTTAGAAATTTTATTTTCCCAAAGAAACAATACACACCTTTTTTACTCATGGGGAGGGGAATCCACTAAATAGTCTGGACTCTCTCTAGATCTATCTTGGTCCCTTCTTTGGAAATGATATGCCCAAGCAACCTACCTTCACCGACACTAAAAATAAACTTCTTAAGGTTCAAATATATCCCATGCTCCTTGCAACTTTTGAGAATAGCTTCAAGATGTTGAAAATGTCATCCCTTCTTTTAGAAAAAATAGTTAAACCATCAAGATATACAACAATAAATTTTCCTTTCAAGGAACCGAAGGCCAAATCCATTGCCCATTGGAAAGTGGCTCCAACATTAATAAAGCTGAATGGCATCCTTTTATAGGAAAATGTACCCCATGAAGTTGCAAAGGTTGTCTTATGTTGATATGGAATATAAACTTCAATCTGATTGTACCTCAAGAAACCATCCAACATAGATAGCATTTAAGATCTCGTGATAGCTTGTAGGATTTGATCCATCATGGGGAGTGGATAATTATCTGTAAGGGAATCCTGATTTAAATTTTGGAAATCCACACAAATTCTAATCTCGCTTCTCTTTTTTCTTACTAGCACAACGTTGGCCACCCAAGCTGAGTGATGAATAGGAAAAATTATCTTAGCCTTTAATAACTTTTGAATTTCTTGATAGATGGTATCTGCAATATTGGGGTTATACTAACTTTGTTTCTGCTGGAAAGGTTTGATCCCTGGTTTCATAGGAATGTAATTTTGCATCTCTCTTGGTTTAAAAGATTTCAAATCATCATACGAATAAGCAATTACATCATCATATCTTATTAATAAGTCTATCATTCTATTCCTTTCCTCATGGGTGCAAATTTTTCCAATGTTGACAAGCTTGGGTTATTCCTTGCTCCCAATGTTGACTTTTTCATACTTTATTGATTGATGCACTCCATGTGATAGCTTTTATTTAATATACATGTCATGTTTTTCAAACAAATCTTCTAGGATTAATAGTCCCTTGGGAATCTTGTTACCTTTTAGTTTGATCTAACCATCATTGTTGGATTCTTCTTCGAATCCTTCTTCTATAGATGGCACAGAATCATGAGGAGGAGTCTCACTTCCTTAGAAGAACAGATAACTAAAGTTATACTAAAGCTTAAGGAAAGAGAGAAAATGCTGAGAATATTTAAATACTTAAAAATTGTTTACATTATCCGGCACACTTGGCCTATGTATCATCTCAATCGTGAACTTTTCTTAAGCAATGTCAAGTTGAGGGATTGGTAAGGATCTTGAGACGGCCAAAGAAATAGTTCTAGTGTTATTTTCTCTAGGCACAACTTCGATGGAAAAGGCATCCAATAATTCAATTGAATCCCATATAATATTTATATAATGCTTTAGTCTCTTGTTCTTAACCTGAAAAATCCCTCTGACTTGCTTGACAATGAGCTCTGCATCTCCTCATGCACAAAGATTCCCAATTCCCATTTCTCTTGCCATTTTTAGTCCCAAAAGAAGAGATTCATATTCTTCTGTATTATTTGTGTTTTCAAATTTAAGCTTATAGGATTAAGGGTAATACTTCTTTACAGGGGAGGACAGGACCACACCTTCTCCAAAACCAGCAAACCGAAAACTACCATCAAATTCAAGAATCCAGACACCATTAGGGTCATTTTTCACACCTCCAAGGGCCTTCACCACATCTTATGATATGATCATGTAATTACCATGACTCATTTCTTGTGCTTTAGGGTCATCTGTTTTCTGCACAATATTCTCAGTTCATTTTTCAGGTAATAATTTTTTAATTTTCACATTCACTAGAATGAGGGCATGTGAGTGATCCAAATGAATTTCTCCTCCTACTTCTTTGCATAAATTTATACTCACCAACATACCATACGATGGTGGAATATCTACTACTAAAATGGTGGCCTTGACTCTTTTCTCCAATAAAGTAGTAAAGGCAACTTGTGCATCTTTGATACTTCCTACCAATGACACTTCCTTACTCTCATAGAATAACATGAGCCAAATTTGTGGGTAAAGGTCAAGCCTAGAGCATGAGAAACTTTAGTCAGCATCACATTATCCAATGCTCCTTAGTCAATAACACAATTACTAAGTCTATGGACAACTATAAGTAATGTGACATAGAAGAGCTAAACTTTTTCAATTGTAGAAGGTGCTATAACCATGATATATTTCTGGGGTGGAGAGGTGGGAGTAGGTAATAGACGTTTAGAAGTGGTAGGTGCAGAATTGGATTTGGACTTCATGAATTTAACAACCTAAGAAAAGGCATAAGGGTGCGTCTAATAGAACTCATCTTCTAAAATCTGGATCTTGGTTTTTTTAATATGATCAATTATGTGGAATGATCTAGAGGAAGATGGGACATCTAATTTGGTATTTTAGGGTTTTTTGGATATAGGGATTGAAGCTCCATTAGCTTTAGGTGTAAGGGAAGAAGTAGAAGGAATGTTAGCATTTCCTACCTTTTGGGTGTAGGTGGTTGGGATAGGAGACCCTCATTTTACAATGACTGGAATGGTAGATGGTACTTCCTTGGACTTTCTTATGGGCTGTAACACTTGTTTCTTCTTGTTCATTTGTTCTCTGGTAATGAAAACATATGATTCATTGTTCATGTATGCCACTACCTCATCATAATTATCTTCATCCTCATCAATCCCTTCAGTGGTGATGAAGTTGAATTGAGAATCATTTAAAACTTCTTGCTCCTCACCTGTTTTAGCTTCAGGTTACTCGTATTCCTCAGCTTCTATCTCATCATCTGGTTCCTGAACTTCACATGTTGCATTGAATGGAATTTTGAGAGGTGGTCCTTCGATTGATAATTTAGGTTGTGCAAAAGGAAATTGATTTCAAGGCTAACAATTCTTCGTCGAGATGTCCTTGTAAGGAGTATTATGAGTTAATTACTTTTTGATAGCTATGAGATCATTTTCCATATTTTGCACTAGTTGATCAGAGTTGTTTCACGAAGGAAAAGTCTTAGATTTAGGGGGATATTTTTTATTTTTCCGTAAATTATCAAATCATCTTCAACACTTATGGCCAAACGTTGATCAACATCCATAGTATCAAGGTTACCTTTTCTCAATACATATCTTACTTATGATAATTAGGCATTTAAGAAGAAGCATTTCTGAATTCGGTTGACATGGCATGGTGGCTCCTAGAAGTTTATTTACCAGTTTTTTGAATTTGGACATAAAATCTCACATGGACTCATATGGTTCTTTCTTTATCTGAGAAATTTGAGAAAGGAGAGCATGCATGTCCTCAACATGTTTGAAATGATTCTCAAATTGAGTGTTCATGGAAGTCCAGTCAGTGATGGTACCAGCTAGGGAGATGATAGAACTAGTCAGTAGCATTGTCTTGTAGGGTCTCCACAAAAATTCTAACATAAACATCTTCATGTTCTACTCGAAGTATCTCGCATGCCACAATGAATGCAGAAATGTGTTCATCTGGTGCACTTTTCCATCACCTCTGAATTTGAGGAAATTCTTCCTATTTCCTTTTGGGTAGATCATGTAATGGTTGAGGAAGAGATAGAGGTCCAACCTGTTGTCCACAAGGCAGCGGTGTTGCCATTCTAGGAAATATGGTCTTGCAAAGGAACAACCACTCTAGCAAGCATTATAGTGTGAATTCTAGGGCTTGATTTTTTTTGGAAGTTCGACGTTTTCTGCAACTCTATCCTTGGTAGGAGGAGTCCTTATGGATCTCAATCTTCTATTCCTACTTTCTGGAGTCCAATCAAAACCTTGTTGTTCCAATGATTGAAAAGATGGATCTTTAAGACCTCATGCTCTCTAACCTCGTGTATATCTTCTATCCACCAGGGTGTTGTTGTTTTTATTTTGATTTAAGATGTCTTGGTGGGATACACAAGTCGTGCCCCATAGTGGGCACCAAAAACTATTGGTTGTTGAATTTGACCTTGAAAACAAGCAACAGTCAGAAGACAGTAGTCCCTCCTCTTTGTGGGAGAGGTTCCCTTATTAAACACAAAAACAGAGGCAAACACTACTTATTTACAAATGTACAAGTTATCAATTTAAAATTATGATTTTTATTTTTTAAATGTCTCCATCTCTCAAGATATCTCAATAAAGAATGAAAGGATGAAAATGAATTAATGATATGAAGAGGAAAGGAAATCAACACTTTCTAACATATAGATATTAGAATAATATCTTACTAAGACATGCATGAAAAAATAAAGATTGAATCATACATATCTGAATACAAAACATTAAATAAATAGACATAAAGTTCTAAAGATAACATCAACTGTGAGAACATAAAGTCTCATATTCAAACATATCATGATCCACAACATTCAGATAAAGTGAGCATAAACAGATAGAAAGCTCAAGAAAAGAAAGAACTTCTGTATTGATTATCAATTCAATCTTTCCACATTTCAAACATCAGAATCCAACCCCTTTGAATGACAAGGAGAGTTCCTTAAATAACCTTTCAAGGTAGTTACAAAAATTGTCTTTTCATTTTCTCCTTCTTTTAATCAAAGGATTAATATCTAATTAAGCATTATAATATTCAATTGTCTTTTGTACCCATAACACATGACTTAGAAAAAGGAACAACCATCTTAACTAGATACATCAATTTAAAAGAAGGGGCTAGGAACTAGGAGTTGGAGCACTTGAAGAAATGATTGTAACATTTTTCACCTTAAGCACTTAGTTTCTAAATCTCTTCAAGGCCTCTACTATGTCCATGCCTAGGGGGAATAATCATGTTTGCAGTCACATGAGTCCAACTTCCTAGACACTTCTCCATTTATTTCTCAAATTCTACATTTTCCAGAACTTCTTATTAGCCTCTGTGATGGATGCTTGAAGTGTGAAAATTTATTTCATCTTCTCCTTGGACATATTATATTTCTTGAACAGTTATTCTCTAAAAAATGCCTTGAACTGAGATTTTATTTCCTAAACCATGAATTTATCTCTTGAATTTTCCTTGAAAATCTGGTAGTGAATATCATGAAAGGCATATGTAACACAAGATTTAAAAGCTTCTCCCTTTTGTAACATGTCTCCTGAGTTCTCCAATGGATTCTTCAAGAACCTTCATTTTCCAGTCAATTCTGAAAACCCATTGCTTAGACAAATTCAATTTTGCATCATTAAATAATTTTCTCACTAAGAGGACTTACACATCTGTATCACTAATCAATCAGAGATCTTTGATACAATCACTCCACAACTTCAACTCTCTATCTAAACCACTAAGTGTCGTGGTAAACTTCAGCTGACTTTTAGCAATTATGTCATATGTTTTATATGCTTCCTAAATGAAATTTAAATCCGTGATTATCATGTCATCGACTACGGATTCCATTACCTTCCCATACATGGCATGTTTATTGACATCTTTGATAAATTTCACTTCATCATTATTTAGAATAGTAGGGTGGTGGAATAAAAGCTAAGGGAGTTGGGTCAAGTACCTTGTCCTTTTCCAATAAGGACCTGATGAAATTTGAAAGGATCTACTTTTTATTCCTCCAATTTCTCTTGTGTTTGCTTACCTCTTTCAACTCTTTCAATTACTCTAGAAACTGTTTCCTTTAGATTGTGCACTTCACTCTCAGGTGTTGATTCTCCAAGGGGAATTATTGTTAAATCTAAATCACTTATATATAGGTTCTTTTCATCTTTTTCAAGCTTAGGCTTAGCAATATCAATGAATTGTTGGCATTAAGAATCTGATACTAACCTGGATGTGACTTTATCCTTTTTGTAGGATGGGGAGGAGTAGTACCTAGCAAAGATTCCACTGCATCAAACTTAGGAGCAATAATATTAGACATGGCTTTCCTTTTCTTGCTTTCAATCAATTGTTGTATCTAGGGAAAATAAGAACTAGAGGTGGAGGGGACGATGGGCCCAAGTGTAGGCGTGCTCATTAGACTCAAATTTTGTACAACAACCACTTTTAACACAAATGTCTTAGTTTGGGAGGTAGGAATTTCGTTGATAGGAAACTTCCTTAGCATATGTTTCCAAAACACTCATAGATTCTGAAACCTGATCCTTCCATTGATCTTATTTTCCTTCTTCCTTTTCTCTACTATTTTCCTCAGGATTGTTTTTCTCTTATTTTTCTTTCTCTTTCTCTTCACTATCACCATCATAAAGATCTACAACTCTTTCTGCATCAGGAATTGCTTCTAATTATTTTGGAGAAGATAACTTTTGACTCTTCCGAAGATAAGATGATTCTTCATGTGCTTCAGGGGTTACCCTAGGAATTTCCTTCTAAGGGGTGGAGGATTCTTGGGGGGAAGACACAGACTTACCTACTATGAACATCTTCATTTTCATGTCAAACCAAAGTTTGGTCTTAACCAAGACATGGTTTATGAGTTCCTTCAAATAATGCCTTTCCTTAACAAACCAATCAATGGTTTCAATACGAGTGTGTATGATAGACCTTTCATATTCAAGGGATTGTAATTCCTCATCATCATCTTGAAGTCCTTCTAGCACTTTGTAGACATTGAAATATTTGTTTTTCTGCAAAGACAACCTACCATATATCTTCTTCTGGCTTCATAGTCATCAGAGAAGTCAGCCCATTAGTCTTTACTATCAGCAAGATGATAAAAAACCCTTATGAAATTAATGACAATAAATTCCTTGATATCAAAGAAATTCCCTAGTTTTTAATAAGGGAGGGTTAGGGGAGAAATTTTTTTGTCAATATTTTGGACATCTAAAGTAGTTCTGCAATTTTAGTTACCTAATGTAATCAGGTTTTATGAATGCAACGAGCTTCTTTCCAAAAGTTTGTAGTAGTGACTTGACTTCAAATACATCATTTGAAGAGGCAGGGGAAGACTGAGCTGGTTGATTAGAGGTTTCTATCATAGGATCAATGATAGGCTGATTATTTATAAGATCTGGAGACAATGACATTGGTGGTCGTAGAGCTATATTTTCCAGCCTGAATCAACAAATTTTCCACTCTTATGGCAATGTCGTAGACATCAGGTAATGTAGTCCCTCCCATGAATTGGATCATAATTGCTAAATCCCCTAATCAAGGCTCGTAAATAGTACAAGAACACAATATTTAGAGAAGGCTTTATGAGTGCCAAAATCCCTATTCTAGGTCTTATGGAATCAGAAGTTAAAATCACTCATGTATTCTTTGGGAGCTCTCTTCATGGTAGTGAGATGTTACAAAAGTGATAGGTGACAACTCTTGTCTTAAAAATGTTTACAAATATTTTCTCCTAACTCATCCCCAAGTGGTTATAGTGCCAACACTGAACCATTGAAGTGATTTTCCCTTGAAAGAGGGAGCAAGAAGTCTAACCGCAACGTTGTCCTATGTGATATTATGTACTGCACAAATGTTGGCTACACCAAGAATATGTTCCACTGGAGTAACGTGAGTTTCCCCTATGTGAAAGGGTAAAATTTTGAGTGCCATAATAGGTATAGGGTCACATTGAGCCAACATAAGAGGAATGCTTGCATTGAAAGGGGGAAAAACTTGGTTTCATGCCATAAAAACAAGAGGTTTATTGTTCTTTGGTGGAGGAACCTTCCGTACAGAGGAGTTGAATAACCTCTACGAGGTAAAGCTGCAATTGGTGATGTTGAAATGCCTCTTCTTCTTGTCTTTGGAGGAGACAAGGAAAGTTCGATATGTTGATAATTTCCTTGCTTTGAAGAAGCTCTTGTCTGAATTCTTCACATAAGTTAACGCACTGAGATTTAAAATCTAGAGATATAGAGTCACCAGGTACTTTGATTTGTGCAAGTGAGTAGAGAAGTACCAACTCTGGTCCCACTGGGTGTGCCAAAAACTGTTGTCGCCAAATCATTACACCCTCCAAATGGCCAAAATGTGAACATGACATTCGGTGTGATTGGGACACATGGGATCATCTCTCAAGCTATGGGACTTGGGCTCGAGGTGAACCTCCAGAGAAGGCCGACTTCCTCTTCCTAAACTAAGTGATTTACTACTCCTAGTGTAATAAAATGGTTATCTAGACCTATGCTAACATTTTCATGGGTTTTAGGGAAAGAGATGTGCAAGAAATGAAACTATACTAGGGGTGGTGATACACCAAACAAAGGGTGTTGCTAGATTTAGGAAGGGTTAATTTGAAGAGGGTGTGTGCACCACAAGTCAACTTCACCTACTGCAACGCAGAGAGGGTACAAAATACCATAGAATAGGAAGCACACGTTCCCTTTGTTAAACTCAATCATACACAACAATATATTAGTCTTCTAGTGAAGAAGGATGAACTTGAGAAGGGTGAATGAGCACCAAAACTCAATTACATCTAATAATCCATCACTTGATAAGCAAAAAAATCCAAGAACCTACAATAAAAATGTGGACTTGCACAGTGTACCTGCAAGCATGAGAAAAGGCACAAAGAAGTATATAAGGACGAAAGGACCGAAATTAGTCACAAAACACACACTTTTATTACTTCAAAAACATGCACAATGCATCATACATTCAGAAGAGGCAATGGTTTCACTTATAGTCTTGGAAAGGAGGCTTGAAAGGTTCCTTAACATACAAGAATAACTTGCAGAAGAAAGAGGATTCTTGAATAACACACACTTCCCTAAGATATCTTACTGTCCAACCTGTCTGACCTGTTAGAACCCCTTGGAATCAGCTTCCAACTTACATTTATAGAATAAATTGAGAGACATGGGAGAAGGAGTCATAAATTCCCTTCCTAAATTGAAGACACGTGATGTATTTATTACAGTTGGTTAAACCACTTGAGAAGGTTCCATCATGTGTCATTAATTTCCTGTTGACCTAGTCCTCTTAATTAATTAAAGGAATATTTAAACAAAATATTTTAATAATAATAATATATATTTAAACTAAAAAATATTAATCTTATTAAAAATAATGGTGGGACCCCCCATTGACTGGTTTGCATTGAAGGGGGGTCTATGTGAAAAAGGCCAAAAACAACCAAACTCGGTGGTTAGCTCGCCGAGCCAACTCACCGAGTTGGGGTCGAGCTCCTTCTGTGGCCATCTCTGTGATATTTTACCAAAATTGATTGCACCTTTTGAACTCGCCACCGAGATCCTCCATTTGATGATGAGCTTATCAACCTCCACTCCCCGTTACCCGCTAACTTGTCGAACAAGTTGATTCACATAGCCGAGCTCCTTTTACTTCTTCCACAGTTGGGCTTGAATCGGCATAGAACACTCTATAATATTTTGTGCTATGTTACCATTTGACCTACATGATCACCCGCCAGTGATCTAGCTTCTATGCGTGGTGGTCAACTCACTTATTTTTCGATTCAATGCAACTCGACTGCGTATCCTCCATGATTGAAATTGTTAGACCGAGCTCCCTTGATGATACATCCTTCACCTAATTCCTATCATGCTGAACTCAATAAATCGGTAGATCTCGTGCCTGATCTCCTGAGCTACCATCTTAATCTCAGTTAACAGATGCACCATTTTCTAGTCATGTTCAAGCTCTTTTGTAGTAGCACTGTGAACTTGAACAAATTGAGTAGATCTATTTTTTGCTTTGCTGAAGCGTCTTTATGTGAATTTTCCGTATAGAACCATCTATTACCATGCCACTCGATCTTTTCAATGACCCTCCACATAGCCCGGTGAAAGAATTGCCATCTCGATCGGGTCTCTGAAATTGAACCGAAAGACTCAAGCTCAAATTTGTGAGCAGGATCCCACACTTCACTCCAACATGATCATTTTCTAATAAATCAATCGTGCATAACAACACTCCCCACTTAACTCAAAATACATGTCATTTCTAACACGTTTCTTTGTTGGTTTTCTTGGCTTGGGAGCCTGAACAACATTTTTCCAAGCTCATCATGACATTCACCTTATGTAAGTCCATAATGGGGATACAAATTTACATGGCCACTTTTCCACTTTCTAACTTGGTTAGATGGCTCTTGATCCCCTCTTTTCTACCAGCTCATCGTGGACTTCATGAACTCACCACTGAGTTGTTTGAAACTCACCATTTTTGACTCACCTAGCTTGGCTTATGCATGAACTCGTCAAGCTTTAAAACTTAGCTTCAGGTTGTGCCGATCCCTAACCTTCCATCATTCATACATGTTTGGATCGCATCCTTCCGTTCTAAACTGATCTTGACTCCCACCATCCTTCATCACGCTCATTTGTGAGTTACGAGCTGACCTGGATCCTTTTCCACAGGCCTTCAAGTTTGAACACCTCTGAATCTACACTTCACCTTACACTTCACTATATCATTGTGCCCATAGCCATGGACTTGAGCTTATGTAAGATATTCTATGTAGGATCACCTTAGCCTTGCCTCCAAAGTCTCACCAAGCTCATGTTTTTGACTTGGTGCTCTGAGTGACTTTCACAGTGATTTTCTCTGCTCTTCAAATTCATCTCAAATCAATGCAGAGATCGAGGTTGAGCTTTCCCACAACCACTGAGCCACCAATTTGAAATGTGCCAACCTTCGACCATTTAGTTTATTGTGGCTTACTTCATTGCCGAGCCGACCCTCCAAACGTGCAATGAGCTCGTGTTCTCCTCCAAGCATCGATGAGCTATTCACATGCCAAGCTGAGCTTCATTTCACTGACACAATTCTCCTTAAACTTACCTCAAGCACCTACGACTTGGTTTTACAAATGAAATATCCACGAGCTTCCTCCGAGGACATGTAATTATTCATTCTCCAACTCATTCGTGCTAAGGACAAGTTAGCTATTCCTTCTGCAAGTGATATCATCAAACCAACAACTTAGCTTGACATCAGAGCTCCTTTCTAAAATGGAATTGAACATTCCATGGCTCAAGGAACTGATCTAAATTCATTTGGTGAGTACTAGACCTGTGAATTTCTACGAGCCCAAGTTCTTGATGACTCAATCCTGTGAAACCATTTTTTTGATTTTATAGACTCCTATGACTGAGCCATGCAATGATCTTGTTTAATTCCCAAAACTCCTCTTAGATCGGTCTAATTTAATCCCGAGTTTTTGTTTGGCTTGCATTCATGTTCATGACCCATTGAGCCAACACCAAGTGGTCTAAGTGCCTTTGAGTATACATGTACTTGGAATTTCTCGAGCCCCCCTTTCATGGGAAGAGCTCACTATATATTCCAGTGAGTTCACCTAGAAAACACACACCACCATGTTGATATCCCTTGGGAATGCTAGAGTTATCTGTATTCAAATGTGCCTTGAGCTTACGACTTGGGGCATTTGAAATACCTGTGATTATTACTTATCTCCTAGGCTCAATGAATCGCCCATGCCATCAACTTAGCTCAGTATGAGCATGCTCATGATTCACGCTCCTCTCATGTCGGGTCCATTCCTGTAAAACAAACACCAATTCATTTCTCCCTGCTGTGGTACTAAACCATTTCATTTCCACAACTTGCAATCTATTCGAGCTCACCACTTGTCATGTACCGAGCTCTTATAAGCTGAGGTAGTTCATTACCCATGTAAAGCTTGAGCCATTTCTCTATAAGAAATATCCTCTCATCGACTCGACCCACCTTATTAAACCATGCATTGAACCATCCCACTCAAGCTTATACCATTTCCCAACTTCATGGTTTGATCCTCACCTTATAAACACCGACCATGTGAATTTCTTCATTTTGCATTCCTTGTCATCACAGGCAATGAATCCCCCACTTGATTCTCATAGCTCATATTGAGCTCGTCAATTCTTGACCCTATTGAACTCACCCAAGATAAATTTTTGATTTCAGTACTCATTTCAATGGAACACATACCAACATTGCACCTGAAGAGGTCAATATCAAACAACTCGTTCATGGCCTCAATTAACTCGCCGAGCTGATCAAAATAATCAACCTTACATCCATTTAGCTCGACTGAGCTATATTATAGGTTTCTCTCCCTATACATTGTGCAAACTCACCTAGAGGCCCCTTGTATGACCCTGAGATTTTAATGAATACTTTCTGTCTTCTTTCTTAGCACCTTAGAATTCATGGAATTTCCTTAGTTCTGAGACATCATGGAATTCATAACAGAATGCCAGAAAATTATATACACTGATTTTGACCATTTTAACATGTAGACCCCCGTTGTCCATTTTTGCGTAGGAGGAAAAAATGGATAACAATAACTACCATATACTCCAATCAATTTTTTAGCTTCATCTAAGAATCTCCAAGCAATGTCACCCTCTAGCAATCTAACAACGTACATGGTGAATGCATCATTCACCCTTCTGAAGTGATGATTACTAATCTTCAAAGTTAACTATGGATGATAATCATAAATAGGAACATATTTCTTGTCTTTAACATGAGAGATACCCAACCATTCCCTATATGCAACAATAGAATACATAAAATACAAATTCATATAAAAAGTCTTAGTTCTTTGGACATTGGCGAGTTACTCAGTAAGGCTATCACAAATTATCTCTGCCCAGTTCATGGTTTTTTTGCCTTCAAATATAATGTTGATGTAAGGGCACATCAAATAATGAAACTCATTGGTATAGGGAATTCCCATTATTTTAGGAAGGTGATGAAATCTGACAATTATTCTTTGAAGTCAATCATATACATGGTCTTTGGCAGTCTGGAAGCTTCCTTCTTTAGATTCTTAAACCATGACTTAGCCACTCTACTCTTATATCATTCATTGTCTTGATCAAACAGAAGCTAGGCATGATCCTTGGTGAGAGTGTTGGATCCTTCAATCATGGGAATTCTAAGGGAAGTACTAAGACAATTGGCATCTAGTCGTGTAACTACCTACACGTGAGGATCAATGATCTATTTTTTCAGAGTTGAAGAATGAACCATAAGGTAGCACAATATCACCACATTGAATGAAAATTGGAAAACCCCCTACATAAGCAATTCCACTCTCCTTAATTAGTTGATAAATGGGAGTAGGGTTTTGACAGTCACGTCATTCTTAGAAATCATCCAAGTCAAGATGTTGAGCCTCGCTATCCCTTATGTCTTGTATGACTATCTCCAAGGAAGATAAATGCTCGTGCCCTTTGTAATTGATCTTCATTATATGATAAGAGTAGAAATATTGTGCAATGAGCTTCTTGACCTTCTAAAATCTGTTCTCGACAATCAACAACCTCTGTTTTCAACTGTAACTTTTTGAAAAAGACTAGAGCAAGGACTTGGCCATGAATACAAATAATGGAGAGAGAGAGAGAGAGAGAGAGAGAGAGAGAATGGAATGGATAGTATCAAATACAAGTAATATGGTAAAAATAGTCAATTACCCTAGCTGTTTATACACATCTCATTTTGAGTAGGTCGATGGGGGAATTGAATGTGATAATTAATGCTTTGTGCTGACCTTAGATAGTGGAAAGCAGATATGGCAGATAAATTGTGCATAATTGGCCCTTGGTACATTGGGACACATGAGACAGGATGAACTAAAAAAACCACAGTGAATGGGATGCGATAAAAGCGGGTTTGTGGGGAAATGGAGGCTGAGAAGCATTTGGGGCATGAGGGACGTGATGAGCTGAAATGTCTACAATATATTGAAAACTTGCATAAATGGCCCTCAAGACATTGGGACATGAGTTCTCCGCAAAGCCGAAGTATCTGCAAAGCAAAGGGAAAACACTACAGTGTGAAGAAGATGGGGAATCGACAAACTGGGAGAGTGACAGAACTTGGGATCCAAGGGACATTAAAACCTGAAATGCCCACACAAGAAAGGGAAAGCCTAAAAAAATGAAAGTCTAGAAAATTACTAACTGTTGGAAAAAAAATCTTCCTTCACGAAACTACACAAGGGCATTCTTATAGATCTCTTACCCATTTTTTTTAAAACTGAGACAAAAATACACAATTTCTAGGAAGGTGACAACAGATTGCAACCTAAGATGTCTTCTTTTTTCTTTGCTTAGGCCAAGAGGGTATACACCAATAGACAAGAACCTAGTCACATAAGCAATCTAGTTGTGAGAATTGAATACATCTCTTTCATCCTCATGCAATTCCATATTACTTGAAAGCTCTTCATTCAAGTAGGAGGTCTCTTGATGATATTTAACATCTAAATCCAACTGTTCACAAAGTACCCTACCTCTTCCCAATTTTTTGACCTTGATAGTCATGTCATCCTCCATGATCTTAATCACCCATTCAACTTATTTCTTGCTGATTTCTACTCCCATGATGAAGTCTCTAACACTGAAATGTGAGACTAAAAATTTGATATGTTTGGTAGCAATCATACTCTAGAAGTTTTTCAAGGCTCTCATGATAGAAAATACTTATTTTTCAATATGAATGTACTTGAGTTCATAATTCTTCAACGTTTAATTGAATAAGGCCCCCGAATGCTCCATTCCTTGATCATTTTGTTGAGTCAAAACAACAATAATTCTAGATTCATCTTTGTAGGCATATAGAATGAAATCCTTGGAATAATTAGGGTTGATTAGTGTAGGATCTTGAGAAATTTCTTGTTTTATCTTGGAAAATATCTCTTTCTCCTATGCTTTGCACTTGAAAACTAAATCCTTCTTGAACATGAGAGTAATAGGCCTTACCAAACCTACAAATTTGGGAATGAAATGCCTAAAAAAATTAATTTTCCAAGAAATGACTGCAAGACCTTCTTGTGAGATGGAAAGGAAAGAGCCAAAATAGTTGAGATTCTCTTCAGATCAATGGTAATGCCTTCCTTAGAAATAATGTGCCCCAAAAGCTTACCCCTAGGGACTACAAAATTACACTTCTTGGCATTAAGGGACACCCCAACATCCCTGCATCTCTCAAATACCTTCTCAAGATGACTAATGTGATCCTTGCTATGCTTTGAGAAAATGGCAATGTCATCAAGATAGACAAGAATGAATTCATTGATATAACCCTTAAAGGTAATGTCCATCACTCTTTGGAATGTAGCACTTATATTTGATAAGCCAAAGGGAATTTTTTGGTATGCATATGTTCCCCATTTGGTGGTGAACACATTATTATATTGGTCATCTTCCTTAACTTTTATTTGATTCAAGCCTGTGTATCCATCAAGCATGGAAAACATTTTAGCTCCTGCTACTATCTGTAGGATCTTCTCCTTGGAAGGTAGAGGATAGTGATCCTTTAAGGAGCCCTTCTTCAAGTCCCTGAAGTCAACACAAAGTCTGATTTCTTTGTTATTCTTTCTTACCAGGATAATATTTTCCACCCAAGTAGAGTATTTGATAGGAAAAATGATTTTGGCTTCAATGAGTTTTTATAACTCCTTTCTCATGAGGGGCTATATCTTAGGATTGACCAGCCTCTAATTCTGTCTAATTGGCTTGACATTGGGATCAAGATCAATAAAATGTCATATAATTTCTAGATTAAAACCCTTTAAATCCTCACAATCCCATGAAAATATGTCACTAAAATTTTGGCATAAGGAGATAAAAGCATGTTTCTCATCCTCATCACATACCTTCCCAAGAAGAAGTTCCTTGTGCAATTGTGACTGGTTGACAATATTATTGCTTTGTTGCTATGTTCTTCTCATCACCTTTGAATTTGTCATCTAGGCTGAAAAAATGTTCCAAGGTGACCAATCCTTTTGGAATTTTTTTTTTGTTTTCAACTGAATAATTTGATCACCGTGGCTGTCAGACAAATTAGATTGCACTCTTGAGGAGAGCTCAACTTTATTATGGGTAAACTGCACAATTTTTTCATCGCTTTCAAACACTTGTCAGCTGGTTTTGTTGTCTTGGATGGATGGTTTGACCACCACCTTAATATGTTGCACATTTCCTTCAACGAGATCTTCAGTAAGAGAGAATTGAGAACCAATAGCTGTCATCTAATCTACTTCCTTGTTTTATTTCCTAGGCACCACGTGTAGATTGAGAACATCAAAGCTCTCTAGAAGATCCCAGACTCTGTGTTTGTAAGCCTTTAACAACTTGTTCTTTATGGTGCACTTTCCTTTGACTTGGTGAATGAGCTGTTTAGTATCCCCAAAGATCTGCAACTCTTTGATCTTCCTCTTTTCATCAATCAAAATACCATGCACCAATACCTCATACACTGCTACATTGTTAGAGCATGTAAACTACAATCTATCAGAAAAGAAGAACTTCTCGTTCATTGGAGAAATCAGCACAACGCCTACCCCAGATTCATTTCTACTTCTAGAACCATCAAATAACATCTTCCAAAGCCTAGAACTATATTATTTTTCTTTCTTGAATGGTGTAGGTATAATAGATCCTTCTTGGGGAATGCAATAAGTTCTAAGACCAGTCTCAAAGGATTTAAGTTTTTTGGCATAAGGATCAAATTTATGATCTCTCTCAGCCCATTTATCTATCAATAAATCAGACATGAGAGGAGGAGTATGTTGCTCTTCTGAAACCGAGTCTTGTTCGTGTTCTTCTTGTATTAGACAATTTGATTGGATAGGGGTGGGATCATATGATTCAATATGGTAGGAAAATATGGGCTCAGCCTGTATTATAAACCTTGTACCATATCTAATTCTCAAAATCATGTGAGTCCAATCTAAAGACAAAAACCACCTACCTTGGTAGTGAAATATCTAGACAAGAAAATGGAAAACATAGGAGGCAAGTCAATTACTGATATGTCATGGGTTATAGTGAGACTTGGGTAGGCATGACGGGTTAACTTAAGGTCTTTAATTACTCCCAATACACAAACAATAGACCCATCAAGTGGAAAAAATCCCTTAGACACATGATTCCATTTGATACCAAGGATATCAAAATTTTTCTTAAGCATTACAAAGGTGCCAACCCTGAAATCAATCATACAGTTATGTACCAAGTGTTTGCCCACAATTAATGACATGTAAAAAGGTGGGGTCTTGAAAATTTTACTTACTTGGTCTTCCTTTGTTTGACACATATTCACGACAACATGAGTCTTTTGCATCACTGGATCAGCTTGAGGAAGTTGTTTGAGGGCTTCACATTGGAGATCTCTTTGTGATGGAATAGAAAACACATCCCACCTTGTCACATTAACGTTGGTCTTCTTAATTTTCTCAACAATATTAAACGGAAGAGCCATGGATTTCTGAATTTTTTTGACACATTATTATCCTTTTTCTGCTGGTGTAATGTTGGAACATGCGACTTTGACTGAGGAGAAACCTCCTTATCTAAAAAAGGCTTATTAGGTACTTGAAATAAGTTTTTATTGCTTACATTAACATATTTCTCCTTATTAGCAACATTGCCTTGACTAGAGGAAGATGAAGGTTGTGATTCCAACATCCTTTTCTTATGTCTTGTATTATCAACAATGTTAGTTTGAGGTCTACTGGAGCTTCCCACCACTTGGTTAACTGCACAAAATTCATCAGCTCCAAAGAACATGACATTGGCATCAAGATTGGCCTCTTGAAATCCTTCCACATTAGGATTAGGCGCTTTTATAAGTGGCTCTTACTGATTGGAAGAACCTCGAACCATGTAGGGTTGAAGATGCATTACCCATTCACAAATGCATTAGTTATGTGGCAGATTATATGGAAAACACCATTCAGTTTCCTAAACCATATTATTATGTAATGGAACCAAATCTTGACTTGAACTAGGAGCAAGAAGTCCTTAAGGAGGAGGAATTGTTGCCAATGGAAGAGGATCATTTTGGCCCTGTCATGTATTATTTTACTGATTTTGTGCATATCTTTGATTAGATTGTTGATTTCTATATGGTTGATATCCTTGATTTGAATATTGCACATGATTTTGATAATTTCTATAGGATTGGACTTATTGTTTTTCTAGGGATATGATTTTTTTGGTAAAATTTCTGATTAAAGATTTCCTATCCTCATCTTTCTTTTTCTGTGCAGGAGAATGAGATGTGGAGGCAACAAGTTGTGAATTTATCTCAGGGATAGGAGCAATAAAAGGTTGAAAAACTTACAATAATTTGGGATATAAGGGAATGGGTAGCCTAGGAGCTAATTTCTTGGCTTGTATTAAAAAGTTATCAGCTGTAATGACTAATGCATAAGCTATTGGAAATTTTTTACCTCCCATAGATTGCACCATAACAACAATATCAAAGTTAATATCTTTTAGAAAGTAAATAAATGCACCTTTAGTAGTTGATCTTACAAGAACTGGAATTGTGTCCCACGTTCTTTGAAACTTGAAGTTGAAGTCTACCATGAGTTCATTTGGAGCCCTTTTAATAGTGGTCAATTACTCAAACAAAGATAAATATTCCCTCTCACCAAATTGATTGCACATGGCTATGTGTAGTGCATTCCAATTTCAAATTGATCCTAATGTTAGACTCCTGAACCACTGCAGATATTTTACCTTGAATGATGATGCTAGAATTTTTACATCTACATCCATATTAACAATCTCATGGATAACACACACATTTGCAATGTCCTGGATATGATCACATGGATTTGTGTGATTCTCTCTAGTAAAATATGGAATAATTTTTCAAGGATGCCACTGGAATAGGATTTTGTGCATTGAGGGAAAGTGGAAATGCTAGCTATGAAGTTGACGAATCCCAGATTTTGACCTTGTGTATCCATTATGATGGGTCTAAGAATTCTAGTGGATTGCAAGAAGGGCCTACTAGGTGGAGGTGTTGAAAGAGTTATGTTTGGTGGAGATGGTGATCTTTGAACTTGTTTTGCTCTTCTTCCTCTTCTTGGTGATAGTTGTAAATATTCAAACACTCCTCTTTTCCTAGACCTTATTTGGATCCTTCTCATGAATCTGGAACACTTGGACTACTAAACTAGTAGATTTACTTCTTGGAGTCACCATATATGTTGTTGCAAAGCCTCCAAAGGCTATAATTTTACCAAGATACACATCCAAACATGGTAAAACTTGAAATATTGATTTTTGATGGTTCCACCAGGCGTGCAAAAACTGTTAGAGCTCAAAATTACACCCGTCCTAAATCACAAGAATCTAGGGCTTTGAGACAACATGGGACTGTCTCCAAATTGTGGGAATTGAACTGAGAGAGACCTCCAGAGAAGGATGGTTCCTCAACTTATTCCTACTACTAAAAATACTCCTAATGCTAGAAATGAAACTATCTAATCCTAAAACTAACATTCCAAGGGAGCAAGGTTATGAAGAGATGTATAAACTAAAATCCTACACTACATGAGGTGATAACACCAAAAATAAGGGGAAAGATAATTTTGAAAGAGAGAAAATGGGGACAGAACAATGATGGAGAGGCCAGAGATGATAACCACTATTCAAAAATAACATCTATATTCTTATTTTTAGAAAATGCAAATTAGAAATGAACCCTGTAACATGAAAAACACACACATCATACCTACAGATAAATGAAGAGACAAAGAGATGCAATAGATCACTAGCTAAGGTAGACAAGAACCACAAGACCAATAACTTTTATTGCTAAAAATGTGATGCACATATCATTACAATGAAGGAAGGAGATATAAACTCATTTACAAGATCATACTCCAAGACATGCAACTCTAGAACATTTGTGCAATAGTTACAAGGATTCCCTTGTATTCCTAAAGTATCCAACATTACAAATGAGCCTGCCTTTACAATATATAGAGAAGAAAAATGAGAAGGAGAAGAGGGAATTCAAAATATACCTTCAACCACAAACAAAATTCATTACATTATCTAAGAAAAATATGGCAAACCTATCAAATCCCATGCCTCTGTGTCCTCTAACTTGTAGAAGAAGAAATATGATCCCATTCCTCCATTAATGCCTCTTTTTCCCACCTAGAAGTGTTCATTTGAAACTGGGAATTTTTTTCTATTTTTCTCCCATCAAATCCACCTACTTCCCATTTTTAATGATTTCATGGTGAAGGGCTCTAAAATACGAATCCAACAAGTACAGTTTTGTCAAATTTGGTTGAGTGTGGAAGATGATATGGTGATGCGAGGCCTGGGGGGTGTCGTGATGCTCAAAACATAGTTTTTTAAATCTTTTCCCCCTGTCTCATCCACAGTCCGAAATGTATTAATTTTCCATTTCATTTGATTTCAGGTAAATTAGATGATTCAGGCTCTTTGTGAACTCATGGAACTTGGGCCATTTGTTCCTATTTTATCTGAGTTCACCGCAACTCCTTACTCTCCGCTCTCCACTTCATCCTTTCTCCCTTCTTCATTTTTATTTATGTTTTAGGTCTTGGAGAGGTGTGGGGAACTTGGTTGAAAGGGAACTGGGTTTGTATTTCCTCGTCAGTCCTGAAAGGCCTGTAACTCCTCGCACTCCATTTTGACCTACTCGGTGAGTTGAATGAGCTTTCCAAGCTCCCTTTTCTTTGTCTGCCTTATAAATCAGTTCCTCAGGCCTTTCGGGGAACTTGTTCCCGTAGGGAAGAAGTTCCCCATAAATTTTTTTTGCTTTGTGCCCCCACCTTTGGCACAAACCAAATCCCCGCCACCTTCGCTTTATAAATCAGCCCTACGGCCTCTGCAGGGGAACTTCAGTTCCCATGGTCCCCGTTTTATTCTAGGCCTTAGGAGCCCACAAACACTGATTAGTCCACATAACATATAACCCCGACCCTTTCCTTCACAAATCAAACACTGAGTCCATGTGGGGAACTCTGACCCCAAAGGAACTAGTTCTGTCAGGCCCCCGTCCACCTGAAAATCTGTAATATACAGGAGGCACTCGAACGCTTAGAAAATCGGCCATTTCTGGCCTGTGAAGAATCTAGGGAACCAAGGAATTTATACCCCATGGGCCTCTTGGAGCCTAAAATGCTGCAATACATTGCATTTTAGCCTTTGTCTCCATTTTCTCTAATTTTCTCCAACTTTTTGGATTTTTCTCGAACTAGGGGAGTTCGGGAAATAGAGTAGGACACTCCAAAAGCCACTTTTATCAATTTTACCCAATTTTATCCATTTTTTAGTTAAGTATTAGATCCCGAAGCCTAGGAAAATGCCTTCAAATGACTTCAAGTGCCCAAAAACATGAGATTTACTGATTTCTCTATACTCTTCATGAAGCTCCATAAAAAGTTCTCAAGTCCAATTCCTAGGATGTTCAATTTTTGCAAGGGGTGCAAAAATGGACAACAATGACCACATGGCATCATCTTCCCCATCCAATTCATATCCTATATCAAAAAATATGTTCACTAATATGAAACATCAATGCAAAGGCTTAGGCATCCATGAACAAGGCATTCACGAACGCATCTCCCTTCCTCAAAATCTAGATTATTTAGGCTTAGGATATAAACCTAACACTAACAATGTCCCTCCCACTACTCCATCATAACCCATTTCTACCACTCCTCTTGTTGATCCTACCGATCCAACACTTAACCCAATCAATTTTTTTTTTAATCCCGTACACATACCAAATGCCTAAAAATGGATTGGGCACATAATTCATCGTTTATGCATAGATGTTCTTTCCTTACCACCCATCCTCCTTCCATCCAACATCCAAATCCCTTTGCATTTAATCCATTATCATCATTACATCCATTCATATCCTCTTCCAATATATTCATTTGAATACTTGATTGCACATGTTGTAAGATAATAGTACCTACTACAATCGTGTAACTTTGGTCTATCATTACCTCCAACATTCAAGCACAATATTCCTCCTATAGATCCACACAATTTAAACCACTTAATCACCTTGTGGTGAAGACCCTTGGGTGCGTCTTTTGACACTCTAGTCAATGTCATCACCATACTCATTTATATCACCCCATCAGGCCACTAGTGATTCTTAAACCCTAGAGAGTTTTCAAGAGAGTGGAAGATCTTTGTGCAAAAAAATCCAAATATCAAAAATCCAGAATCATATTAAAATTAAAAATATCAAATAAAATCCACCTGAAGACTCTCTCTAGGGGTGTTTCTAGTAATTCTACTGGGGCTATGGATGCTCGGCCGGAATTAGAGTAATGTTGTGACAATAATCAAATGTATCTTTGTCAAGGCTATGAACTCCTTGCTGGTAGCAGAGCAATGCATGGCCTAGCCTTCTACTCACCCTCCATTTACCAATTCAACTTAATCACCCCCTATGTACATTAGATAGTTTTTTCTTCACATACTATCCATTAAGTCTTCATTTCAAGCAGTAATTAAACCTCACAATCACACACACTTCAATCTCGCAGAGACATAGGGCTCGCATGTTTCTAGGTATTGTTTAGACATTGGTCACACTTTTATTTTAGTCTAGTTATTAACTTACAACATGTGCCGTTAGGCTCATCTTTTTTTCACCATTGATGTTATTTTCCTTCCATCCATCACATCAACACCCTTTTTCCCTTGGATCAAACATTCGTGAGAATACGGCGATCCTTTCCTTTTCATCCAATCCTCCCCATGTCCCTTTCAAATTGTCATCATCATGACTGGGGGGCAGCCTTATTATCATCAGCTAGGGGAATCATCCATTTTAGATACCACTCACTTCCCATCCTACCCTACACCTGGGGGAAAATCAAACCCATTCATCCATCCACATAGGCTGCCCTACTTTACACTTGGGGGGCATACCACATTTATCCTTCAATCCATCTCCCATATACCTTGGGGCATATCTTATCATCTTATATATTCCCCATCTTATCCTATACCACATCCCTCATCCTATCTATCTATCTCCCCATCTCATATCCCATATAATTCTAACCTATTAACCAATCCCTATCCTATGCAGCCTATCCAATTTCCCTCAATCCTTCCCTTTCATTCTACCCACACATGCTTTGGAACTTATAGGATAAAGTCTGCATCCCACATTACATACCTTCCCCATCCCCCCATGAGCTATCCCATCCCGAATCCTTTCATATTACATGTCCTCAACCATTCCCCCCATCCCAAATCCAACATCTCAACATCCAACATCAAATAATCTGCACATCCAACATCAAAAATTCAAAAATCCAACATCCAAAATCCAAAAACCAAAACATCCAAAAACACAACATCCAAAATCCCAAATCTAAAAATAAAAAATCCATCATCAAAAAACCAAAATCTAAAAACCAAAACATTCAAAAAAATCACAAATATAAAAAAAATACAAAAATACAATGTGTGTGTGTTTTTGTTTTTTTTGTCTGAATTTACATTTTGGCTGATGATATGAGGCCCATTTAGTTTATTTTTATTTTTCGTGACCGATGCTACAAGGCCACTTTTTTCTAGTCCAATGATATTAGGACAATCATAATATTAATTTTTCCAATGATACGAGGACAAGGGCTTTTGGCAATTTAATCATCATGTTATTTATCCCATGATGTATCTTTCTCTATGCCACGTCCATAACACTTGTTGATGATGATAACAGTGGGAAATTTGTGGTAGCACACCTCCTTCTATCATTATATTTTAGCCTTATCATTATCATCATCATCATCTATCCAACTATGTAACCTCCTCATCCTCTTATCCAAAAAATCCTTTATCAATCAATCAATATCCACATCCAAATCTTATCATCTCACATCCAAAATCCTCACCCCTTTGCTGGGGAATCTTCTCGCATCCTCTCATCAATTAAACTCAATCATCATCCTAATCCTCTACTCATCAATGTTATATCATCCAAATCGATCCAAAAACAAATCCTTATTCTCTCATCCAAACATCCCTAATATTGTAATCCTCCAAATCCTCAAATATACCATATTCAACTCTAACATCCTCAAATTTAACATCTTCAAAACCAACATCCTCAAATATAAATCCCAAATATTTAATCCTAACCCCTTGAATGGTGCATCCTATACACCAAAATACTCAAAACCTAACCCCTTGACTGGGGCATCTTCTAATACAGCAATCCTAAATCTTCACACTTATCATCCATCTTTGACTGGGGCATCCTCTACCCCAAAATCCAATATCTCCTAATATTATAATATCCTATCTCCTAATCCTCTAATCTCTTATATTCTAATCCTCTAATTCTCCATCCTCATCAATATCCTAATCAACATCAACAATCCTTCTATTCTATAATCCTCAAATCCAATATCTTTAATCTCAACCCCTTGATCGAGGCATCCTATAATCCAACCCCTTTCATCAACCTTTTAATCCTCCAAATCCATAATCTTTTAATCGACTAAATCCTCAATCTTCTAATTCTTTAAATCCTAATTCTCTAAATTCTCCAATCTTCTCATCCTCTAATCCTCTCTCATTTACTCTCTTGGGCCTCTTCTCTTTTCGAGTGGTTACCCAACTCGTCCCTCTCCATCTAACCCCTTGAGGGGGCATCATATCACCATCCTAACATATTATTTTCTTTTTATTTGAATAGTCATTGTTACACAATAAACATTCAAAGAGGAGAAAAATGTAGACATCTAAAATGTCAACATGATTAATTACGATTCATTTGTCCCGTAACATCATCTAAATCCATATAATAATTAATCACAAGGTTAATTATTATTAATCAATTGTATCCTTTTTCCCATTTACTATTTTATTATCCTTTATCATTTATCTAATATCCCAAAATTCCATTATTAATCCTTTTAATCCATCATCATATCCCATTTTATCATTAATCACTTATTATATCCTATTATCCTATTTTAATCCTTCATTAACATTTTCTAGGAATTAAAAATTCCTACTTCCTACCTACCCACCTACTCTACGCGTACCCTACAACTAGCCTCTCCATGTAATCACATCATTAAATCCTAATTAAACCTAAACTAATTAATCTCACTTCCTCTATTTCTAGAAGATTCTAATTTCAGAAAGTCTCTCTAACTTTCTACTCTTTTTCCATTGAATTTTAAATTCACTGGATATTTCTCCATAATTCTAGAATTAATCCCACCTCCTATGTTTCTAGAAGTTATAATTCTAGACCTCTCTAACTTTCTACTCCTCCATTAAATTTTAAATTCAATGAATATTTCTCCATAATTCTAGAAACCTCTCTAAATTTCTACTCTTATCCATTGAATTTTAAATTCAATGGATATTTCTCCACAATTCTAATTTTTTCTAATTCTAGAATTGATCCCACCTCCTCTATTTCTAGAAGCTTCTGATTCTAGATGCCTCTCTAACTTTCTACTATTCTCCATTGAATTTTAAATTTAATGAATATTTCTCCATAATTATAGAATTTTCTAATTGTAGAATTATCTATTCTCTTCTATCTTTTCATTCAATACTAACCATTGATCTTCCATTTACTTTTCAAGATCCTAGCCCTCCACTTATCCCTCCAAAAACTATAAATTGGCATGCCACCCTCTATGGAATCCATCTTACGAATCTTGAAAAATCCTTGAGATATACATAATCTTAGGAAATCCATAGCAAATATCTGCGATTTTATCAATCATCCACAATATTCAATCCATCATCATTACAATCTATCATCCATTAATTCTTCCTCAAACATCAATAAACCTAAGAAAAACAAAAGGAGGTGCTTCCCAAGTCCCTACTCAAATATGAAGTAATCAACAAAATCCTTGAGCAATTCCAATACAACAAAGGGAGGAGTATTGTATTTTATTGGTAAGTGTAGGTATTAATTCTCCCCCCTTTAGATATCTTGCTCAATTTGAGGTATTTTTGAAAGAATTATCATAGGAAAGCAATTTGTTTGTTTTCTTATACTCACTAATTGATTTTTTCCACATTTATAGAAGCATCTAGGAAAATTGTTCTTTCTTTAAATCTTCATAACCTCATGAATCATCTAGATAAACTTCCTTGCACATGAAACAAAATTAAAAATCATGTTAGCACGTTCCCCTCTACTAGAATGAGGGTGACTCAGTCAAAATGCTAGCCGGAGAAAAGGTTTACATTGACTGGAAAATGGAATTTTAAGTGTGGGGTTTGGTTGTCATTACCAAAATTTTAAATTTTGCATGTTAGAATTTTAGCATGACAACAAGGACATTGAGTGAATGAGAATAAACCATTGATTTTCATTTCATTGTGTTAACTCTACAAATGTTGTCAAGTGGAAACCACCTTTTGTGTCGTCATTAGTCAATTCAATTAGCTAAAGAGACAATTTAGGCAAATTTGAGACCCTAATCATAGTTGTTACTATATGATGTGAATTTGGACTCAATTGTGCCCCCTAATTATATCATGAATTACATGAGTTATCTGGTTCAATAAGAGAAAAAATATTGATTAAATTGAGCCATGTGGAAACTTATTGAACTATATGATTTGATTTTTTATTTCATCTAGGACTAATTAAAACTCTAGGCATGAATCAATTAGTCAGTTCGATTGAAATTGAAGATGTAATTTGTGATGTAGGAGTATCACCGGGGAATTGAATTTCTTACATAAGTTTTAAAATTTTAGTTAAGTATGGGCACACACAAGAATGGCGAGAAGGATAATGGAGATAGGAAAATACAACACAAAAGTTGGGCGATGGTGATGATTACGCAAGGCTTTCACAAATGCTTTGTGCAATAGTTGAATTGTATAATGTGCATTGATTAGACAAGTGTAAGGGAACAATGTGTGAATGAAGAGAGCCGATTCTACCATTTGAGGAGATAGAGTTACAAGGAGTAGAGAGATGAGTTGAGTCACATGAAACAAGTGAAACTTTTCAAGAGTCATGAAGAAACACCATTGTATTAGCTTTAGGATTTTTGTTGACTTTTAGAACAGTCCCAATAGTGGGAGTAGTATTTGTAGATGTCATCAAGGATTTTCAAATTAATAAAATCATGTACATGCATTTTTATTTGGTATGTATTATAAGGCATTTCACGAGTCTATATATTTGAGCAGTTGTTATCTTTGAGTGTTGAGAGGTTTGGAAAATCTAATTTTGACACGTCTAACACTCTTATAATTGTCAGTAGACAATCCAAAAGGCCCCAAAACCTAAAAAATGACTACATTCTTTCCCAAATTAGACATTAATTATATAATTTTAAACCTTAAAAGATTTAGGTTAAATGCTGAAATATTAAAACATACCTATGTACTGACTAGATTAGATTATTAAAAACTATCTTCTAAACCATGATTCATGGAGCTGTGAGACTAGTTATATAAGGTACAGAGTGATCCTAATTTCTTATATTTATATAAATAAAGTTAAAGTATAAGAAATACACATTTATTTTTGTAAATAAAAATCTCCCACAAACACATACATTACATTGTAGACTAAGGAACATGTAATGTGCTTGTGCGTACGCGTTCCTTGAATTATGCTCACAAACCAAGCTCTATTAGGCTTGGAAATGCTTTATTTTCTTGAACCTAAGGATTGTACATGTTACAACACAACAACCTACATGTTTTAATATTAGGAAAAAAAATCATAAATTCGTCTTTTTACCATGATAAATCCTACAAAACCGATTGCAATCTTTCTTGAAAATATGCCTACATCGTAACAAAAATTATCCTTTTTCTAAATATATAATTTTTAATTTTTTGTTACTATTACAAGGTTTCGATTTATTTTTATTTCAAAGTATGTATTTTATACCTTTATTTTTAGTGATTGTTAATGCCTATCTTTTGTTTCACTTCTTCAAATTGAGTATAAATTTGGTGTCACTCAGATTTCACCCTGAAATCTGCAACTACCCTATCCGAAAATTTTTCGTACTTTTAAAATAGTGGGTCGTTTGTTGTTTTTATTGCCTGAAAGTTCTTGTATTGCGTCAAGATAATCCCAAAGAGCCATATTAGCCTTTTTCGCCAAATACCCAAATGCCCAAAATTGTTTTATTCTGTCGTCGGGATTTGTCTATGAAAAATTTGTATTTAAATATTTTGAGCCCCGTATGAGGCTATTTGCACCCTGTTTTAACTCTATTATGAGTGAATATGTTATTATTCCTATGTGCCAGAAGGGTTTTAACTTATTTTAAGTTTTGGGCTTTATTTGTAACTTTTGGCAATTTTTCGTGTTTTTGTGGTGTCCCGTTTTGTTTTCTGTGAAATTTCTCTGGAGCAATTCCTTCGCCGGGGTAAACCCGATTTTTGTCCTGGAGCAGCTGGAAAACATACACGCACATTATGCCCGGAGGAAGTCGTCATCAGAGGTCTGGATCACTTGGAAAAAGCGAAGTTGTGCACAGAAAAAGCCCCTGCGGGGATGGACGCATTTTTGGAAAACAAAGGATTTAAGCTGCGATGGGAAAAATATAAGCCGCAGGCAGGGTGGGAATTTTATACCTACCTGACAGGGTACTTTTTCCCGTGTTATAAAAGTCACTTAAGTTGTAGTGGGAAAAATAGAGGCTGCAGGCAAGGTGGGAATTTGTTGCCTGCCTTGCAGGGTAAAAATTCCCATGATAAAATAAAAGGAGAGTGACTTAAGTGAAATCATGGGATTTTAGTGCCTGCCTTGCAGGGTAAAGAATCCCATTGTCAAAGTGAAATCACTTAAGTGGATCATGGGATTTTGGTGCCTGCGTCGCAGGGTAAAGAATCCCATTGTGGAAAATTCTTAAAAATAGAATTACATGTGCAAAAAAGTGCGCCCCCTTTGGTGAGAGAATAAAAGGATTAAATTGATTATTTTAATTAATCTTTCCTCTCAAAAAGTGCGCCCAAGCTTGGAGGAGGTCAACAAGTCAAAGATGGAATAAAAGAAAGGAATTAAATTCATTAAATTTAATTTATTTAGTGGCTGCCCTCTTCCTCTCAAAAAGTGCGCCCCATTTGGGTATTATTTATTTTTTTTAAGGCATTAAAACATTAAATTAATTTCTATTTTCAGTGGCTATGGTCAAAGCACACTGTGAAGCTTGAGTGAAGCGCTGTGTGAAGGATTAAATTGGATTAATTTAATTTATTGGATGGCTATCCTTAAACATGCTATTTTTAAAAGAGAAAAGCATGATTTTTAATTAATTAATTGCCTTTGATTGTTAGGGCATTTATTAATTATAGAATTGTGAAGGTTATATAAGCATGGGCAGCCATATGGGTGAATTATTTAATTCACAGGTAAAGAATTGCAGCCAGGAGGAAAAGTGCACCCCATTAGAGGAAGGATTTTGTTCAGACAAAGTGCTAACAAGGCTAAAAGCTTCCAGATTTGGCGCATGCTTTGGAGGAGGTTGATCTTTGTCTGCATAGTTGTTTTCACAGGTGTTACAGGAGCTCAGGTGTTGATTGAAAGGATTCATGCTCTCTTTATGTGCAAATTAAACGCCAATTTTTGGGGGCAGCAGGCTTGAAAAGTGCAGATTTTTATAATTTAAATTCACTATTCATGCTCCGGTGGCCATTTTTGTCTGAATAAATTGCAGGAATTCATTACAGGTGCTTTACAAAAGAAAAGGAGTTTTTATCAATGTCCAATACATTGCAAATATCCTCTGAATCTGAAGAATTGTCCAGATCTGCACCAGTATTGAAGAAATCTGGGCAAGTTAGAAGAAAAATAATTATTCAGACGAAGATAGACAAAGCCATGGCGAAAGGAGATGAAAAAGAGAGCACGATGGATTCATGCATTGCTTCCAAACTTGCAGACATAGGAGACACAGATCTAGGCCCATAACCTCTTTCTGATTTGATTGATAGATCCAGAGCTGGAAAGACTTCACTCATGCGTGCGGTCAAAAGTAGTGGAATTATCCGAGCTGTAGCTTTCCCATGTACAGCCCAATTGCCAGAGTTCGTGATGGAGTGTGCTAGATCTTATCATCCTTCATCCAGATCAATGCGTGATGCTTTGGGAAAGACAATAATTCGTTTGGATGCATAGTTCATCAATTATTGTCTGAAGATTCCAGTGCGAAAGGTGGTGACTTCTATTAGCATTCAGGATGTTGACAGTAGGTGGGAGAAGCATAGAGATGATTATGTGAGCATCATGAATAGCCGGTTCATGAAGAAGCCTAGATCCCCTTCAAAGTTCCCGAGAACTCTTCCACGGTCCAATTTGGTGCAGGAGGCAGATGATGTCGTCAAATTGCTATGCAGGTTGAATGGCGCAGCGAATTCCTACACTTTCCGTACATGGATGTATGCTTTCATCAGGACCATTGAAATCAACAAGGTTGATTCTATAATCAATTGGTCGGAAATTATTAGCAGCAACATCAGTGAGGTAACTTCGGAACGTGAAGCGTACTTTCAGCTTCAAGATGACTTCATACTTAGTGTATGCTGCAGCTTCACAGGGTGTCTTTTCCAAGCTGGATAGATGTGGTGTTCTTTCCAAGGACCCCATTTTCGAGTGCTACCCACTACTTACTGCACCTGTGTGCGAGAAAGACTTCAAAGTGATCAACGATGACTTCTTCTACGATTTCATCTGCAGGCTAGACAAAGACTTGAAGGCCAACAGGGTAAGCAAGGAAGCGTGGGAAGTAGTGTCCAAGATTCGCAAAGGCCTAAAGTTGCTAAAGAAAATTCTAGGTTGATCATCAAAGATTCAGGAGAGAAGTTTGCTGAGATATCAATTCTGGCGGAAGGAAAGGTAGAAGAAGAGCTCACGGTAGAAGATGTGATGGTGACCAAAATAACACTGGGTCAAACTACCACTGAAGGATTGAAACAGGACACGCAGACATTGATAGATGCTTTATTCCTTAAGTTTGATAGTGAAAAGGCGGAGAAAGAAGAGATACAGAAGCAAGTATTTCAATTATGTGAGATCATAGCCAATGTTGCCAAACCTTCCATTCAGCCCATTTCAGAGCAGGTGAGTGATCATCTTATGCAGGAAATGGAAGATGCAAGCAATCAAGTAAAGGCTATTGACGAATGGAAGGATTTGATTATTCATCAAGCTTCTGTACAACTTGGAGATAAAGGTTATGGATGATGCAGCAGATCAGCTGAAGCAACTAATGGCGAACATAGAAGGCATGAATACAATTGCAGAAAGTAACCTGAGTATTTTGGTCGAGATCAACAAGCTGCCGGGAGATGTATTGGTTGCAGAACAAATTGTACCAGATGGATCAGTCGAGAAGGGGAAGCAGCTAGAGTTTGCAGTATCTTTCCGTTTGGAAATCTACAGAGTTTTGCTGAAGAGGATGCAAGCACTTGAGAGTAGAACATCAGATTTACCAGAAAGTGTCATTTCTTTCACTGAAGAAATAGTGGACGGAGGTGTTACTTCACACATACGGATTGTTTCTAGCAAAGTGTATAATTCCCTGGAAGATTCTCTTCTGATGGTACAAAATAGAATTGATAAAGCTACCAAGCCTTTCACAATGAATTCTATCAGTAGACTGGTGGCGCTGCAGGCAGACATTGCAAGGTTTGGGCCGAGCCTGGAAGATGTGGAAGCATGCATCAGAGTGTTGAATGAAGGGTTGCTGCAGTTCAGGACAGAGAAGGAAGCAGTGGCTAAAATAGATGGAAGGATGCTGAATTATATGTTTGACAAGTACATCAGATATCAAAACAAGAAGAAGATGTAAACATTACAGCTGGCATGACTTCTTCTATTATTTCTTCTTCTATTTTCTATGTTCTCGGATGAAATTATAAAACTTCTAAGTTATTGGTTTTGCAACCATTACTTGAAGTCATGTGGAACCATTCTATTAGTTAAGTGATACATGTGTCACTTAAGAAGAAGTTACTTGAGGATGACTGCCAAATGTCATCTTTACTTGTTGTTCATGCTTTAGTTCAGTTTGAGTCTTCTATTTGTACTTTCCCTCCTACATTCTATAAGTAGGAGAAGAACCTCCGGGTTAATGATGGATCAGAATTTGTAAGCAGCAATATTGTGTTCTAGACTTTATGTTGAACCCCTGAGAGCAACTTGGAGCAGAGGAATACAAAGGAGCAGGTTTCCGGAGAACTTTGTGTCACGGTGTACTTTGTTTCTTGCTTTGAATCTTAGATCTCTTGATAAACTTTGTGTTATTTTAGATCTGGATCTAGTGCTTCCTTTGTCTTATAATTCTGTGTGTTCATATCTATTAAAGTTTCTTCTATGTGCATGTAATTAGCTCCGCTATCTATTAATTGGGATGCACATCTTCCCCATTTCTTCTCTGTATTTCCTTTACTTCCTTCTTCTATAACTTTCCTTTCTTAAATAGCTGCTTACTTGCTGCAGAACTTCTTAGTTATGGTTCATGAAATAAGTGGTTAAAGTAAAACCCCTGATAGATAATAACACATTTTTATTGACAAATCTGACACGGGAGCCTCACTGGTTAAATGAGGGAGATTTATCTCATAACTGCCTAGGTTTGATGCTATGCAGAAAATCTAGCCAACAAATTTTGGCGACTCCACTGGGGAACAACTATCTTTGCAGATCAAGGCTTATTTATTGAAGATTGGAGTGTTTTCCATACAAATCTCAACCTGGCTCAACGTCCATTCACCTGATCCGTGAAGGCGCAAGGAATGACTGATCATTTCTTCAGATTACAGGAGCAATTCAATTTCAATCATCCTCCTCAAGTTAGAAGCCGTAGATTCAGTCTTTCACCAGGAAGGAGAGTGCACACTCATCCAGATCCGGATCAGCTTCAGAATAATCCGGCAGCTGGAATTATTCATCAAGTCTACTATTGGAGAGGACGTGCCCCGTTCATCATGCTGAACTGAAACCCACTTGCCCCTGCAGCGCATGTTCCATGACGTGCAGCCTTTGGACCTCTGAATCTGACTCCTCCTATGCATGATCTACCTAAAGGGACGAGAAAGAATTTTCCAAAATTCTTTGGAGATGGAAACCAAAACCCGGATGATCATTTGGCGGCTTTCTTTATATCATGTGCAGTACTTGCAGTCGAACATGAAGATGTATCTGTCAGACTCTTCATAGAGACTCTGCATGACTTGGCTGGAGAATGGTTCTACCGGCTAACTCCTGGTACCATAACCAAATGGGCTACTATGCGGGATGCATTCCTAAAAAGATTCAAGGCAGCTGAAGATTCCAGTACATTAATCACTCAGCTCAATCAATTGAACAAAGAGCCACATGAGCATATGCGGGATTTTATCGCAAAATTCCAAAGATTACTATACAAAATTCCAGCTTCTGCTTCTCTAAATGACGAGAATCAAAAGGTGTTCTTCATCAATGCTTTGCTTCCTGAAGTAAGCTATCAACTGTGAAGAGCATGTCCTGCTGATTTGTTAGCAGCCCAGAACATGGCGGTTGAAATTGAAGACAATCTCATCATGGCTGGAAAGATAAAGAGCAGCACTTCTAGAGCTGAAAGTTCATCCTCTGCTACTACTTCCGAATCACTACTAAAAAAGTTAGCAAATGAGATGATGCAGATGAAGAAACAAATGGCTCAAATGGCTCAAGGCAACAATACTGCCCCTACTCGGAATTTCAACAACAACTGGAACCACATTGCTGGTTCCCAAAGATTAGCAATTGAAGCTGCTCCCAGAAACAACATGGAGATGAATGAAGAAGACTAGGAAGCTGATGCTGATTAGTTCGAGAATGATGATTTTATAGGTCCTACTGGCGACTCCAACATTAATTACCTGAACTACAAATTTGAACATGACGATGAGAAAATTCATGAAGATGATCATGGTCATGCATATGTAGTACTTACAAGATCAAAAACTCGCCAAGCTGAGGCATTAGCCGATGAACAAAGAAGGGACAACCCTTTACCTTCTTCCTTGGCTCCTAGAGATAAGAATGCAAGTTCTTCATCTCAACCACAGAAAGCGGCTCGGGTATCTGAATCTATTCCTTTCCTCGACATTGTTGATCATGCCAAGAAAACTAAAGTTCAAATGTCAGAAGTTGAATACCTAAGAGCTTTTCCTGAGCAGTTAAATATGCTAGTCAAATATGTGCAATCACTAGGACAATCCAGTACATCAAAAGGCCTTTTGCCTAAGCCCAAGGATACTCCTCCCCAAAACAACACTGCAGTTGTTAAATCCTCACCATCTTCTGAAAGAGTGGAACCATTCTATGTTTCTCTATTGTTTAATGGTTTCAAGTTAAGCAATTGCATTTTAGATTCGGGTGCTTCTGATAATATCATGCCAGCTAAAGTTGCAGATGCTCTTGGGCTTACCTTGATGAAGACCATTAAAAGGTGCTACTCCATGGAGAGACAAGTCCCTTTAATCAGATAAATCAAAGATGCACAAGCTGTTCTGGCAGCTTTTCCTGACAAAAGATTAAAGATGACAATTCTAGTTGCAGATATTCCTGTCTCCTATGGGATGTTGCTGAGCAGAAACTTCTGCAAAGAGCTGGGAGGAGAAGTAAAGATGGATTGGTCCTGCGCACATATTCCTATCAAAGGGATTAACCATAAGCTGGAGCCGGAAAAGAAATCTAGGTACATGGTCACAAAATCTGAGGATCCAAGATCTCAGATTCTTTTTCAGGAATCTAACCGTGGGGTTTACTTCTTGGAAATGGATAAAGACATTCCAGAGCAAGAACTTCGACCAAAGCTAGAGCCATCAAAAGAAGAAGAAAAAGTTTGGACGCTGGAGTTTAAAGGCACTTGTTGTTCTTTTAGATCAGGAGCTGGTGCGCTACTAATATCTCCAGATCATGAGGTATTTCCATACTCTTACAAGCTGATGTTTGAGAACACCAAATCATACGACGAAGTATTGAAGCATTGCTATTAGGAATGGAGCAAGCTAAAAAGAAAGGAGTAAAACTCCTCAAAGCCCAAGGAGATGCTGAACTTCTAGTAAAGTAGGTTCGAGGGCAAAGTCAAGTCAAAAGAGATAAGCTGGAGCAATTACAGAGATAAAGTGCTTCTTCTGCCACATTCGATTTTGTAGCCTTCTCTATTTACTTCATTCCCATAAATCAAAACTCCAAGGCAAATTCTTTGGCAGTCACAGCTGTACTATTGAATCCGAATAGACCACCGTCCATATTCAAACAAAGGAACTATAAAGTGGAGATGGTCTACCACCCCAGAGTCCATGAACAATCATCTGCATGTCTGCATGTTGAGGGGAGTAAATTACCACCACGAAAATTAGTCACAGGCAAAACTGATCCAGGTTATGGTGATAGCAGTGGAATGATTCAACCAAAAGGTAACATAATCCCCAAGGGTTTAGTTTCCTTAGTGGAGGCTTTCAACAAGCATGATTAGTACCTGAAGAAGAACAAAGAATATGGTGATAGTTTCTTCCTCAGAAATGCAACAAATAAATCTGCGAACGGAGCAAGATGATGCAGACTTGCCCACCATGGAGAGAAGAAAAGATGAACCACCATCAGATGAAGTTGATAAAGACTTGCCCAGAGTACTTGACAAGAACGCCAGAGAAAGGAAGTTCGAGATCGGAGATTGGGGTACTCTGGTGGGAGAAGAGAACATGAACCCGAAGGGCATACATGACAAATTTGATCCACTCTGGAAAGGGCCCCTTCGCGATCAAAAGAGCTGCAGGAATGGATACTTTCTTCCTTGCCTACCGGGATGGAATTGAGTTACCGTTGTCTTTCAATGGGAAACATCTGAAGCTATTCAAGGACTGTAAAAGTAGGTTTAAAACCTGTATGTACATAAATAAAACTTTGTTTGTTTTTCCTTGTTTTGTTTTTGTTTGTGTTGTGTTTGTTTGTCCTGACCCCGTGCCCAAAAGACAAGATACGAAACTAGAGATGCTGGGATCTCATCTTTTTCCCCTTTGTCATTTTGACAAGAGAAAAAGATGTCCATAGACGGAGCCAACTGGTGTCACTCAGATTTCACCCTGAAATCTGCGACTACCCTATCTGAAATTTTTTCATACTTTTAAAAATAGTGGGTCGTTTGTTGTTTTTATTGCCTGAAAGTTCTTGTATTATGTCAAGATAATCCCAAAGAGCCATATTAGCCTTTTTCGCCAAAATACCCAGATGCCCAAAATTGTTTTTATTCTGTCGTCAGGATTTGTCTGCGGGGGAAATTTGTATTTAATTATTTTGAGCCCCATAATGAGACTATTTGTGCTCTGTTTTAACTCTATTATGAGCGAATATGTTATTATTCCTATGTGCCAGAAGGGTTTTAACTTATTTTAAGTTTTGGTGCCTTTATTTGTAACTCTTGGCAATTTTTCGTGTTTTTGTGGTGTCCCGTTTTGTTTTCTGTGAAATTTCTTCTGGAGCAATTCCTTCACCGGGTAAGCCCGATTTTTGGCCTGGAGTAGCTGGACAACATACACGCAAATTATGCCTGGGAGGAAGTCGTCATCGGAGGTCTGGATCACTTGGAAAAAGTGAAGTCGTGCACAGAAAAGCCCCTGCGGGGATGGGCGCATTTTTGGAAAACAAAGGATTTAAGCTGCGATGGAAAAAATATAAGCTGCAGGTAGGGTGGGGAATTTTATACCTTCTTGACAGGGTACTTTTTCTTGTGTTATAAAAGTCACTTAAGCTGCAGTGGGAAAAATAAAGGCTGCAGGCAGGTGGGAATTTGTTGCCTGCCTTGCAGGGTAAAAATTCCCATGATAAAATAAAAGGAGAGTGACTTAAGTGAAATCATGGGATTTTAGTGCCTGCCATGCAGGGTAAAGAATCCCATTGTTAAAGTCAAATCACTTAAGTGGATCATGGGATTTTGGTGCCTGCCTCGCAGGGTAAAGAATCCCATTTGTGGAAAATTCTTAAAAATAGAAATACATGTGCAAAAAAAGTGTGCCCCCTTTGGTGAGAGAATAGAAGGATTAAATTGATTATTTTAATTAATCTTTCCTCTCAAAAAAGTGCGCCCAAGCTTGGAGGAGGTCAAACAAGTCAAAGATGGAATAAAAGAAAGGAATTAAATTTATTAAATTTAATTTATTTAGTGGCTGCCCTCTTCCTCTCAAAAAGTGCGCCCCATTTGGGTATTATTTAATTTTTTTTAAGGCATTAAAACATTAAATTAATTTCTATTTTCAGTGGCTATGGTCAAAGCACACTGTGAAGCTTGAGTGAAGCGCTGTGTGAAGGATTAAATTGGATTAATTTAATTTATTGGATGGCTATCCTTAAACATGCTATTTTTAAAAGAGAAAAGCATGATTTTTAATTAATTAATTGTCTTTAATTGTTAGGGGCAATTATTAATTATAGAATTGTGAAGGTTATATAAGCATGGGCAGCCATATGGGTGAATTATTTAATTCACAGGTAAAGAATTGCAGCCAGGAGGAAAAGTGCGCCCCATTAGAGGAAGGATTTTGTTTAGACAAAGTGCTAACAAGGCTAAAAGCTTCCAGATTTGGCGCATGCTTTGGAGGAGGTTGATCTTTGTCTGCATAGTTGTTTTCACAGGTGTTACAGGAGCTCAGGTGTTGATTGAAAGGATTCATGCTCTCTTTATGTGCAAATTAAACGCCAATTTTTGGGGCAGCAGGCTTGAAAAGTGCAGATTTTTATAATTTAAATTCACTATTCATGCTCCGGTGGCCATTTTTGTCTGAATAAATTGCAGGAATTCATTACAGGTGCTTTACAAAAGAAAAGGAGTTTTTATCAATGTCCAATACATTGCAAATATCCTCTGAATCTGAAGAATTTTCCAGATCTGCACTAGTATTGAAGAAATCCGGGCAAGTTAGAAGAAAAAGAATTATTCAGACGAAGATAGACAAAACCATGGCGAAAGGAGATGAAAAAGAGAGCACGATGGATTCATGCATTGCTTCCAAACTTGCAGACATAGGAGACACGGATCTAGGCCCAGAACCTCTTTCTGATTTGATTGATAGATCCAGAGCTGGAAAGACTTCACTCATGCGTGCGGTCAAAAGTAGTGGAATTATCCGAGCTGCAGCTTTCCCATGTACAGCCCAATTGCCAGAGTTCGTGATGGAGTGTGCTAGATCTTATCATCCTTCATCCAGATCAATGCGTGATGCTTTGGGAAAGACAATAATTCGTTTGGATGCATAGTTCATCAATTATTGTCTGAAGATTCCAGTGCGAAAGGTGGTGACTTCTATTAGCATTCAGGATGTTGACAGTAGGTGGGAGAAGCATAGAGATGATTGTGTGAGCATCATGAATAGTCGGTTCATGAAGAAGCCTAGATCCCCTTCAAAGTTCCCGAGAACTCTTCCACGGTCCAATTTGGTGCAGGAGGCAGATGATGTCGTCAAATTGCTATGCAGGTTGAATGGTGAAGCGAATTCCTACACTTTTCGTACATGGATGTATGCTTTCATCAGGACCATTGAAATCAACAAGGTTGATTCTATAATCAATTGGTCGGAAATTATTAGCAGCAACATCAGTGAGTAACTTTGGAACGTGAAGCGTACTTTCAGCTTCAAGATGACTTCATACTTAGTGTATGCTGCAGCTTCACAGGGTGTCTTTTCCAAGCTGGATAGATGTGGTGTTCTTTCCAAGGACCCCATTTTCGAGTGCTACCCACAGCTTACTGCACCTACGTGCGAGAAAGACTTCAAAGTGATCAACGATGATTTCTTCTACGATTTCATCTGCAGGCTAGACAAAGACTTGAAGGCCAACAGGGTAAGCAAGGAAGCGTGGGAAGCAGTGTCCAAGATTGGCAGTCTATTCATTCAATTTGTAGATTTCACATACCTCACGGTTACGGGATTTTCTGGAGAACCAATAAAGATGCCCAGGTATCCGAATGATAGATTGATCGTCATAGAGCTGAGCAAGCAACTTGTGGAGTTACACGACCTTCAGTCGAAGTGGCACAAGTCTATGGGCTTCTTCCCAATCACCGTGGGATATTACAGTTGCATCAGCATTCACAGAGCTCGAGGGATGGAAGCGCAAATGTTATCTGAGTATGAGCAAGAGTTCTTCCCTGCGCGGCTTAACTTCAATCCATTTGGAGTAGCCAGGAAGACAATCTCCTAGGAGTACGCCCATGTGCCTTTGTTAGAAGATTTCTGGATGAAGTGCAGAAGTGAGTACGAGGTTAGAAAGAAAGATTTCAGCAGGCTATCAACAAAGTAAGTGTTCGACTTTGGACTAGCGCGGATACCTGCGGATCTTAAAGATGATGGGAACGTGGTACTTGACACTTACCATCAAATGGGAGGTGATAAAGCCATACTGCAGAATAACATGGGAGGCTGCAACACAATTGAAGAAAGGTCGAGAGCTGTGTTGGTGAATACTTCAAACTGGTTGCTGACGAAGGGATATTGCCTTGATGAAGCATTGATGAATAAAATCACGGGAAACTTCGGCGCAGGAGATTCCCTCAAGCGAAAGCATGAAGGAGAAAGTAGCAGAAGGTCCGAGAAGTTGAAAGTACACAAAAGATCTCAAGAGAAAGAGAAGATCACTTCTACGACCATAACTTTGACTCCGGCTTCTCCAGTACCCAGTACTTCACCAACTATTGCACCGCAGCAGCAGGATGCTTCCATGCCTTCATTGAATCCGGTGACGTTCATCTTCTCTCCGCAGCCACTTCGTTCATCACCCGTTTCAGAGGAGATGTTGAAGCTGCAGATGACGGAGTTCGAAAGAGCTTTGTCCTTGGATGTTTCAGAAGATGGCAGCCATAACACTATGGCACTTTCTGACGGAGAGGATGCAGAGAAGGAGATGGTAGTGCATTTAGCGAATTCTCACTCCCTGGGAAGTAACTTCTCGGAATGGTTAGCTTTGCAGTTGGTTCTGGAAGCAAGAGTAGAGATGAACTTAGAGGAGCATGACTTGCAGCTACTTCAGGATCTGAGCAGAAGAGACAGAAGGCCTAAAGTTGCTAAAGAAACTTCTAGGTTGATCATCCAAGATTCAGGAGAGAAGTTTGCTGAGATATCAATTCCGGTGGAAGGAAAGGTAGAAGAAGAGCTCACGGCAGAAGATGTGACGGTGACCAAAATACCACTCGGTCAAACTACCACTAATGGATTGAAACAGGACACGCAGACATTGATAGATGCTTTATTCCTTAAGCTTGATAGTGAAAAGGTGGAGAAAGAAGAGCTACAGAAGCAAGTATCTCAATTATGTGAGATCATAGCCAAGGTTGCTAAACCTTCCATTCAGCCCATTTCAGAACAGGTGAGTGATCATCTTATGCAGGAAATGGAAGATGCAAGAAATCAAGTAAAGGCTATTGACGAATGGAAGGATTTGATTATTCGTCAAGCTTCTGTACAACTTGGAGAAGTGCCAGCCCGCCTAAAGGTTATGGATGATGCAACAGATCAGCTGAAGCAACTAATGGTGAACATAGAAGGCATGAATATAGTTACAGAAAGTAACCTGAGTATTTTGGTCGAGATCAACAAGCTGCCGAGAGATGTATTGGTTGTAGAACAAATTGTACCAGATGGATCAGTCGAGAAGGGAAAGCAGCTAGAGTTTGCAGTATCTTTCCGTTTGGAAATCTGTAGAGTTTTGCTAAAAAGGATGCAAGCACTTGAGAGTAGAACATCAGATTTACCAGAAAGTGTCATTTCTTTCACTGAAGAAATAGTGGACGGAGGTGTTACTTCACACGTACGGATTGTTTCTAGAAAAGTGCATAATTCCCTGGAAGATTCTCTTTTGATGGTACAAAAGAGAAATGATAAAGCTACCAAGCCTTTCACAATGAATTCTATCAGTAGATTGGTGGTGCTGCAGACAAACATTACAAGGTTTGGGCCGAGCTTGGAAGATGTGGAAGCATGCATTAGAGTGTTGAATGAAGGGTTGCTGCAGTTCAGGACAGAGAAGGAAGCAGTGGCTAAAATAGATGGAAGGATGCTGAATTATATGTTTGACAAGTATATTAGATATCAGAACAAGAAGAAGATGTAAACATTACAGCTGGCATGACTTCTTCTATTATTTCTTCTTCTATTTTCTATGTTCCCGGATGAAATTGTAAAACTTCTAAGTTATTGGTTTTGTAACCATTACTTGAAGTCATGTGGAACCATTCTATTAGTTAAGTGATACATGTGTCACTTAAGAAGAAGTTAGTTGAGGATGATTGCCAAATGTCATCTTTACTTATTGATCATGCTGTAGTTCAGTTTGAGTCTTCTATTTATACTTTCCCTCCTACATTCTATAAGTAGGAGAAGAACCTCCAGGTTAATGATGGATCAGAATTTGTAAGCAACAATCTTGTGTTCTAGACTTTGTACTGAACCCTTGAGAGCAACTTGGAGTAGAGGAATACAAAGGAGCAGGTTTCCGAAGAACTTGTGTCACGGTGTACTTTGTTTCTTGCTTTGAATCTTAGATCTCTTGATAAACTTTGTGTTATTTTAGATCTGGATCTAGAGCTGCCTTTGTCTTATAATTATGTGTGTTCATATCTATTAAAGTTTCTTATATGTCCATGTAATTAGCTCTGCTATCTACTAATTAGGATGCACATCTTCCCCATTTCTTCTCTGTATTTCCTTCACTTCCTTCTTCTATAACTTTCCTTTCTTAAACAGCTGCTTACTTGCTGCAGAAATTCTTAGTTATGGTTCATGAACTAAGTGGTTAAAGTAAAACACCTGATAGATAATAACACATTTTTATTGACAAATCTGACATGGGAGCCTCACCGGTTAAATGAGGGAGATTTATCTCATGGTCCTGCCTAGGTTTGATGCTATTCAGAAAATCTAGCCAACAAAATTTTACAATCCCAAACTAATACTAATTCTATACATATTAAAAAAAATCTAATTTTTGATATTTTTGAGGTAGTTGGGGGGCATGTTTAGCTATATGTTATTTTCTCAAATTTCAAAATCTTTGTACTTGGAAAATGATAAAAATATAAATAGTCACTATATATATATATAGTATATCCCAGACTAGATGCTTTTATTTATCTTTCTACCAAAGGGTTTTCAAAAATACTTAATAGTGCTAAAAAAATTGGGGGCGGGGCATGACATAATATTACTATATTTTTTACTAACCATTTTCAAATAAAATTAGTGGTTTAGAAATTAGACTCGAAATGCTATAATTCATGTTCTTATGACATCTTCAAATTTTGAGTGTAACTATCTCAAATAACTCATACAAGTTGATGTTTCTTATTTTTCAGAAGAAAAAAATGTCCACTTAAGACCACCATTTGGCCCCCCATTTCCATGTACTTACCCATAGATTAGGATATGTGACGAGTTGTGTTTCCATTTGATGATATATATGTACAAGCAAGCATGTTTTTCATATAGCATTAGGTAGTATACAACACATTCTATAGTGGATCATGATGATTTTGGTACCATAATGCATGTTTGATTAGCTCCATAACCCTCCTCATATCATTGAAGGACGAAACCTCCCTCATATGCAAAGATAACAAAAATATAACTAATAAATGTAAGAAAATAGACACAATAAACAAATAATATAAATAAACAACTCAAACATCATTACAAATGGTATGAGTGATAAGGATAGAAGATAGGTGATAGATAGTTGATATAGGAAAAAGATTGAGTGATGATTATGTACAAGGGAAGGTACATGTGGATCCATATTCCCATTACAAATATCCTTAGATTATGTGAGTGAGTCGCAACTCAACATTGTATAATGTTGTTTGGTTGATGTTTGCCCCCAAATAGTGATAGCTTACACTTGGCGTGTTAGGTAAGATAACCACATTGAAGTCTCCTTTAATAGTGACAAGGATGAAGGATTCACATAAAACAAAGAATATAGAAAGGTGATGGTAGGATGAGTGTAGGATTGGATGACTTAGAGGACTTGTAAAGATGGGAAACAACTAGAAAAGGACGCTGTAGACTAGATGCAACAAGGGTTGAAAAAGGAGTATGGATGTTGTAGGAAAGTAATGGAGGGAAAATGAACAAGAAGGACCAAGCATAAGGTAATATTGTCCAAGGGTTACAATTCCTTTGTGTTGCAATGTTGAAGATGTTTCTTCTATTTTTTAACTCGATTTCTCTTTCTTATTAACTTAATTATTTGTTCTTGGACTTTTGTTGTGTATTTAACTCAAAACATGTTCCCCAGAGCATGATAGGTAGCTAACCACTTCAAGGGGATGAGGAAGATGAAAGGATGGTGGGGATAAAGTGTACAAGATAGGTATTTCCCACAAATGTATAAGGTAGTCATCACTATGAGTGACGCCAATAGCTAATTTTCATCACCGTAATTACCTAAGGTGCCAAATAATTGGTTTTCACAATTGGACAAATGATTTTTTACAAAATATTTTAGATTTTTTGGGTTTTAATATATTATAGGATTTATTGGTGAAACAAGTGACACCGCTCAAGTATAGAACCACTTCATATGCATGATGTTCATGGTTTTATCTAACTCATAACCATCCTGAATGACTAAGTTATATGCTCATGATCCACACTTGGGGATGATGACATAGGTTCTAAGATAATTAGGCTCAAACTTTCCCTTATTCTCACACTCAACATTAGTGTTGCATTGATTTTATTTGAGGAATAGATCTCCAACTTCAAATTCTCATGGCTGAACCTTTATTTATATTACTGTCACAATGTGTTTTGAAAGAATTTTAAGTGGTTAAGGGAACTAAGCCATCTCTCATCCAAAATTTTAAGCTCTCGAAGTCTATCAATGTGATAATATTCCTTGTCAATGAGGCCTTTGAGGGAGATACAGATGGATGGTAATTTAGTCTTGATTGAAAATATGGCTTCCATGCCAAATATTAGGGAATATGAAGCAACTCTTGTGGGTGCGTGGATGTTGGTGCGGCAACCCATAAGGCAAGGTAAAGTTGTAGATGTTAAAAGTGACTAGTATCATTAACTATCTTCTTTAGGTTTTTAGTGATGGATTTTTTGTTGGCTTTTGCTTGGCCATTTCCATGAGGATAGTATAGTGTGGAGCATATTTTATGGATATGGAAATGTTTACAGAGTGTTTTGACATATTTGTTTTTGAATTATCCATCATTTTTAGTAATGATGGTGGATTAAGAGATATCTTTATAAAAAATTATGTGATTGAGGATGACTTTGGATATTTGTGTACTAGTGACATATGTGAGAAGCATGAATTTTACCAACTTGATGAATTATTTGGTAGTAGTGATGATGTGTTTGTGATCATAAGATGAATGGGGTTTAACTTACCGATATTGAGATAAAATCCTCATATGGAGAAGAGCCAAGGGGAAGTGATAGGATATAAAGCTTGCTATGGATCATGGATGATATCTGCATGTTTATCACTGTAGACACCTATAATTACGCCTAAGCACTTTAAATACTTAAATTGTGCTAATTATCCCATTTCTCACAAATCAACCACATATCGTCAAAGGCACTCATTTTCCCTCATATCATCATTAATTAATTACACTAAGCTAATTAATTAAGTTGCCTATCCAACAAATACCCTAATTAACGACCTTCCGTTAATAAATCACCCCTTCTACCTAGACTAATTAATTATTATTAATTAATTAGTTCTTTCCCTTCCATTTAACCAATAAATCAATATTTAATTGATTTAATCCCCTTCTAATAGCCTAAATCGCACTAATATTCCTCTAATTGGCTTCTATAAGCTTACACCTACCTATTAATTAATCACCTTTGATTAATTAAAATACCCCCAACTCCCATGACTTGTTAAACATGTATTAAACCCTTCTAAAGTAAGGTTACCTTTAATAAAGCAACCTTATCCATTCCTAATCATGTTTTACCTTTATCCCACATTCATGAGAATGTGTTGAATCCTTTATCCTTTGGGCTATATAAAGAGCCCTCCACCTACCTTTTTACTTACACCTAAACTTTCTAAGAGAGTAAATGCAAAGCATATAGCAAAGAGACTAAGAGCTTGCACCTTGCCCTTTTGAGAGTTCATCATCTTGAAGAGTTAAGCCTCTTTCTTAAAGTGCTTGGGTCATATGGGAGGTGTCAAAAGGGTCTTGTAGCCCAACTTTGATTAGCCCCCATTCCTAGGTTCTTGGAACATTAAGGATAACTATTTTGATAGCCATGGAGCTTACTTAGGTCCATTCATTTATTTGTTGTTAGAGAATAGAGGAGTTTAGATATTTAGCATTGTTAGTTTCAAAGTTTGTATTTATGAATGCTAGCATCTAACCCTTGTTTAATTCTTATCATGATGGTGTTTATGCTTTGTTTTAGCTAAATTGTAGAAGGTATTTTAGGTGGTAGTTCTTGCTTCATTTGATTTAGCATTAAGAAAAGTATACATGCACACATTTGGCACGCCCGGTGGGACTTACTCCATTGTCCTTTGCACTTAATTTCAAGTTTTTGTAGTTAAGTTTTATTTTTGGTTACTAACCCTCTTTTACACATGTTGATCTAACTTGTTTTTTTAACTTGTTTTGTTGAGTTTACATGTGTTGGGTCTTTCTTGTAGTTATGAAGGAGGTGAAGTGCTGTCAAAATTGGAATTGATGGGAAAATTTCAAGATTTCATCCATGTTTTCATTTTTAGAGCTTACTTTTTCAACATTTTACATGCTAGTTTTGTCAATTTCTTGAAATTTTCAATTCTTGAGCATGTAGGTTAGTGTTTGATAGTGCTGAGTCTTCTATTTACATATTAATGTGGTGGGTTGCTATCAAAATTTAATCTTGGTGAGAAAATTTCAAGATTTCATCATGTTTTCATTTTTAGAGCTTACTTTTTCATCATTTTACATGCTAGTTTTGTCAATTTCTTGAAAATTTTCAATTCTTGAGCATGTAGGTTAGTGTTTGATAGTGCTGAGTCTTCTATTTACATATTAATGTGGTGGGTTGCTGTCAAAATTTAATCTTGGTGAGAAAATTTCAAGATTTCATCATGTTTTCATTTTTAGAGCTTACTTTTTCATCATTCTACATGCTAGTTTTGTCAATTTCTTGAAAATCTTAAATTCTTGAGCATGTATGTTAATGTTTGATAGCGTTGAGTCTTCTATTCATATATTAATGTGATGGGTTGTTGTCAAAATTGAATCTTGGTTGGAAAAATTTTCCCATTTTGCATATTAAGGGACGTTTTTTTTTGACATTTTTTGAGTGCATGTCAAGTGCATACCCATGAGCATAAGAGCATATGCGTAACCCATCTTCCGAAGGCCATAACATTTTGCTCCTGAACTCGAAATGACTCCATTTTTTTTGCGTTGGAAAGGTATTGAAGTTAACTATGCAATGAAAACATAAATTTGGGATTTATACTTACAGAAGTTGTAGGTTTTTCTGTTATTTTAAAACTGGTCATTTTCTAACATGTCTAATGTTTTGATGAATGTTGTATTTCCATGCTTACTCGATTTAGATCAAAGCGTGTGTATGCTCTTCTCTTGCACCTTTTGGTGATCTTGAGAATCAAAAACAACTTTGATCTCTATCTTTTTAACATTGGGATTAAACTTGGAAACTTGATTATTCATTTTGCTTAAGGGAATGAACCTTTTACAAAGCATTTTTCAATGGTCCTTTGATTTGAAGTTTTCCATTTCTATATAGTTGGGATAAAGTTTGTGTATGCTCTTCTCTTGCACCTTAGGGTGATCTTGAGAATCAAAAGTAACTTTAGTCTTCATTTTATAACATTTGGTAAATTGGAAACTTCATCTTTCACTTTTGGTTTAAGGGAATGAACATTTATCAAGAATTTTGTATGGTTCATTGATTGAAAAGATTTTATTTACTTTTTAGTTGGATTATTTGTTGTGTATGCTCTTCTCTTGCATCCTTGGATGATCTTGAGAATCAAAAGCAACTCTTAATCCTCTTTTAAATAATGTGATTTTCTTGGAGAACTACTAACGCTTGAGTGCAGGACCTAAAAACGCTTGTCAAAGAAAGGAGGAATCAAAACGAAATCAAAAACTACTAATACAGTTGTTATACAGGTTGCCAAAAGGTGTTCAAGCAAACCACACCTAATTAAACAAGATAAAAAGAACAACATATTCAAAACACTGTATTGCAGGTTTCAGAAAAGGGTACGTCCCTCTCCGCTCAACTGGAACATAACCCCTTTGGCATAACGCCTTAAGCTACAACAATGGGGGTGGTTCCAGGAACCCCAAAGTAGTCCACGCAAGAGGGAACCTTGTGGACGAAACGGGAAGTGCTCCGCACTACCTACTTGACTAGTGATTCCTTTGTGAGATAGAGTTACAGGTTGTCCGTTGTGGCGACCCCAGTGATAGTACACGTAGACGCACTAGTTGCCTACTGTTCTTGAAGGGGGTAAAGTAAAGCCGAGATACTCCCAAACTAGTCAGTGTGACTTTTTGGGTAAATCACGCTCGCTCGTGGCAACTTTGTAACACCTAGGGCGAGAGAACCACCTAGGAGAATATACTTTGGCCAGGAGCCCACTTTGACCACTTTAAAACAGTGTTGAGTTGTGAACCTTCTTTTTGAGAAACGTGTGACGTATTACTTTCACCTAGTTTTTACTTGCCTTAGGGCGAGGCGAAACTCTGCCGAAGTGAGGCTAGCATTTTTTGTCATTTTTTCTTGATTTATTTCCTTCATATTCTTTTGACACTTTGTTGATCAAAAGAGGTGTGATTACCTTTGTGTTGCCATTCGACTGTTTCTCTCACTTTTATGTCCGTTTACGCCCATCCATGTTTGCGGCTGGGTTAGTTAAACGTCTAAAGTGAGTGGAGGCGTTTTCACGTCATTTGGTAGCCATTGTGATCTTGATACCCACGTCAAGATCGTCATTGTAGTTAGGCGTGGTTCATCACTGCGGACTTCCATAGAGGAGTTAGCTTGTTTGTCTCGTATCATTACAATTTTGATATTTACGTCTTGTTTCTTGTAAACTCGACATAAATACCTATATTGTACGGTTACGCTGCACACATTCTTAACTATTCCTAGCTATACTTTGAGCTTTTTTTTGTTCGGTTTTATTATTACCTCGATTTCAAAAGGTGCTAGGCACTACCATTTGTGCATGTTATATCAATAACACCTCGATATCAATACTTCACTTTCTTGCAAAGTGGGTTAACATATCTTGGTGATATTGTTGTGTCATTCACAAATCGTAATTGGCACTTTTTGAGATATAGGTCTTAATCAGACTTGAGCTTGCTCATCGTATATCTTGATTGGGAGATCGCATTTAACTTCATGTATTTACTTACGTCTTGTTCATTCCTTTGAACTTGGCATAAGTGGAGACATCTTGTTAATCATCTGGCGTCACAAATTACTTTGAAACGTAGTCTAGGAAGTACTTCATTTGATTAAGTTTTGATACCAAACGATTGTTTCATTGGTGACTTTATCATTCTATCACATTGGTATTCTCACACTGTTAATTTACTCTTAACACGTACATCTTGTGTTTCACTTAGGGGTAGTCATTGAATTTTGAACAAATCTACAACTTACCTTAGTGAAACTTATCACGAAAACATGGCTCCCAAGACGCGTCTAGGTTTAAAGAAACAAACATATGAGGAACAACAGGCGCAAGCTTGGGAAACCTCTAACAGACAAGGGTCAAACCCATTTATCAGACACGATCTAGGACCACTATTTTCTGCAGAAAAGGAAATAGAAGAAATGGTCGATCATAGTGGAAATGAATTAGAATCACCACACGCAGACTTTGATTTTGACCCCACTCTACTAGATGAGTTTCTCCTTAGAAACAAAGATAGAGTTTTGGCATGGGTCATGGAATTAGGGGCCAAATTGCCCACCGAGAATGAACCAATATTACCTACAAATGACACTACTAAGGAAGAACGCCCCCTTATCAATATGGAAGATATTTTAACAGGTGGGCATGCTTCCACTTCTTACGCAGAAAATGATAAAGTGGTAGGGCATAGAATACCCCTCATCAAAGTGCCACGAAGAAACAAGATAGAACATGAGACAGGGGAAGAACCTCCACAATACGAAGAGGAAGAACCTTTAGAAGAAGAAGACACAAACCAAGTCACAATCCAACAACAACTCAGTAACCTAAGCCGACAACTAGCTTTGCTTACTTTCCAGGTACAGAAAGACACAAACAAGAATGTTCAAAAGTCAAAGCCTAAGTTTAGGATCCACGAACTCCATCGAGAAAACCAAGGAGAAGAAGACACAGGGTATCATCGTGTACACATCCCCGCTTCTCCCACTAAAGAACAATTGCTCGCACAAGAAGTGCAATCTATGAAAGCAACGCTTGCGAGCATACAAGAAAGCAATATAGGGAGTATTAGGAAATACCAATACGAAGAACTATGCCCCTATCCTTTTGACAAGACAATGACCCTTCAACCCTTTCCAAAGAAATTTGATATGCCAAAGTTTGACAAATACAAAGGAAAGGGAGACCCAAGGGATCATGTTAAAGATTTCTACATGGCATGTCAAGAGGTGTCTTATAGTGATAATTACCTCATCAGACTTTTTCCTAAGAGTCTCGGAGGTCAAGCATTGGAATGGTTTACGCGCTTACCACGAGGATCAATTTTCACCTGGCCAGAATTGGCGGAAAGATTCGTGTGTCATTTCTCATATAACATAGAGAGTGACATCACCATGGCAGACTTGTGTGGCACAAAACAACGCCCAAATGAGACCTTCGCCAGCTTCCTCCAACGATGGAGAGGGATAGCTAGTCGCTTCCCTTGCGCTTTCCTTGAGAAGCAGCTGGTCAGTATTTTTGTCCCTAATCTCAACCCAGATATAGCTTTCCACCTCCAAATGCATTGTGTCTGCACCTTTGAGGAGGTTATCGAGAAAGGGATTCAAATAGAAAAGGCTCTCATTGCCAAAGGCACCCTCAAAACCCAATCTAAAGACAACCAAAGTGTCAAACCCGCTGAAAAGCCAAAGATCTTTAACAAAAACAAAAACGTGGTGGGAGACGGAATCACTGATTCCAAACGTGTTCAAACGGTCCAAACCAGTCAACCTTTTAAACTAACCAAGGGCCCAATTCAACCACCACCAAAGTGACGAACATTCACCTCCCTCAATGAACCATTGTCTGTCATACTAAAACAGTTGGATGCGGCCCACATGATGACCTATCCTACAACGCAACCATTTGATGACAACACTCCTAAACCTTCATGGTATAAGGAGCATGAATACTGCGAAATGCATCGCGTTAAAGGTCATAAAATAGACAAATGTTTGCGACTTCGCCACTATATTCAAGACCTCATTGACAATGGGGAGATAGAGGTGGATAACCCTAGCCACATGCAAACACCTAACGAGAAAATGGGGATTTATAAGGAACCATTCCCCAAGCATGATAAGTCGGAAAAGGAAAAACCGGATCGGGGAGAGTCATCCCAAACCTATAAAGCCACGAATTACTTGTATACCAAGAGAGATAACAATCATTACGATTCACTTATCGGATGTATTCGCTCCCCTACTGACCGTGTCAATACCATCCGGATCAAGGGAAAGGACTGCGCTGCGGTAACAAGGCGCCCGCCTCGTGATTCAGAACCCTCTCTGTTGACCCCACAAACTAGTAAATATAACCTTTTAGAACAACTTGAGAAGACACCTGCTAAGATCTCGATCTTATATCTTCTCAAGATATCCAATGTGCATAAGGACATTTTGTATCAAACTCTTCAGGGGTCGGGAGTGCCTTTAGAAGTCGATCCTGCATACCTTCAAGCCGCGGTGGCAAATATTGCACCAAGTGAGCATCTCACTTTCAACCATAGGGAGGTCCCTACTGAGAATCCTACACATAATCTTCCCTTATACATTGAGGTAGTTGTTACCCGCAGGAAAATCAAACGGGTGCTTGTGGATAACGGATCTGGATTGAACATCTACACGCTTAAATTAGTCAAACAATTGGGACATACAGAAGAAGATCTTGAGTCCCATATCATCACTATCACCGCATACGACAACGCGGAAAGAGAGTCAGCAGGCACCATTACGCTGCCAATGGAGGTGGGCCCCACTTGCCATCAGACAAAGTTTCACGTCTTAGACTTGGAACTTCCATATAATATGCTTCTAGGCCGACCATGGATCCATGCCATGCAAGCAGTGCCATCAACATTTCATCAATGCATCAAGCTGAAGCATGAGGGACATACAGTAACAATACCAGGAGACTCAGAGCCCTTTGCTCATTGTAGAGCTCTTAATAGCTTTGCACGAAAGGGTACATACGCATGTCCCTCCACAGATATAGCTGTCCCTCTTCATTCTGAGGCCATGGAATCTCGAGTAGATTCAAATTCTCTTAGTTCTTGCACTCATGGGGCATCCACTTCAACATCTCCATTTAATTCATGGGAGATGAAAATTCTGGAATATGGCTGTGGGGAGTATAATGTACAACAAGCACTCTTGGTTTCTGACCTCTCCTTGTCGCCCAAGACTAGAGGTCGACCCAACTACCCGCTTCAGGAGACCTAGAGAGGAACACACTATTGGGTCATTCCTACCTGGAGGCTTGTTAGCTGAGGAAAAATTACTTGATCCACCTACTACTTGGGTCCCTGAGGACACTCAACCATCTTGTTATCAAACCCCAGAATATGAAAAATCTAGCAGAATGATGTACTCCATGGGCTACAAAGGCCTAGGATGTGGGAGGAATGAACAAGGACAAAGAGAACCAGTCCCTCTTCCACATTTCAAAACAGAAAGATATGGCATTGGGATTCATCCCTTATGGAAGCACACCCCAACAGATCAAGATGTGACTTGTTCTGAGCATGAGGATAGCTCCGATTATCTAGACAGCTTACGGATTCCTGTTGTAGCCAATATGAGGATCTGGCCTCCACGAACCTTTTCATGAATAACATTGCTGTCCTAACCATCACCCCCACTGAACCAACCCTTGACCAAGTGGAATATTCAACATGTGAAGGTTGTAGGTGATTCACAGCTAATCATCAAACAGGTTAATGATGAGTATAAAGTTAAGGATGACAAGCTCATACCTTACAAGAAGTTGGTGGAAACTCTGAAGGAGTATTTTGTGCGCATTACCTTTGAGCAAATCCCAAGAGCGCAGAATAGATCGGCAGATGCTATGGCAACGGTGGGATCTATGCTTCGTATTCCGCCAGGGAACAATGATATGCCATTCTTCGTAGAAAATCTACGCCAGCCCGCGTATGACATGCCAGAATCTTGCCTGGCTTGTGAGGTTGTTGGTCCCCATTCACCATGGTATGAACCCATTTTCACCTATCTTAAGGACAGTACATTCCCTCCCGAAATCTCCCGCTCTGAAAAGCAGAGCCTAATTCGCCAGATAGCCCATTACACCCTGTTAGGAGGTACACTTTATCGTCATGGCTACGATGGGAATCTGTTACGTTGTCTGGATGTGCCGGAGTCAATCCAGGCAATTAAAGAAGTACACGAAGGAGTATGCGGAGCACATACAAATGGAATGGTCTTGGCTAAGAAACTGTTAAGAGTAGGTTACTATTGGCCCACCATGGAAACTGATTGTTGTAATTATGTTAGAAAATGTGTGCTATGCCAAAAGTATGGAAATTTCATCCATGCTCCATCGCAACCATTGCAACCAATCACTACCCCGTGGCCATTCTCCAAGTGGGGACTTGATCTAATAGGGAAGCTTACTCCTACCTCATCTGATGGTCATACACATATCATCACAGCTACAGAATACTTTACAAAATGGGTGGAGGCTGTCCCTTTAACCTATGTCACAGGAGCACAGATTTCTAAATTCATCATGAATCACATTATTTGCCGATATGGTATCCCTGCAGCCATTGTCACAGATAATGGGAAGTCATTTAAGAACAAAACTGTGAAAGGTCTTTGCCAACGGTTCCAAATCAGATTGAAATGGTCCACGCCATATTACCCTCAGGGTAATGGACAAGCTGAGGCAACAAACAAGACTTTGGTAAGGATAATGGAGAAGATGGTTAGCAAAACTGGTCGAAACTGGCACCTACAAATCCACCCAGCCCTCTGGGCCTACCGAACATCAATTCGCACTCCTACGGGTGCGACGCCATATTCCCTCGTGTTCGGGACAGAATCTATCATCCCTTTAGAGATTGAACTCCCATCCCTGCGAATTTCTCTTCGGGACTATTTGATAAGGATGAAGATTACCGAGTGGCAAGATTGGCTGAGTTAGAGCTCCTGGATGAGAGGTGCATTCGTGCTCTTAATCACCTGAAAGTATATCAACACAGAATCTCCCACAACTACAACAAGAGAATCATCCCTCGCCAGTTTGAGGTGGGTGATTTAGTTATGAAGGAGAACCAGTTCAACACCAGAGCAGAGCGAGAAAAGAAAGGGAAGTTCGAACCACACTGGTTAGGACCCTATGTCATAGTTGCCAAGTATGGCACAGGGGCATACAAGTTGGCTCACCCCAATGGTGATGAGCTCCGGGAGCCCATGAATTCCATGCATCTTAAGAGGTTTTATGCCTAAACATGGCACAAGAAAGTCATAAAAATCAAAAAAAATATAAAAACATCAAAAAACAAAAAAAAATCAGAAAAAGAAAAGAAGAGAAAACAGGTCGTCCACTAGTGAAAACCACGCAATTGTGGCACTTTGGACAAGTCCTTGGGTGAAAACCGGTTTCCAGTGCCTCGGGAGGATTCGTTGTTCACAAGCATTCTGTATTAGAAGGGTAGTTGTCTTTGTCCTGGACCTGGTTCTACCTTCGAGTTTCCTTGTGCACACCATCTAGTCCAGCCTTGATCCGGCTTTCCCTTCTTCTATTCGTCTGTAAGGGACGTGGTCTTTCGTTATTTCCCATCTTACGCTGGGGGCAACTCAACGAATTCACCTTCTTGTTCATAAGCGCGTGGCTTCTGCCCTTGTATATTCCCCACCTAACGCTGGGGGCATCCATGCTTTCTTGGTTACCTGCACATAGCTTTGGAAAACTGTTGAAAACACAAAAACAATAGAAAATTGTTTCACAAAACACAAAAACAATAGAAAATTGTTTCACAAAACACAAAAACAATAGAACATTGTTTTGAGAAAACACAAAAACAATAGAAAATTGTTTCACCAAACACAAAAACAATAGAACATTGTTTTGAGAAAACACAAAAACAATTTGTTTCACAAACACAAAAACAATAGAAAATTGTTTGAGAAAACATAAAAACAATAGAAAATTGTTTCACCAAACACAAAAACAATAGAACATTGTTTCTGAAAAACACAAAAACAATAGAACATTGTTTCGAGAAAAACACAAAAACAATAGAACATTGTTTCGAGAAAACAACAAAAACAATATATATATATATATATCAAAAAAATCTAAAAACAAGGCAAAAAATTTCAAAAAATTCCTAAAAAGTAAAACACCCTACAAAATGGTAACTTGCTTCTTACGGCTGAAACTTGTGTCTTGCGCATGGTATTTTCTCCATATCCTGTTGGTTTGTCTCACATCTTCCCCGATTAATACGACTCGCGGATCACTGGATTCACAACCATTCACAAAAGCTAGTTGCTTGCTTCGTCTGTACTCTGGGGCACTTTTGGTTGCCTGGTGCTGTTTCGTTGCACACAAATGCTTTTCATGGACCCCGTGTCCATTTTCATTTCCCCTTGCATGTATCCTTGCTTGGGGCATCATTTTTAACCCTTGTCGTCAATCACGAACTTGTGGATCTCTTCAGCACTGATAACAAAACATTTGTACAACTGTCTTGACCGTTGTTGGGTTAGATATGTGCGTTCGTACTTGTTTTCCCTGTTATATGAGCTTGTTTCCTTCTCGTATTGCATTGCATTATTGTATGTTGCGTGGAGTTGGTACTTTCAGCAATGGACAATTGTTCGTAGTATGGCTTTTCATGTCATTCTACCTTTGTCGTATGCTTATATTTTTCATAAGGACCGATGATGTAGTTCCTATGGCAATATGATGACATCAAATTTGTTCCAAACAAATAAGCAGCTAGAGGTTAAGCTCTTCTCTCCCCTCATCCATATTTCTTCTACACGACTTCCCTTTCACCCCTAATTCTCCCTCTCCTCAGGGCATCCTACCTCGTCCCCATTCTTCTACCTACTTCTCATATTTTTCGATCGTCGATCGACTTCCTTCATCACCCCATCGACACTCGAGGGGGCATCTCTCCCTCCTACTAATTTTTCTTCTATCTCTTCAAAATCTCTTCTGTCTACTATCTTTGAAGTGGCATCACTTACGCCACCCCAAAGAGGGGCAAATGTAGACACCTATAATTACGCCCAAGCAATTTAAATACTTAAATTGTGCTAATTATCCCCTTTCTCGCAAATCAACGACATATCGTCAAAAGCACTCATTTTCCCTCATATCATCATTAATTAATTACACTAAGCTAATTAATTAAGTTGCCTATCCAACAAATACCCTAATTAACGACCTTCCATTAATAAATCACCCCTTCTACCTAGACTAATTAATTATTATTAATTAATTAGCTTTCCCTTCCATTTAACCAATAAATCAATATTTAATTGATTTAATCCCCTTCTAATAGCCTAAATCACACTAATATTCCTCTAATTGGCTTCTATAAGCTTACACCTACCTATTAATTAATCACCTTTGATTAATTAAAATACCCCCAACTCCCATGACTTGCTAAACATGTATTAAACCCTTCTAAAGTAAGGTTACCTTTAATAAAGCAACCTTATCCATTCCTAATCATGTTTTACCTTTATCCCACATTCATGAGAATGTGTTGAATCCTTTATCCTTTGGGCTATATAAAGAGCCCTCCACCTACCTTTTTACTTACACCTAAACTTTCTAAGAGAGTAAATGCAAAGCATATAGCAAAGAGACTAAGAGCTTGCACCTTGCCCTTTTGAGAGTTCATCATCTTGAAGAGTTAAGCCTCTTTCTTAAAGTGCTTGGGTCATATGGGAGGTGTCAAAAGGGTCTTGTAGCCCAACTTTGATTAGCCCCCATTCCTAGGTTCTTGGAGCATTAAGGACAACTATTTTGATAGCCATGGAGCTTACTTAGGTCCATTCATTTATTTGTTGTTAGAGAATAGAGGAGTTTAGATATTTAGCATTGTTAGTTTCAAAGTTTGTATTGATGAATGCTAGCATCTAACCCTTGTTTAATTCTTATCATGATGGTGTTTATGCTTTGTTTTAGCTAAATTGTAGAACTATTTTAGGTGGTAGTTCTTGCTTCATTTGATTTAGCATTAAGCAAAGTATACATGCACACAATCACATGATACACACTTTTTAACATATTGGTAGACATCATGTTCCATGGTTAGATAATAATATTCCATGCATGGGATCTTCTGAGCTAGGGTTATCCCACTAGTGTGTGTGCTTTAAGTACTATCGTGGACTTCCTTGATTTATAGATTGGCATTTTCCAAGTTTAGTAATCTCAATAGGGTTCTGTCATACCCCCTACGATAAAGTGTGCCACTGGGGATGGTGAAGCGAGAGAATATTTGGATGAAAGGTTTTCATTGGGATCAATCCAGGTCAAGTGGTGTCATAGATATACTTGTATGTGATACGATTGGTAAATAATTAATAAAGATAATTTAAAACTTAAATTTAACCATATAAATTAAATAAAGTTAAAGAAATACATAACACGTTATTTTAATGTGGGAAAACATCTTATGAGGTAAAAAACTCACTAAAGCATATAAATTTCCATTAATGAGAAACTTGTTGGCTAGATTTTATGCATACCTAAAACCTAGGAAGTCACGAGATAAATCTCCCTCATTTACCGGTGAGGCTCCTGTGTAAGATTTATGTCAATTATGGATCCTAATATTTACCTGTGGGGTTTACTTTAATTGCAAAACTCATGAACCATAGCTAAACAATTCTACAGTAAGTAAGCAGTTGTTAATGAAGTATTTGTAGAAGGGAGAATAGTTGAATACAGGAAGAAGGAACATAAGATGTGTAATCCAACCAATAGTTTACAGAGTTGGTCTCATACACATTGATAAAACAAATAGATCTCACAATACAGAATAAAAGGAAAGGAAAGTTTGGTAATCTAAATCTTAGACAATGCAAAGTTTATCTAAAGATCTACACATAAGTAAGAAGAAAATGCACCGTTGACACAAAATTATCTAGAAATCCACCTCTGTTTAATTCCTCAACTTTTAAAAAATATATCAAGGGTTTCAACACAAATTCTGGAACTCAAGAATGCTGATTACAAATTCTAATCCTTTAACCCATAGGCTCTTCCTCTATTTATCGTGTATAGAGGGAAATTACAAATAGGAAGATTTCAATGAATTGCCACATATGGAAGCTATGAAAAGGGGAAGCGACTGGAAATTTTCTTCCTGGAATTCCTCTTTGCATGACATGCATGATTTATAACTAAAAATAGAACCTTATATTTTACATGTCTGCCACCTATTTCTAAGTAATCAACTTCTTCCAATAACTTGAAGTAATGGCTTTTATAGCCAATTACATAAGTTTTACAATTTTAATTATTGTTCAATTACTTTTTCAGAGAAAATAAGAGAAAGAACAAGAAAGAGGAGAATAAATTAGAAGAAAGTTGCAATGCTCTCAGTCTTGTTCTTCTTCCATACTCTGTATGCTGATCCTAACTATATTGCACTTATGCTTCATTTACATTAGCAATGAATGATCTGAATGATATCTTTGCCTTGAATCCAAGATGATTTTCTCTCCCATATGCTGTTGAATCCTTTCCTTTGATTCTCTCCAAACTGGATTTGGAAGCAGCTGACTCTGACCTGTCTTCCCTCTTATCCTTGAAGCTTTTGCAGTTCTTCTCCAGTATGTGCACCAGTGCAATGTTTTCTGTAAACAATTCAGACAAAACCTATCACCTATTATTTTTAATTGCCTGAATCAACCTTTGTTTGAGATGTTATTCTTTTATTTCTACTAGAAGACCTTGCAAATATGAGAGCTGGATCTATTTGTGTAGAACCTACAATTTCTCTTTCTGATTATGAAGATATATTCAATGTATCTGACATTGAATTTACCTTCTTTTCACCAATATGAGCACTAGTGAAGTATTCCTACAAATAATTCAGACAAACATGGAATCCATGACATGAATGCTTAATTCATGTATGCACGAATTAGTTAGCTATGTCAAGTAGAATTGAAACTAACACCTAGTAGCTTTAATACAATGCTAAACTAAACCTATGCATCATCATGCTAAGAGTTTAAGCAAAACTATAACCTATCAACATTTCTACATTAAACATGAAATGAATATTTCAAGCTAATATGCTAAAAAATTAACTTCTATCTCTTATTGAATGCTAAATGAGATGAGATTGGACCTATGTAGATCTCTAACAATCAATGATTTGATTATGTGCTTGAAATGCCAAGGTTTCTAAGATTGAAGTCTTGTCAAATCATGGCTACAAAACCATTTGACATATCTCCATATGACTTCAAAACTTGGGTGGATGAATGCAAGAAATGGAGAAGGCTAGCTCTTGTAATGGAAGAATGCTCAAAGATGATAAAATGGCTATAGTGTATGCTCTATGCTCATTTAGGAGTGTAGGTGTAAATAGAAAGGTAGGAGGAGAGATCCTTATATAGCCCAATGGATAGAAGAATCTCTACATCCCTCTTCATGTGGGATAAATGGAGAGGTTGGGTTAGTTGTGGATAAGGGAAGTTTAGAAAGGGTTGATTCAACCTTAAGAGAGTTTATTTTGTTTTTTTGTGACTCCATGGGGTTTGAGGGGATTTATTAATCAACCCAAGTGATTAATTAATAGGTGTGCAAGCTTATAGAAGCTTTTTAGAGGAATAATTAGCATGATTTAGACTATAGGAGGGATTTAATCAAATAAATGATGATTTATTGAGTTAATGGAACATGAAGCTAATTAATTAATAATAATTAATTATTCTAGATAGAAATGGGGATAAATTAATAGAAGGTCATTAATTTGTTTATTTTTTGGATGGAAGGGTTAATTAACTAGCGTAATGTAGCTAATTAACAGTGATAGAAGAGGAAGATGTGCTATATTGACGATATGTTGTCAATTTGTGGGAAATGGTATAATTAGTGCATATTTAAGTATTTAAATTGCTTAAGATAAATTATAGGTGTCTACATTTTCCCCTCTTTGGTGTGGCGTAAGTGATGCCACTTTAAATATAGTAGACAGATAAATTTTGAAAGCATAGAAGAAAAATTAGTAGAAGTGAGAGATGCCCCCTCGACGTTTTGATGGGGTGATGAGAGAAGGTGATCGACAATCGAAAAAATTGTGAGAGAAAGGAAAATATAAGAATGGGGAGGAGCATGATGCCCCAGGTGAATAAACAAGAAGAGTGTTGATAGGAGACTGATGTAGAGGAGGAATGAAGACGGAAAGAAAAGATCAAGCTTTCATCCAGGTGTATTGAAATAACTTTATTGTCGTCATATTGCCAAAGATCTCCATCATCAGTCCTTATTAAAAATATAGTGCATACGAAAAAAGTAGGATGACATGAAAATCCATACTATGAACAATTTTCCATTGCTGAAACACCCACTCAATGCAACATACAAAAAGCAATGCAATATGAGAAGGAAACAAGCTCATTTAATAGGGAAAACAAGTACAAACACACATATTCCAACCAACACCGGTCAATATGGTTGTACAAATGTTTTTGTTATCAATTTGGAGATATCCAAATGTTTGTGATTGACGAAAAGGGTTAAAAATGATGCCCTGATCAAGGATACATGCAAGGGAAGATGATGATGGACACTGGGTCCAATGAGAAAGTGTAGTGGGCTACGAAACCAGTACCAAACAACTATATGTGCCCCAGAGTACTGACGAAACAAGTAGGCTAGCTTTGTAAATGGTTGTAAATCTGATTATCCATGAGTCATTTGATTTATGAAGATGTGAAATTTTCAATAGGATATGGAAATAATACCATGTGCAAGACACGAGTTTCAGCCACTATGAGCTAGTTTACCTAGTTTTGTGAGTCTTACAATTTTTAGGATTTTTTGGAGATTTTTTTGAATTTTTTTTTTGCTTGGATTTTGAATTGATTTTTATTAATTTTTTTAGATTTTTAATTTTTTGATGGTTTGGATGCATAGAAGAAAGTTAGAATAATCAGCAAGAATCTCCTAGGAGCAAAAGAACATGCCCCAGGGAGAAGAAAGAAGCAAAAGGCGACAAATAATGCACCCAATGCAACAGAAAGATCAAAAAAATAAATTATTTAATAAAAAATAATTATTTGATGGAGTGTGTAGAAGAAGCAACATCACCTAGGTGAAATAAAATTATCCTAGTGAGAAGAAATGAGTACCAGGTGGCAAATAAAGCCCCTAGCACGACAAAAAATAAAAGAAAAATAATTATTTAAATAAAATAATTATTCACTACGAGCAAAAGAAGAGTTAGAGAAACAATAGCGGTCAAAATAGTCTTCCAGGCATCATGGCTAAAGAGAATGGTTTAAATATGCCCCACCTGAGGGGGGAGGAGGTAAATCATTGCGACCAATTCATTTGTTATTGATTGCTACCGAAATTTTACCGCGAGATCCCTGATAGCGTCGAGGAAGATGGTGACCCTGAGGAGACGATAGTGTAATTAATGCCTTAATTAGTAGTTTAGAAGTAGGGTATATCATAGGCGCATATGCGTGGGGGATGCAAGCGCTCCTATGATGGCGCAAATACCCTTGAAGTGCATGCGTGGATGCACAGGCACTAGAAAATATGTGTACGCACATGCATACGTCCCAAAAAGTGTATGCGCACCCGCGCACATGCATATAGTATATGAGTGCATGTGCATGCACCAAAACCTTGGTGTACACACACATCACACACCCATGCACATGCGTAGGTAGGACAAACATGACGCAAGCACCTTGAGGCATATGTGTGCACATACGCATGACAAGAGGGGGGCACACATGCCACAAGGTGTTCACATGCCCTAAAGGGCATGCAAGAACCTAAAAGAGACGAATAAGAGGGAAAAATGCTAAAAAAATGACACTTAGAAGAAAAATAAAATTTAGTAGAGGATAGTAGAATAATAGAAGTACTTAGAAGAATTATTAGTGTCTAATACATGCAACATTTTTACAGAGATGGTTTCCAGTGTTGCAGATGCAAGAGCAACACACTCGCATAACCAAGATGGAGGGGAGCATGCACCGATGATACTGTCACCTGATGGCGATACTATTGGAGGCGGTAGGCTTAGGCTATGTAGTGTGGATGCCATTGATTACCCTCTATCATGGCCTATCGACCGCTTTAATTGAGCGGTGGCACAGTGAAAGCCAGTGTCTTCAGGGCTCCCCATAGGAGAGATGACCATCACATTATGGAGACATGTTTTGGCAAATTCTATCTACCCATTCCCATTGTAGGCTCAATGATTGAGTACATTCGAGGTGATTTTGGTCGGATCACTGCGATGGTTAGCAACATATTTGGACTGTGATGAGATATCGCACAAGGCTATGCCAATGTCTTTACATGATTGTATATCTGATTCTGAACTCTTCATCTGGGGACCACTTTACTTGATGAATCTTATTAGTGGGTTCCTACTCACTGATAAGATAGGACATCATTTCCGATGGGATTTATCACATTAGTTCACAGATTTTTCAGTGGTGAGTGATATTACTGGGTCCAGTGCATATTGGTACATTTATACTGGGATCTGTACTTGATTACTTACCATTGTCAGAAGATGGTGGGGCCGGCATCTTTGCTACAGATCTGGTCCTGGGACCATATAGTGATCAGGAACCCCGTAGGTGTGTTGCACACCCAAGCTTTGGAGGAGCCGACATATATGGCATGGGTCTCTGTGGGAGATGATGTACGAGGGCACCTAAGCAATCGCATACTATTATCAACGAGAGTTTGACAAGATGTTGGAGAAAGATATCATATGGAGGCCCTATAAACACATACAGTGGCTCGAGGATGGAGTAGAGCTTAATGTCTGTGCTATAGAGAAATTTCTTCTTAGTAGCCACAGCTATAATACCAAGATATACAGGGTAGACTGGTGTCAACGATAGCTAGGCAGGGTTCAGGGTGTCCCTCAACCTGATATGTGGTATGCTCGCCGTGATGCAGAGAGGTAGACCATGGGGCCACATATACAAGTATTCCAAGCTAGAGCTAGTTTCTTATAGGTGGTACCATAGGTTTGGGACTCATCCTGATAGGTTAGAGACCTAGACACCACACCAGATTATATGGCTCGGTATACGACTATTTTTTTGTGGTGCTTGACTATATCAGATGAGGCATGGGGAGCAGGAATTTGATAACCACCAGAGATCCCATACAACAATGATGGTGATGACGTAGGTGTAGGTCACGCTGATGATCCTTTTGATGGTCAGTGACATGATGGGCAGGGTCCAGTATAGGATCCTAGACAAAGGCATCAGAAGCCGAGACAGGGACAAGCACAGGGCCAGGCACAGGCATAGGATCATGTACAGGGTCCTAGGCATAGATTACGAGACCATGGACATGTTCATGATAGGTATAGGGCTAGATACAGGGACATCCTCTAGTTGTGCTTCTAAGGTTACCCCGAGCTCAGGGTGGAAATGCTGAGGGATAGCTAGCTGCCTTACAACATCAACTGACAACGGAGAGAGATCAGACCTGATCTCACATTTTGGTTGTGACAGTAGAGTAGGACTAGGCTAGAGCCCAGGCCAACTAGGGGGGAGATGGATCTATACATTTTCAGAAGATACGTAAGATGGCCACTCAGATGGTTTAGGTAATGAGCATACTACAACAAACCCAGACCTAGCTACAACCAGTGATAACCGAGAGAGATCAACTTCTTACAGAGTGAGCAGTGGGTCAAGATGAGGTTACACAACTATTAGTAGAGGTAGTATCCTTTTGATGCATAGATGAGACATCAGTGATAACTCGCACCCACCGAGACTTGGCTACAGTAGAGGGCAGGGCCTCATATTATTGATTGTTATACTATGAGGCAGTTCTAGATGGTCAGCATGCACCCACCTATAGCCAACATTCGAATGGATCAATGATATCAGAGAGGCCTTAGGCATCAATGGAACAGCCATGAGGGCAGCCTATAGGACCACACGGTACATAGGTTATTGGTCCTCATCCATTACACAGACCAGCCAGTCCATTTGAGGGTTCTATTCTACCATGAACCTCATTGTATTCATTGACCATACTTGTATCATTATATACAAACCTCTTATGAAGGTGTTTATCATTCTTGACAGTTGTATACGATGTACTAGTTTTTGATGCATGCCTCTTATGAAGGCTTTATTTTTTGATCGATGTATAACATTTTTGATGTATGCCTCTGATGAAGGCATTTATGAGTTGCACCCTTTGATGACCTTTTTTGTATCGATGATGTATATCCTCTTTGAGACATACATTTTATACTTGTATACATGGACATTTTGATGTGGCACAGTTGTTATGGGATGATGGAATTTATTGTTTTGATGATTGATTACATGGATTATGGATGTGTCATGATGTTATATGATTTGATTTCACACTTTTGTATGTATCATGATGATATTTGAGATGTTTTTACCACATGTGTTTTATTTTGATATGATAGATCCATAGATAATATCAATTGTATTGTACATGTGATGCTCTAGATTAGTGGACAAGATGACATGATGATATTGGTGTGGGGGGATAGATTTTGATATTTGTGATCCCTCTTTCCCCCATTTGATGATACGATATGTGATGATTAGCTTTACATTCATGTATGATGTATAATTAGCTTTTTATTTATATGATGTATATATGGTGTTAGATGTGATGATATTGATGGAAATATGATGATATGATAACAAAACCATGTACATACAACAAGAAAACAAAATCAAATGTTAACAAAATTAACCAAATACACAGTGCTAACCAACATGAATTAACACAACTATGTACAATTATTTACAAGCATGCAAAACACACTGCATATGTACAAGTAATAATGAATCTAATCTAAGCAAGAAAAGATGAATCTTAAAAAATTACGTCTAAGCAATAAACTATAAAAATGTACAAACAAGCAAACAACATCACAAACAAAGCAAAAAACAAGATAAAGTAAACTAAAGTTATGTTTTTGCCAGACTGTTTTGTGAAACACTTTTCTACTGTTTTCGTGTGTTGTTATGAAACAATTTTCTATTGTTTTTGGGGTTTTCAAACATTTTTGAATGTTTTTGTGATTTTGCAAGATTTTTGAACGTTTAATATTTTCCAAGGTTTTTGAAGCTACGCACAAGTAACTGAGAAACGTGGATGCCCCCAGTGTTAGGCGGAGAATATACAAGGGCATGTGCCATGTGTTTACAAACAAGAAGGTGAAGTTGTAGAAGTGACCCCATCATTATATAAGGGATATAAAAAGACCATCCCTTCACTGATTTATAAGAGGAGAAAAATCCAGATCAAGGCTTGATAGGATAGGTTCACAAGGAATCTCAGATGTAGGTGTAGAACTAGCCCTAGCCTAAGTAAAATTACCCTCCACATATAAGATTCTTGTGAACAACGAATCCTCTCAAGGTGCTGGAAACCAATTTTCACTAAGGGACCTGTCCAAAGTGTCACAAATGTGTGGTTTTCACATATGGACGATCTGTTTTCTCTTTTTCTTTTTCTTAAGTTTTTTGTATTTTTATCATTTTTTCTTTTTATTTTATTTTATGATTTGCTTTTCTGATTTTCATGCCATGTTTAAGCATAGAACCTCTTAAGGTGCATGGCATTCATAGGTTTACAGATCTCATCACCATTGGAATGGGGAATTTTTTATGCTCTCGTACCATATTTGGCCACAATGACGTAAGGCCCTAACCAATGTGGTTCAAACTTGCCTTTATTTTCTCTTTCTACCCTTGTGTAGAACTAATTTTCTTTTATGACCAAATCTCTAACCTCAAACTGATGAGGTATGATCCTTTTGTTGCAATTTCTAGAGACTCTGTTCTGATACACTTTGAGATGGTTAAGGGCACGGATACTCTTTTCATCCAGGAGTGCTAATTATTCTATCCTAGCCACTTGTAATATCCCCTTTTTTCTACGCCGAAGGCCTAAGGGTCAAACGAGTCCAAGCCATGGTCATATCCAAGGGGTTGGGGATGCCGAGGGCTATTGAGAAGGGGCCGCATGGTACTAATAGTCATGTTTGGCATTTGGGGGTCACTTTGGACCATGATGACTTAAACAGGAAAAATTAACTTTATTTACTTTTATTTTATTGGCCCCTCCATGGAAAGGAATGTGTTTAGGGTCTATTGGGGTTCTTTTTCCTTGGGGGAGTATATAAGATATGGGAGAGAAAAGGAAAGGCACTTTTGGTTATAGAAATTTTATTGACCCCTTCACATGCAGCTACTGTTGTCGCAGATCTACAACTTATGGAGTCACATCCCATAGGGACCCTAGCTTCGGTGGTGAGAGACCCGTCCCTAGCTACCAGGGTATTCTTTGGTAGTGAGAGATCTATCCTAGTCTGTCATTTCAGAGCTGTTTTTAGGGTTGTGTGGTAGATAAAATATCAGAGGTCTCAAAGAAAGGATTTTGTGGGTTTTGGGGGCATTTGGGGAAGACAATCAGAGGGGCTCTAGATCAAATTCACAGTAGCCCTTTGGGCTGGGCGTGGCAACACATTAAAGGTGCCTCCATCATTTTCTGACCCCATTCCAAGTGAGGCAACTTGCAACCTTTATTTGGGGGTTTTCTAGTTGGCCGTTGTCAGATCTAAAGGTGGAAATATTATTTCTTGTAGCTGTTAATGTATTTCCAAAGACCCTTAATTTATGCTCATGTATTTGGTGATTTACAGATTTTAGAAGTTTACCATCCGCCTAGGGCACTATGTAATTCTCTAGCAGCGATATAGAATTCCAATTTTTTTTCTAGTGTTTATTATTATTATTGTAAGCTTCCCTCAAAATTTCATGCACTTTGGGCAAGTATTTTGTGAGATATCGATTAAATACCATTCCCTGTTCTAGCTGGTCATTTTCAGTAAAAATCAATATTTTACTTTGCTGCAATTTTTCATATAATTTGTGCATTTTAAGTAGTATCCCATTGAGGATATTACACCACTCTGTAATCCTCATCCTTGTCCAGATAATCCCTAAGAGATATTCTTAGGGAAGGAAACTCGATTTCCAATGGGATGATGGATTCGGTTCCAAATACTAGGGAATAGGGTGTCACACCAGTAAGAGTGCGAATGGAGGTCCTATAAGCCCAAAGGGTTGGGTGAATTTTCAAATGCCAATTGTGACCTATCTTACTCACCATATTTTCCATGATTCAAACCAATGTTTTACTAGTGGCTTAGCCTACCCATTACCTTGTGGATAATATGGCGTAGACCACTTAAATTTTATTTGAATTCGATGAAAAAGTTCCTTCACTGTCTTGTTCTTGAATGATTTTCCATTGTTAGTAACTATGGCCATAGGAATTCCATATTGAAAGATAAGGTGATTCATGATAAACTTTGAAATTTGAGCTCCTGTAACATAAGTCAAAGGAACTGTCATCACCAATCCGGCACTATGATAATTCTTCACCGGGAACTCCTCGTGCTATGATTATTTACTAATGCGTAGCCTTTAGTTTGGTGGATGTAATATGGAAACAAAAAAACAACTGAACACAAGAATACCATCGACTATGATAAGACAGAATGATGACAAATCTGAAATATCAAATTAAATTATAATATTAAGATGAAATTGTTACAATCTCACCCATGAGGCACTTCAACAAGACTATGGGAGAAACTTTACAATTACACCTCTTGATGGCTTCTTCAATACACCTTTAACTGATGGCTTCCTTTTCACACTTCCTACAATATTTCTCACTACTTCTTTCTATGCTAAATGAGGGGGGCAGCCTCTCTATTTATAGAACTTCCAGGCTTATCCATCCTATCTCTAAGATAGGATAAGAAATCCACTCTGACGAATCATATTCCATACCTTAACTCTTATCTGTACATGTAAGCTTATCTCTTAAGATAAGATAAACCTTATCATTTTACATGGGTTCCACATTTTTAGACTTTTTTACAAATAAAATACACAAAATATTTATGACCTCACTCCTTGTCTTTATTACCTATATAATATTTCTAATTCCTAATCATGTAGACCCTACTTCTCTAATTACCCAAACTTTGACATTTTAACATTACCGGACCACTTACGACAAATATTTACTTTTTACAACATTCCTATTGTACTTTGACAGTTACCGTACTCCACATTATTGGCGACACCGTACTTACGGCGCCGTTATCTTCTATCAGACGCTACTACTAATTATACTTAACAACATCCTATTCCTAATACATACATTAATGAAATAGAAATTATGGAGCGGAGTAGACTCTTTTGGTGTTTGGAAAATCTTCAACTTGTCGTGGTTGACCCATTTCGTAATGGGAAGTGCCATCCAATTCCTCCAGTCGGTACATACCATTTTCATGCACAGCTGCTATTTTGTAGGGCCCCATCCATTTTAGAAGAAATTTTCTCTGTCTTCTTTTTATGTATCTAGAATCATATACTAGAACCAAGTCATTCACATGAAATGGAGACCACTGGATCTTTTGATCAAAGTATTCCTTCTGCTTCATTTTCTTCTTATGGCTTGTATCCTTTGCTATTTCTCTCATTTCCTCCAGCAAATGAAGATGTACCAACCTTTCTTTTACTGAATCACTTTCATCCATCCTTTCATTTTTCATAACTCTCACAGTGGGAATATCAAACTCAATAGGAAGAACTGGATCAATGTCATAAGCCAACTGAAATGGGGAGTATCATGTTGCTGACTTTGATGTTGCCTTATATGCCCACAATGCTGCATGAATCCTTTTATCCCATTTATGTACCTACAAGGCTGCATCTTTTGCTAGAATTTGACACAGCACAAAATTTGTTCGTTCCACCTGTCCATTTGTGCTTGGCTTGTATGTTGTTACCTTCCTGTGCTTAATAGAAAACTTATTGACTAGGGCTTCTACCACCTCATTAATGAAGTGGCTTCCTTGATATGTTACAATTTCTAATGGACAACCAAATCTAGTGACAATGCGTTCATATATGAACCTTGCCACTTCATCCATGGAAGTTGTTTTCAATGGCCTAGCTTCAAACCATTTGGTTAAATAATCTGTGGCAACTACAATATACTTATTTTGGCGTGATGTAGTTGGAAGTGGACCTACAATGTCTATTCCCCACTTTTCAAAGGGACCAAGTGGAAGAATAGGACATAATGGAGCTGATGAAGTCTTACGGTTACCATGTGTTTGACAAATATCACATGTCTTACAATAATTATAACAATCTTTAAAAAGAGTGGGCCAGTGATAACCTGCATCCAAGATCCTTCTTGCTGTAAGTTGTCCAGAGAAGTTCCCTCCACATGTACCATTGTGGAATTCTTCTAGCAGCTCCTTTCCTTGATCACGTCCAACTGCCCTCTTATACTGTCCATCAGGTCCTATTCGAAATAATGCTCCATGCAGAATAGAATATGGACGACTGGCTTGAGTAATCTTTCTCTTAGTCTTTGTATTGGCACCATCAGGAAACTTGAATTCATTCAGATAATTCCAAATATCTATGTATTCACTAGGGATTGTGTCAAGGGAGAAAAATGTTGCATCGGGAAAATCATCATCATCACAAGATGATCCTAAACCATCATAGGCTCGAGAGAGTGCATCTGCATTGACATGCTTCTTTTTTGGCCTATCTATAATATCAAATTCAAATTCTTGTAGCAAAATTATCCATCTTGCTATCCTCCCTGATGGGTTAGGCTTATTGACAATATATTTCAAAGCCTGATGATCTGTTACAACTATAAATTTCTGCCCTAGCAAGTAATTTTTAAACTTCTTTACAGGAAAAATGATAGCCAGAGCCTCTTTTTCAATTACAGTATAGTTTACCTCAGCACTGCTCATTTGTTTGCTCCTAAAGTAAATTGGATGTTCATTCCCATTTTCATCCTTTTGGCTCAAAGTACTTCCTAGTGCTACATCTGAGGTATCAGTGTACACAATGAATGGCTTGCTCCAATCTGGATTCTTCAAAACAGGTGAAGACACCAGGGCTTCCTTCAATTGTCCAAAAGCTTCATGCGCCTTATTTCCTGGTTCATAAGTAACGTCCTTCTTCAAGAACTAGGTTAGTGGCTGTGCAATCTTTGAGAAATTCTTGATGAACCTTCTATAGTAACCCACATGTCCTAAAAATGATCTCAACTTACTTCTATTAAGAGGAAATGGTAAATCTTTGATTTTTGAAACTTTATCATGATCAGTACCAATACCATCTCTGGATACAACATGCCCTAACAAAACGCCTTTAGAACATCCAAAGACACACTTTGTAGGGTTTAGTGAGGCTTGTGCTTCATCTAACCTTTGAAATGTTGTCTCCATTTGGTGCAGGTGGTCCAACTTGCTCCCATAGATGCAAAAATCATCCAGAAATACTCTGATGAAGGTCCCAATGTAGGGTTCGAACACCCTATTCATCAACTGCTGGAATGTTATTGGAGCATTACACAACCTAAAAGGCATAACTCTATAAGCAAACGTTCCCCAAGGAGTGGTGAACGTGGTCTTCAGCTGATCTTTCTCTGCTATATGAACTTGGTTGTAGCCGCTATATCCATCAGCAAAACTATAGCACTCCTAGCCAGCTACTTCGTCCAAGATCTGATCTGAAAATGGAAGAGGGTAATGATCCTTCTTTGTTGCCTTATTCAGCTTCCTGTAATCAACACAAATGCATAGCTTCCCATTCTTTTTTACTGAGATCATAATGGGAGAAATCCATTCTAAATTCTCCACAGCAAATATGAATCCTACATCAAGCAACTTATCTATTTCTTCTTTTACAGTCTTGGAAAAATTAGGATTCATTCTATATGGCATTTGCTTTATGGGCTTAGCACCATCTACCAGCTCAATACAATGTTCTACCCAACTTACTTGATGGAGTTCCTTGTAATCAAAAGTAAATAGGTGTATGTACCTTCGAAAGAGCTAGAGGTAGGATTCCTTCTCACTCTCCATCATAGCATCACCAATCTTTATTTGTTGGAGACGATCATCAACTTCTTCTTCAGATAATTTTATGGGGTCATGAGTTGGTGTGACTGGAAGGATATCCATGACTGAAACATCCACCTCACTTTCTTCACCTTCAGTGTCCACTTCACTGGTACTAGAGTAATCAGAGGATGTCCAATCATCAGTTTTCATCACTTGAATCCACAGGTTTTACTTTATGATGTCGAGGGATCACGTTTATCTTCACCCTCTCTCTACCACGTCCAAGTGTCATGAAACCTTCATTCCAGTAGTTTCTTGCATGAACTCTCCTTATCCATGGTCTTCCCAACAGCATTGGGTACACAACAGTACCATTTTTTATCACCTGAAAGTCTACCACACATACAACACCCATAACAGATATTTCCACATTTGAAACTACACCTTCTGGTTTAGTTTTTCCCTTATTTAATGACCTTAACATAAGTGTTGAAGGGTGATCAATTTTTAAACCCAACATATTCATTACAGACTCGGTCATTACATTAACTACAGAAATATTTGTGCTCACCGGGAGTGGTTGTGGATTATGGACCAAAGGTGCTGGTGTAGGCTCTATTTAGCAATAATTGCTTTGGGCTCCTCTTCCATGCTTTCTTCTTGACATCATGCAATCTGAAATAGCTTGTTCAATGGTAGCTGGGTGGTCATACCTCAGCTTGTTGGATCTCTGGGATCTCCCAAGAATGAAGTGCCTCCAAAATTATCAGGGACCTCAACCTCCTTCCTTCTTCGAGCATTGAGTCCACCTCGCAACTCCCGCCTCTTCTCAGAAGACATAGCCAAGAGTTGACCATATGTAATATTTGCAGGCCCTTTTGGACAGATCTTCCAAGATGGAGTATGGTCCTTGCCCCTGTGAAATCAGAAAATCCTGCACACCCAACTTTCTTCTCCTATGTTTCTTACTAATTTCTCCTTTCATCTTCTTAAGATTAGTTCCATCTTGATTATATTTTTCTTTCTTATGAGGCCATTACAAATACAAGATCGTTTAAACTCTTGAATGAAAGAAGAAGCATCTTCATTAGATTGAGCTGAAAAAACAAGAATCTTTCCCATTTTCAAAAGTAACCACCGTGAAATACCAACCCACAAGTACAATCAACAAGACTTATGTGCACAAATAATTGGAATTACTATAGAAATGACCACGGTAAACTATGGTAAAACTTGACTTACTACGGTAGAAATTGATTTTACTGTGGTAAACACTATTCACGGTAAAAAGTGAAGTTACTACGGTAAATACTATTCATGGTAAAAAGTGACTTTACTGCGTTAAACACTATTCCCAGCAAAAATGACTTTACTATGGTAACTACTATTCATGGAAAAAATGACTTTACCATGGTAACTACTATGCACAGTAAAAACAAGGTTACCCTCCAATTGATTTTTGACTAAGTGGGAATATCTCTCCAGAAAATCCACCAACGAGGAATGGTCCTGGCAACGGAACCAAAAATGTCATCACCAATCCGGCACTATGATAATTCTTCACCGGGAACTCCTCGTGCTATGATTATTTACTAATGCACAGCCTTTAGTTTGGTGGATGTAATTTGGAAACAAAACAACAACCGAACACAAGAATACCATCGACTATGATAAGACGGAATGATGACAAATCTGAAATATCAAAGTAAATTATAATATTAACATGAAATTGTTACAATCTCACCCATGAGGTACTTCAACAAGACTATGGGAGAAAATTTACAATTACACCTCTTGATGGCTTCTTCAACACACCTTTAACTGATGGCTTCCTTTGCACACTTCCTACAATATTTCTCACTACTTCTTTCTATGCTAAATGAGGGGGGTGGCCTCTCTATTTATAGAACTTCCAGGCTTATCCATCTTATCTCTAAGATAGGATAAGAAATCCACTCTGACGAATCATATTCCATACCTTAACTTTTATCTGTACATGTAAGCTTATCTCTTAAGATAAGATAAACCTTATCATTTTACATGGGTTCCACATTTTTAGACTTTTTCACAAATAAAATACACAAAATATTTATGACCTCACTCCTTGTCCTTATTACCAATATAATATTTCTAATTCCTAATCATGTAGACCCTACTTCTCTAATTACCCAAACTTTGACATTTTAATATTACCGGACCACTTACGACAAATATTTACTTTTTACAACATTCCTATTGTACTTTGACTGTCACCGTACTCCACATTATTGGCAACACCATACTGACGGTGCCGTTATCTTCTATCAGACGCTACTACTAATTATACTTAACAACATCCTATTCCTAATACATACACTAATGAAATAGAAATTATGGAGGAAAATTTTAGTGTCGACAGAACAACCTCCACCCACTTAGTGAAATATTCCATAGCTATGATGATGTGAGTATGACCATTACATGAGGTAGGGGTGTGATTTCCTATTAAATCCAGTCCCCATTTGGATAATGGCCATGGGGTTGTGATTGGCTGCAATGGCTATGATGGTGCATGTATGAATTTTCCATACTTATGACATAGTACACATTTCCTTACATAGTTGTAACAATCTGTTTCCATAGTAGGCCAATAGTAGCCTACTCTCAACAATTTTTTATCTATAACCATTCCATTTTGTATGGGCGCCGCATACCCCTTCATGTACCTATTTGATTGCTTAGACTAACTCTGCTACATCTAGACAATGCAACAGATTCCCATCGTAGCCATGATGATAGAGCATATCTCCTAAGATGGTGTAACATGTTATCTGGAGGATAAGGCTTTGTTTTTCAGAATGAAAGATGTCAGGAGGGAATGTGTTGGCGTATATGTGTGCATACCATGGGGAATAGGGACCAACAACTTCACAAGCCAAACATGATTTTGGCATGTCATACACAGGTTGACGTAGATTCTAAAAAAAAATGGCATATCATTGCTCTCTAGTGGAATTCGTAGCATAGAACCTACAGTTGGCATAGCGTCAAAAAATCTGTTTTGTGCTCTTGGAATCTGTTTGAATGTAATACACATAAAATACTCTTTCAAAGTTTCCACCTATTTCTTGTAGGGGATGAGTTTCTCATCCTTGACTTTGTATTCATCATTAACTTGCTTGATGATCAATTGTGAATCACCAACAATCTTAACATGTTAGATATCTCATTTGATTGTCAGCTTCATCCCAACGATGAGCAGCTCATATTCTGTAATATTATTTGTACAAGGAAAACCAAGGCAAAAAGCTTGAGGTATAGAGTCCCCTGACGGAGTAATTAATACCACACCTTCCACCAAACCATGAAAAGTAAAAGATCCATCAAAGTGTACTTGCCACATGATAAATTCCTCAATATACATTAATGAAGCATCTAGCAGATCTAGACTTACATGCTCTGTTCCTGGTAACTGTGCTTCTACTAACTGATCGGTGAGTACTTGTCCTTTTACTAACTTTTGATGTATATATTCAATATAAAATTCACGTAGTAGAATGATCCAATTAGCCATTCTACCTATAAGGGCGGGTTTTGACAACATGTACTTAAGTGGGTCAACTTTGGATATAAGCTTGGTTTTAGCATTTAATAGGTAATGGAAAAGTTTTTGGAAGGTAAAAACTATAGCCAAACAAGCATTTTCAATCTAAGGGTAGTTGATCTCATAAGCAATGAGAGTACGACTGAGATAGTACACAATTTTTTCTTTATGGCTGAGGTCATATTGGTCGAGCAATGCACCAATAGCCAATTGAGTATCAGAAATATATAGTAGGAGTGGCACACCAGGAGTTGGAGGCATGAAGACATGTGGATTGGCTAAGTACTGCTTAAGCAAGGTGAAGGCTTGTTAATGCTCTGGTCCCCAAATAAAGGCAACATCCTCTTTAAGTAGATGAGTGAAGGAATGAAACTTATCAACAGGTTAGGAAAAGAACCGGTGGATAGCTTGGATCTTTCCTTGCAAGCTATGTAGTTGTTTTATGTTTTTGGGAGGAGGCATTTCAGTAATGGTGGTAACTTTAGTTGGGTCTACCTAAATCCCTCTTTGTGATACAATGAATCCAAGAAAAATTCCTGACACTACACCAAACACACACTTCTTTGGATTCAATCTGACTCTCTATTCCTCATAGGCATTCGAAGATACGTCGACAAAATCTCAAGGTGATCTGCTCTTGTCTTGGATTTCCCAAGGATATCATCCGCATAGTCTTCCATGATGTCATGAATCATATCATGGAAAATCATGGTCGTTTCCCTTTGATAAGTTGCTCCTACATTTTTAAGGCCAAAGGGCATTACCTAATAATAGAAAGTCCCCCAGGGGGTTGATGAAGGTTGTCTTATGTTGATCTTCATCTACAATTTTGATTTGATTGTAGCCTGAAAATGCCATCCGTAAGAGATAACATTGCATATCCTGCAGTTGAATCAACAATCATATAAATATTGGGCAAAGGGAAATCATCTTTTGGACATGCCTTATTAATGTCTCTAAAATTCGTACAGATTATGATCCCAACAGGTTTATTTTATACGGGGACTATGTTTGATATCCATTATGATTAATCAACGGGTCTAATGAAGCCCGTCGCTAGCAATTTTTCTAGCTCTTCTTTAATTAGAAGAGCCATATCGTGGATGCATTTTTCTGAGCTTGTTGTTTAATGGGCTTGAGTGTTTCCGTGCACCACTAGGTTATGCACTACCAAAGTTAGATCCAAGTCTTGACATATCCTTATAGGACCATGTGAATATACATCTACAAATTCCTACGTAGAAGCAAGGTGAATGTTTTCTTGTTCCCGTGCTGAGAGCGAAGCTCCTAGTTTGACTATCTTTGGATTTTCCTCTCTTCCAATATTCACATCAATGGTTTCTTCCACTAGCATTTTATGACAAATCCTCCATACGCAGTAGGATTGGGAGGAAGGTTGAGATCTTCTTCCAAGGGTGTCTCTATGCGATATTTTCACCCTTGGTGCTGATCACTTTTCTTGTCCATTGATTTTTTTACTTGTTTGTCAGCTAGCGACCTCAAAGAGGTTTCCATTATGTGACTTGGACTTTTGTTTTTTCCAAGGCTTTTCGTCGGAACATTTTGCCCTCACTTTTTCTTAAGTTTTGTTGGCCACGAAGCTCAGCTTCCTCGCCAAAGTACGCGTAGGTATCTAAGTCAATTTATAAACCATTCTTATGGTCTCCAATCGGAATTGTATCTCGAATGCCCATGAATTCTATGCAATGGCTTCATCATTTTCAAAGATATCCAATGGCATGTGATGTCGTTGGTCCCATTCGATAAGGCAAGGGTAAACAAGGTCAATTTTAGGTTCAGTAGGGGTTATGGTAAGGAAAATGGTATCCATGAAAATGTTCAGTGGAGGCAAGATCCTTGTATTGGGTACAGTGGGAATCTGTGTCACTGTCTAAATAATCAGAGCTATCTTCATGATCAGAACATGTGGCATCTTGATTGTTGAGGTGTGATCCATAGGGTTGAATGCCGATACCATACCGCTTTTCCTTGAAATGTGGAAGAAGAACTGGTTCTCTTGGTCCTTGCTCATTCTTTATGTATCCTAGACCCTTGTAGCCCATGGAATACATCATTCGGCTAGACTTCTCATACTCAGGGATTTGGTAGCAAGTTGGTTGAGTATCTTTCGAGACCCAAGTCATAGGTGGGTCCAACAATTTATCTTCAGCGAGTAACCCCCAGGTAAAAATGACCTGATAGTCCACTCATCTCTAGACCATTTGAAATGATAATTGGGTCAACCTCTAGTTTTAGGTGACAATAATAGGTCTAAAACCAAAATATCTTGTTGCACATTATATTCTCCACAACTGTATTCCAGAACCTTCATCTCCCATGAATCAAAAGGAGAAGTCAATGTAGAAGCCTCACAGGCACAAGAACTTAGGGAATATGAATCTACCTGTGACTCCATGGCTTCAAATTGAAGATGAACAACTGTATCAACAAAGGGACACATATAAGAACCCTTACGCTCAAAACTATTGAGAGCTTTGTAGTGAGTGAAGGGCTCAGGATATCCTTGTAGCATGATAGTGCATCCCTTGTGTTTCAATTTGATGCATTGATGGAACATTGACGACATGGCCTGCATGGCATGAATCCATGGTCAACCAAGAAGTATATTGTATGGGAGTTCCAACTCCAATACATGAAACTTCATCTGATGACAAGTGGGTCCTACTTCCATGGGTAATGTGATTGTGCCAAGCTAATTCCCTTTCTGTGTTGTCGTGAGTGGTTATGGTAATGATGTGAGACTCTAGATCTTCCTCTGTATGTCCCAGTTTCTTAATTAATTTCAACGTACATATATTCAGCCCTAATCCATTGTCCACAAGCACTCTGATATTTCTTTCGGTGGGTAATGAATACCTTAATATATATGGGGAGATTATGTGCTGGATCTTCAATAGGGATCTCCTTATGATTAAAATATATGTACTCGGTTGGTGCAATGTTGGCCACTATAGCTTGAAGATGCGAATGGTCTACTTATAGTGGAAATCCTGACCCCTGAAGAGTTTTGTACAAGATGTCCTTATGTACATTTGATATTTTGAGAAGATCCAAGATTGAAATCTTGGCGAATGTCTTCTCAAGTTGTTCTAAGAGGTTGTACCTACCATCTTGTGGGGTCGATGGAGAGGGTTCAAGAATCATGAGGCAGGCACACCTTGTTACCACAATGCAATCCTTTCCCTTGATCCAAATGGTGTTCACATGGTCATTAGGAGAGTGGATACATCCAATGAGCAAATCGTAATGATTATTTTCCTTCTTGGTATATAGATAATTCACCTCTTTGTAACTCTGGGATGACTCTCCTCGATCCATATTTTTCTCATCTAACTTACCATGTTTAGGGAATGGTTCTTTGAATATTCCCATCTTTTCATTTGGAATTTGAGTTTTCTTTAGGGTGTCCACTTCTATCTCCCCATTGTCGATGAGATCTTGGATGTAGTGACGAAGTCGTAGACATTTGTCTGTTTTGTGTCCCTTGACACGATGTAATTCACAATAGTCATGCTCTTTGTACCATGATGGTTTTGGAGCATTGTCATCAAAGGGTTGTGTCGTGGGATAAGTCACCATGTGAGCTGCATCCAATTGCTTCAATATGGCTGACAAAGGCTCATTGAGAGGAGTGAACATTCTATGTTTAGGTGGTGGTTGAATAGGTCCTTTGGTCAGTTTAAAAGGTTGACCAGTTTGAACCGTTTGTATGCATTTGGAATCTGTGATTCCGTCTCCCACCATGTTCTTGTTTTTGTTGAATATTTTTGGACTTTTCTGTGGGTTTTGCGTTTTGGTTATCCTTAGAGTGTGATTTAATGGTTCCTTTGGCAATAAGGGCTTTCTCTATTTGAATTCCCTTTTCAATAACCTCTTCAAAGGTGCGAACACAATGCATTTGCAGATGAAAAGTGATGTCTAGGTTGAGATTGGGCACAAAGATACTCACTAGCTATTTTTCAGGGAACACACAAGGGAAGCGACTGGCTATCCCTCTCCATCTTTGTAGGAAGCTAGCAAATGTCTCATTGGGACATTGTTTAGTGCCACACAAGTCCACCATGGTTATGTCACTTTCTATGTTGTACAAGAAGTGTCATACAAACCTTTCTGCCAGTTCAGGCCATGTGAAAATAGACCCACGAGGTAAGCGAGTGAACCATTCCAAGGCTTGCCCCCTAGACTCTTTGGAAAGAGTCGTATGAGGTAATTGTCAATGTAGGCCACTTCTTGGCATGCCATGTAAAAATATTTTACATGGTCTCACAGGTCACCTTTCCCTCTATATTTTTCAAATTTTGGCATGTCAAATTTTTTAGGGAAGGGTTAAAGTGTCATAGTTTTATCAAATGGATGGGGACATAGCTCTTCGTATTGATATTTTCTGATATTCCCCACAGTACTCTCTTGGAGGCTTGTAATTGTCACTTTCATAGATTGCATAATTCTTGCATGAGTAATTGTTCTTTGGTAGGAGAAGCAGGGATATATATATATGATTGTGTTTCGTATTGTCTCCTCCTTGATTGTCCATTTGAAGTTCACTAATTCTAACCTTAGGTTTTGTCTTTTGTACATTCTTGTTTGTTTCTTTTTGTACATGAGATGTTAACAAAGCTAATTTTCAACTAAGGTTACAAATTTGCTTGTTGAATAGTGACTTCTTCTTCGCAAGGTTCCTCTTCTTCTTCATGTTGCAGAGGTTGTTCAACATTTTTGTGTTCTATTATGACTTTACGTGGTACTTTAAGGAAAGGTATTCTATATCCCATTACATTATCATTTCCCACGTTAGAGGTAGAAGCATGTCCATGTGTTAAGATATCATCCATGTTAATAAGAGGTTGCTCCTCTTCATTAGCATCGTTTGTAGGTGGGATTATCTCTTGTTCGATAGGCATTTTAGCTCCTAACTCCACAACTCGTGCTAGTACCCGATCCTTGTTTCTAAAAAGAAATTCATCTAACAAGGTGGGGTCGAAATCAAATTCCACATGTGGTGATTCCAACTCATCACCACTATGATCTATCATTTCTTCTACTTCTTTCTCTGTGGAGAATAAAGGCCCAAGATCATGGCCAATAAAGGGGTTTGACCCTTGTTTGTTTGAGGCTTCCCAAGTTTGTGTTTGTCTTGCTTCCAAAGCCTACTTTTTGAGCCCTAATCTTGTTTTAGGAGCCATGACATGTAATAGTTTCACTAAGGTATCTCTGAATGTGTTCAAATATTTTTATCAAACCTAAGTGAAAAAAAGAATGTCAAGAAATCAAGGTATATTATGAATGTCAAAGAACCAACATGACACATTGATTGCTCTTAAATGAATGAGCTAAGAAAGAATCAATCACACAATGTTTGATTTTCAAACCAAATAATCAAATGAAGTACTTCCTAAATTTTTCTTTGAAAAGGTAGTTGGTGTCGTATGATGATTAACAAAATGTCCCTACTTATGTCGAGTTCAAAGAAATGAACAAGGCGTAAGTAATAACAAGAAGTTAATGTGACCTCCAAACAAAGTATACTAGAAGCAAGCCCAAATTCAATCAAGACCTATATTCCAAAAGGTGTCAGTTACGATTGTGAGTGACACAACAATTTCACCAAGATATGTTAACCAAACTTTACGAGAAAGTAAGGTATTGATATCAAGATGATATTGATATAACACGCACAAGTGGTAACACTTAACACTCTTCAGAATCGAGGTAATAATTGAAATCAAACTAAAGCGATAGTATACCTAGGAATTGTTAAAGTGTATATAGCGTAACCTTACAATATAGATATTTAGGTCAAGTTTACAAGAAACAAGACGTAAATACCAAAATTGTAGTGACACGATATAAACAAGATAACCGTTCAAAGGAGAATCAAAGTGATGAACCAAGCCTAACTACGATGAAAATCTTGACTTGGGTATCAAGATTAAAAAGGCTACTAATGATATAAAAACGTCTCCACACACTTTAGATGTTTAAAAACCCAACCACAAACATGGATGGGTGTAAACAAACAAAAAAGTGGTGAAAACAATCAAGTGATAACACAAAGGTAGTCACTCTTCTTTTGATCAACAAAGTGTCAAAAGAAAGTGAAGGAAGTAGATCAATTGGGGTTGAAAAATGTTGGCCTCACTTCGGCAGAGTTTTGCCTCGCCTTAGGGCAAGTGAAAAACTAAGCAAAAGTAAGGCTTCACACGTTTCATGATGAACAATAGCTCTCAACTCAAATTGGCTTTGATGTGGTCCAAGTTGGCTCCTGGTCAAAGATAGATTCTAGGTGGTTCACTCAACTAGGTGTCACAAGTCATCTAAGAGTGAGCTTGATTTACCAAGAAAAGCTGCACTGAATAATTCTTGAAGTATCTCGGCTTTACTTTACCCCCTTCAAGCACAGTGGGAAATAAATGCGTCCATCGTGTACTCTCACTGGGGTTGTGATATGGATGACTTGTGATGCTAAAGCTTTTTAAATGGTAATATTAGTCAAGTAGGTTGTGCGGAGCTCTTCCCGTTTCATCCATAAGGTTCCCTCTTTAATGGGAGACTTCCCTTATTGTGTGGAAATTTGGGGTTGCTAGGACCACCCCCATTATTAAAGCTTAAGGCTTATGCCAAAGGGGTTATTCCTAGTTTTAAGTGGACGGGACGTACCTTTATCCGAACCTGCAAAGATATCAGTGTGATGATTGTGGTGTGTTTTTTTATCTTTTTAATTGGATGTGGTTTGCTTGAACACCGTTTGACAACTTGCACAAAATATATTAATAGTTTAGAGTTTTAACTCCACCTTATACGTATTGATCAAAGGAGTTGTAGAATGGAATCATGCACATTTATAACATTAGTAATTTTCACATGATAAGACAAAATGTCGTTTATCATATTCTCAAGAACGCCCTGGGATTATCAAGAGAAAGCATGGATGATTCAAAAATCCAAGAAATCAACAAAGGAGGAAAACACTTAATTTAAAGGAAAAATCTTTTCTATTTGGATTAATACATTTCAAGGCAATAAAAGATATAGAGTTTCAGGATTCCCAAGATCGCCCCAAACAATGTGAGTAAGAGCATACTTGATCTTACTCTATAATTAAGCATGCAAGGTTTATCTAATGGTCTACATGTTGGGTTTTTAAAATGGAAACTGATTCAAGAAACCATACATCTAGGGGACAACTCTAAGTCCCTCATCTTTTCCATGCCCAGAGGAAAAACCATTGAAAGCAAGCAATCACAACCATTAATACACATATACAACTTTGAAAGTGTGGATTCCTGCCCATGTTGAAGAGTTTTATGCCCAAAGATCAGGTCAATAGGGGCAAACGAATGCAAGAATTTGTAGGAGATTCGAGATTTTTTTAATTTTGAACATAACAATCTGCTTCAGGAAATATAGATGCCAGAGTACGTAACCTTATACGTATTGAGTGGGATGATAGAGAATCATGGCTCACTTTCATAACCAATATGATTACAGACTCTTTTCAAGGAAAAGCATATAAACAAGAACACAAAATTCTCTTATCAACTCGCCTGGATGATTCGCACTTTTCAGACAAGGAAAGAAGAATAGCAGTGGAAGAAAAGGGAAATATTATGTATTGAACTTTGAATCTATTACATTGGAAAGTAAAACCAAAATCCAACCCTACACAATGGCCCTCCTTCATCGCATTAAATAGCTTCCAATGAAGCAATTAACATTTGGTTACAAAAATGATGGAACTGATTCAAGAAACTTGACGTTTGACACTTTTAACGCCTCAACCGTTTCAATACCTGGCGGAAAAACAAAATTTCCTTGAATCGCAGTCACCTTCATCTGGCCTTTGCAAACTTGGCCATTTGAGTGTCCCATGGGAGCTTGATCTGTAAACTTGAAGTTTTCACTAAGTCCCTCTGTTATTTTGAAGCCTTTAGAGAAATGGCCTTCGGAACATTTGGGCCTGCCCACCCACTTTTGATCTATTTAGGCATGACCTTCAGTGGTGTCACTTGATTGGACATGTGAAGTCATGGCTCACATTTGCAATTTTACCTACTTTTTAATGTCACCTCCTGAAAAGACTGCCGAATTGACACATGGGGCTTTCCTTGGTCCCCCTTTCCTTTTAATGCGGGCTCAACATTTGACTCTTTCCCTTGGCATGAGTGGGACCCTAGACACTTGGAGAACTGGCTCTTGTTTGGGGAACCAAGCCTTTCCCAAATGACTTTGAAGGTGTGCTTTCCCATTTGACATTTCAAAGCATCTGCACAAAAAGGGCCCTCCTTATCCACTTAGTTCGCTTGAAACGGTGACCTCTGTCCCTTTTCTGGACCTTGGACATGTGGAGGGCTGGTGCAAGTTTGACTAAGTCCCTCTTATTTAGCCGTTGCCATATGTCTAACCCTGCATCACATGGAGGTTCGTGGCACCTTCTGTGGACCTGCCTCCACTCTTTTGCCTTTGAAGTTGCAACTCACATGTTGACACGTCCAATGCTTTTGAAACCCTTATATACTTCAATCTTATTCCTATCGGCTCTGACCCCCTTTTGACATGACCACATGGCAAGCCTGCGCAACGCTTGGGGACCCACTCTTGATTCTTGGATTTGAATGTTGTCTCGCATGAGACACGTGGACCCCTTCTGTCAGTTCTTCTATACTTAGCCGATTCAAGCTTGATGCCCACTTTTCTGGGGGGACCCGAGACATTGTGGATAACAGTTAACACTCATTTGGGTTTCTAAACTTTGATTTTCCCCTGAAAGGGCACCGAGCTGAGCGTGGAATCCTTGAGGGTGACCGATCTTGGAATCTCACTTTGTTAATACTAGTGGCAAGTTGGCACTCATTTGGAGAACACTCCCCATTTCAGTCCGCAATGAAATTCCCTCTCCGTGAGGCTACATTGGAGGCTTCCTACTGACCACTCTCATTACTTAGTCGCTTAAGACTTGACTGCTGTCCCCTTTTTGGACCTGGGACACATTAGAGCTGACACAAGTTTGGGGACATCACCTTTGGATTCGACCCTTGAAGTTGTGCCAATAGACACATGGTGATCATTGCACTGATCCTCCCATACTTAGTCGATTCGAGCTTTTCTAATTCATTTTGGACTTAGGACACGTGGAAAACCTGCGATAACTTATTTGTAGTTTAATCCCTTTTCAACCTGCCCTTTTGCATTTGACAAGCATTTTTTGGTTTTGCACAACCGATTAGTAATTTTCCATGTCAAGAATAAATGTCCATTTATGATTCTCAAGATCACCCTAAGATGCAAGAGAAGAGCATACATGACTGTAAAATCCAAGAAATCAACAAAGGGAAAACTTACTTCAAACGCCTGAAATTTATCTTTTCTCAATGAAATGAGACGTTGCAAACAATACCAGGCTCTAAAGCGAATAAAAGATATAGGGTTGATCATTTCGATTCCCAAGATCACCCCAAAAGATGTTCAAGGAAGAGCATACTGCACGGTTACTCTTATAATTTTAAAACATGCAAGGTTTTTCCAATGTCTAGTCTAGCATACCCATGTAAAAATAAAACCTGCAATGATGTTAGCACTTTAGGACACAAATTTTTGGAAACCTAAAATTAATATGCCAACTCAGACCGAAGCACCTGTGTGTGGGTTAGGGAATGTGCGGGTGGGTTAGGGTGTTGCGCCCTCTATGTAAATCTAGATCCACAGTGCGCATGCACCACCCGAGAGATGCCTACGCCAGGATATGGGTGTGTGCGTAGGGTATAGGCGTGTGCGCCAAGGTTAGCAAAAAGGTAGTATGAAAACTTAGACAGTGCATCTGCGCCACCCGAGAGATGCTTGCGCCAGGATATGGGTTCAGCACCACAGCGTACAAACACAGCAGCACTGGTAGAATGGCGTGTGCCAAGGTTAGGGTGTCTATGTTGAGGTTAGGGTATGTGCGCCAGCCTGACAAGTTTTCGACAACAACAAAGGTACAATATGGGAGCAAAGTGTGTGCATACTGGGATGTGTGCATGCCTAGGTTTAGTGTGCCTGTGCCTGGGTTTGTGTACCTACACCTATCCTGCTGTCAAAATATTGCCAAATGACACCAATAAGCTCAAAATGCTCCAAATTTTAGTATGTTAGTTTGAAATTGACAATAACCCATTAGAATTAAAGCTCTAAATTAGATCCTACACATGTAATATTAGCAAAATCATAAGAAATTTAACATTATTCCACACATGTGTATATCAAGGGTTAGCCAAATACTAAATAACAATAAAATTTGAACAAGAATGTTAAGGGACTAAGGACCAAGTCCCACTGGGCATGCTAAATGTATGCACAAATTAGTTAGCTATGTAAGTAGAATTGAAACTAACACCTAGTAGCTTCAATACAATGCTAAACTAAACCTATGCATCATCATGCTAATATCTTAAGACAAAGCTAACCTATCAACATTTCTACATTAAACATGAAATGAACATTTCAAGCTAATATGCTAAACAAATTAACTTCTATCTCTTATTGAATGCTAAATGAGATGAGATTGAACCTATGTAGATCTCTAGCAATCAAAGAGTTGATTATGTGCTTGAAATCCCAAGGTTTCTAAGAATGGAGTCTTGTCAAATCATGGCTACAAGACCACTTGACATATCTCCATATGACTTCAAAAATTTGGGTGGATGAATGCAAGAAATGGAGAAGGCTAGCTCTTTTAATGGAAGAATGCTCAAAAATGATAAAATGGCTATAGTGTATGCTCTATGCTCATTTAGGAGTGTAGGTGTAAATAGAAAGGTAGGAGGAGGGCTCCTTATATAGCCCAATGGATAGAAGAATCTCTACATCCCTCTTCATGTGGGATAAATCAGAGAGGTTGGGTTAGTTGTGGATAAGAGAAGGTTTAGAAAAGGGTTGAGTCAACCTTAGGAGAGTTTATTTTGTCCTTTAGTGACTCATGGGGTTTGAGGGGATTTATTAATTAACCCAAGTGATTAATTAATAGGTGTGCAAGCTTATAGAAGCTTTTTAGAGGAATAATTAACATGATTTAGACTATAGGAGGGATTTAATCAAATAAATGATGATTTATTGATTTAATGGAAGAGGAAGCTAATTAATTAATAATGATTAATTAGTCTAGATAGAAAGGGGGATTAATTAACAGAAGGTAGTTAATTGGTTTATTTGTTGGATGGAAGGGTTAATTAACTAGCGTAATGTAGCTAATTAACGGTGATAGAAGAGGAAGTGTGCTATATTGACGATATGTCGTCAATTTGTGGGAAAGGGTATAATTAGTGCAATTTAAGTATTTAAATTGCTCAAGAAATTATCCTAAATTATAGGTGTTTATACAAGTACAATTTGATTCACTATCTCCAAAATCTCCAGATTATAAATCCTGCTAACTATTCTAACCTAAATTTCTAAGGGACCCTTTATTTTTAGACTTTGTTTGCATGCCAAGCAAACTAAAAATATTATTTAATTCCCTTGTGCACTCACATCTTCCTGGTAACATACATCGGTTACACGATAGGGCCTAGAATAATAAAAAGGAATCCTTTTCAACCCTAGGAAGAAAGAGAGAAGGGAAAAATGGAAATCCCGCCAAAAACTGGATGCTTCCCAACAATTAAAAGAAGTCAACTTTTAGGCATTTACCTATGCCAGAATGGGTCATTGAGTTTTTGGCTTCTGGAATTGTGTGAAAAATAACTGACTGGAGGGCAAGGAAGTGAGAATTTTTATCCTTCAAAAGTTATGGCCGTTTGAAGCAACTCCAAAATTCCCATTTGTATTTTAAGTGATTTTTGCGTCCCACGCGTCTTTAATAATGGGAAAAAACAACCTTCCAGGAAGGCTCCAAATTCCCACCTTCCTACCAATTTTCTTTTGCACAAAAATTCCCATTGGCACTTAGAATTTTTTTCTAACTCGTTGGGATTTCTTCTTGGATGGGAGAGTTAGAGAGAAGCCGAGGGGGGCCCCAAAAAAACATGATTTTGGGCCTCGAATCAATCTACTTTTTCGGGACTGAATAATTTGATGCATGTTATCAAAATTACCTTGAGGGTGAATTTTTGGATAACAAAAGCTTCTTTCCAAAAAGTATGACTTGCATGGGTGAATAAAACTTCTTTGGTGGGAATTTTTACCCTTCTAGGCAGCCCCAAAATTCCCATTTGTACTTTAGTTATTTATCTTTTATAATGGGAAAAAACAACCTTCTAATAAGACTCCAAATTCCCACCTTCCTCCTAGCTCCAAAATTCCCATTTGCACCTTAAGCGATTTGACTTTAATAATGGGGAAAAAACAACCTTCTAGGAAGGCTCCAAATTCCCACCTTCTTGCTGACACCAATATTCCCATTGACACTTAGATGACTTGAATTCCATCATGGAAATTTTTTACCTTCCAGGTAGCCTCAAAATTATCACTTTCTAGGAAGCACCAAAATTCCCACTTACACGGAGAAACCATCTTTCCCAAAAAGTGTGACTAGCATGAAGAAAGTTTCTTCCCAAAAAATGTGACTTGTATTATGAAATTGCTCTTCCCAAAAAGTGTGACTTACATGACTTCTACTTTTAAAGTTGCGTAAAAACTCATCAATAACATTTTATTTCCATTTTTAGATTTTTGATGAAGAAAACAAAAACCCAAAATAAAATTTTCCCTTTTTTTGGAAAGGGTCCAGAGAAGATGTAGCAACAAAAACTTGCAAGTGCCATAACTTTCACTCCATGGCTCCATTTTAGGTATCATTTTCTCTAAAAGTGCATATTTTCTCGATCTCTACACATTGGTGGAAACAGTATTTTTATTATTTTCACAAAATCCATTATTGCACCTTTTTGGACGAAACAACCTCTTGCAATCTTCTTGAAGGAATCCTAAGCTCAGGTCTTCTTTAGACAGATTAATTGGCAATTAAAAACACTAGATAAATTTTCAAAACCCTAGGCCTGAGAAAAGGTATGACATGAAGAATGAATAGGCTACATGAATTACCAGAGAAAATAAACCACAACATAGACAAAAAGAAATAAAACAAAAACAAAAGAAGCTGCGGGTAATTGCTCAAAAAATTTCTCCGATTAGTTGGTCTGTAAAAATTATCCCCCCTGGGTGAATGTTCTATGGTAATAATGATGGGGTGAAGTGCTTTATATAACCTAAGTCCTCTAATTTTAGCTCAAGGTATTTTTTAAAATAACTTTATTTATTGAATAAAAATAAATAAAACGCTTGCAGACAAGGTCTGACGAAGGAATTGAGTGAGCTTTGACATGTGGGTATTTTTTGAATTTGGATTTTTTTGACTCTATGGGGATACCTTAAGGCAATGGCAAACAATTGCAGGTAAAAAAAAACACAAAATGACCCGTTACTTCGAAAAGAACAAATTTAAAAAAAAGGGGGTAGTCCTAGATTTCAGGGTGAAATCTCGAGGACACCAAAACTACAAGATTACAGTCCAATAAATTCATCTTTCTCACCGCTCTTCATCTCACTTACCATAATGTTTTTACCGAGCCCCATGTTCCCTATTTAAATTAGGTTGATTGGGTGTGACTTTTTGGAAAACACCCTTTCACTTTTAATTGATTTTAAATCAATTAATATAAATGTTAGTTTATATTTAATAAAGAAAAATATATTCATATATTTTATTAACTATAAACTAAATTTTATAGTTATATTTAATATTGTCATTAAGTATAATATTTTAGTAATAGATTAAGGGGTTAAGACCCACTTAATATTATTGTTCCAACACTCCACCTTAATATTAAGTAGGGCTATATGCTAACATTACGTGTTTATACAACGAGATTTACAATGCTTAAACCACGATGAGGGTTTTAGGATAACATATGATATTTGAAGGATTTATACACTTTCATCATGTTAAACTTTCCTTTTTGTACAAAAGGACTTGGAATCCATAAATCATAAATGATGATTTAGGCTAAGCATGGTTTGTGAGACTACATCTCATGTTTTCTCATGGAAAAAATATATAAGCACCTTGTTGTCATGATGTGTTCTAGTTGTTGTCATTGATGTAAAAATTCCATTAATGACAAAGAGGATTATGGAGTGGAGTCATATGATTCTTAGTATGATGGTGACATGGAGTTTCAGGTGTGTTCATGGTGGTATGAGTTGTTTCAGTGAGATTGGCTTGGTCTTGCAAGTCCAATCAGGTTACCTAGCTAGCCTAGGTGATGAAACATGATGAATGAAGTTTTCTTGGCGACTTGAGGAGATTGGTAAAAGCATAGAGATCATGTTTGGGGAGTGTTTTAAGCACTCACATGAGTTTCAAGGTATAGGTACAAGTTAAAGACCAAGATTCAGGTGCTTATCTAGACTAGGTATAAGTGCTTGGAGGCATGAGGTTGAATTGTGAAGCCAAGTGAGCTCATGGATGCATGTAGGTAAGTGTTTCATGATGTAATAAGGTTTTTTATGGCATTTTGGAGAGGTTTCATGATGAGTTAAAATGTTGGTTCAGTTGACCCTAGCCTAAACCATACAAAACCCCAAGGGCTAGTCATGAAAATGAGATGGGTTGAGAGACGGAGCCCTATTTTAGATATGATGATGGATGAAGATGATGCATAGAGGTATCTTAGAGGTGTGAGAAAATTTTGGAGTCATTTTGAAGAAGATTTTGCAAGATAAGTTGTTTTTGGTGAAACAATGTAAAAAAGAAGGTATTTTCCACCTCAAATTCCACCTTCTTATGCTCACCCTAAATTGTGTGCTTTACATGGAACCCTATGAATTTCAAGTATGTTTATAAATTTAACTAAGAAGGTTTCAAAAAACTAATGAGGTCATTTCACTATCACATTTTTATGAACGAATGTTATGAAGGTAAACAAATTTTTGTGTGCTTGGAACCCTAGCTTGAAAGAGGTAGGAGATATATTGTTTATAATTGTATAGAATTTATTCATAGTGCTATTATGATGATTTATGATGTAGAGGAATCCTTCAAGTTTCTAGAAAGGTATGGTATAGTATGTGGTGATTAGTAGATGCCACTCAAATAGGAAAGTTCATGAAGAAATTTAGTATGGGAAAAGGTTTCCCAAAGGAGTTGCAAAATAAATGGACATGATTTTTAGCATGGAATTTTTATTGATGTCCACAATGGTTTTAGGTCATGGTGATGCTTATAATTGAAAAGTGTACCCTATTTGTGAAGACTAGTCAAAAAGTAGTTTGAGGAAATTTTTAGAGATGGTATTGGTTGAAGGCCTTCCATTTGAATTTGGAAGGAGTTATAATATTTTATAGAAAGAGGATTCATATATATTTCAAATGGTATATGGTTTGTCTCATGATGATGAGATTTTATGGGTCATTTAGGTCAGTTTGTGAAGAAGAAGGATTGCTTGTTTTTAGGACAAATTAACTTAGGTTGAAAGAATGAGGTGATTGAGGCATGAGATGGATTAGATGGTGGTTGATATAAATTTGGGAGTTAATAGGGATGAATTTTTTTCCTATTGAATGAATTTTTAGGTATTTTAAGTCCCAAAAAGAGTGAAAACCACTTGAGTTTGTGAAACTACTTTCTCGGCAACTTAATTTTTTGAAGAGAAAAGTAGGTGTGGTTTACACACATGGATGTTTCATGAGCTATGAAATGAATGAATGTGATATACAGGTTATGGGAATTCTATAGTGTCTACATGCCATAGTTGAGTTGTTTTTGAGTGGTCTTGAGGTCCAAAGGTGAAGATAGGATTTTAGAAGCATATGTTTGGTAAAGGATAAGAGTCTTTTAGATTGTGCTATAAATTTTCTGATTGGTTCAAGCTAATAAACAACCACGGATGATGTTGTTATGTTATATTACACATGTTTGATGAATTTTAGATCTTTGATAATCATTGTTTTTTCCTTTGTAGTTTTAGTTCATCCAGGTGATGGGGTTTTGAGTTAGTTTTGAGCCAGTTGAGTGGTTTTGGGAATGATCGACAAACATGGGCCCATTATGAATGTTTTTATGATTTTATTGTGATTTTTTAAGTTTAATTGGTTAATATAAGTGTATAATACTGGCCTCCTTTGTTTTGGTGAAATGAAATGCATATAAAAGTGATGTTGTAGTTCAAATTTGAACTAGTTACTTGAGAGGGAAAAAGTGTGACTTATGTGAGTGTGTGTAACATGTATGAAGGATGATTTTCAGAGCTAAGTAAGTGTGAAAGATTATAAGGAATGTTTGGTGTGTGTGTGTGTGTGTGTGTGTGTGTGTGTGTGTGTGTGTGTGTGTGTGTGTGTGTGTGTGTGTGTGTGTTGGCGAGAAAATTTTTTGGGCAGACAAACTGATGGTTATCTTGCCAACGTCTCCAAGACTCTAGGTCCCTCTGCTTGGGTGGTACAACTCCAATTTATTGTGAATGAAAAAAATGAAAAAATGTTGTTAGAAAAAAGGCCAGGGATCCAATAGGAACAGTCCGTTGTACCCACGGAAAATGCTTGCAATGAATTTCGAGGGAGGACTTTACTGAAAGATGGGGGAAAGGGAGTGAGAAATTAGACAAGAAGAATTAGCTCTGCGAGTAGAAAATCAGATTCTCACCAAAGCTAATTAGAATGTTTGGATCCAAAATTTATAACAAAGAAACAAAAAGTTTAGAGTGTCAGTGATTAGAGGAAACCATGCACATAAAGTTGCACACATTCATGAATCATGAAAAGAAACAATTCCTTTCTTTATTGACATCTTTCATCATGTTGTACAATGCTCGAAATAGAAGAAAATGGTGAAGGAAGGTAGAAAATTTTCTATCTCTCTTGCTTAGCTAAAAAAATCTCTCTTGAGTGTACAAAATTGACAACCCTTAAGAATTAGGGTGTCATTATATTTATAGAGCTAGAAATGTCTCTTCATATACCGCCCATGGTGTCTTTTCATTTTCCTTTTCCTAATGTGACTTTTGGTATTCCTAGGAAAAAACATTAACTCCCCTTTTATAAAACAAGGGTGAATTATTACATTACAAGAATATAGTCACATTAATGAATAATACGAAATAGGAATAAGATGAAATAAAAATTGCACACCCTAAATGAAGAATTGTAATGTGAAAGAAGAAAGGGGAGGGGAGAGAAGAGAAGAAGGAAGGAGAGAGAGAGAGAGAGCACTATTCTAAAGATGATCCCACCACTAAAGGACTTCTAGAAAGTAATTCTGGTGAAATATCCATGCCTTTAAATGCTTTGTTGAATCTTGTTTCTGCTGGTGTCACCTTCTGCTCCTGAGGGATTTGGATGAAATTGAATGACTTGATATAATTATCCACAAGGGAGTTGATTTTTTTGCACTCCGAGTACCAAGTCTGATGATTCTCTGTAGTGATGGAGATGATTTCCCATATCTCTGCTAGAGATTCCAGTGTGTTTTCTATGAATGAGAATGGAACTCCGGCCTCCCTCTTGAATCAGTCCTCAAATGCTTTCAACATATCATCTGTTGAAGTATTGAAGTTGATTTCTGGCTGTAGACACAAAATCACGCACTTTGGGTAAATATCTAGTCTTGTTTGCATACTACTATTCATATGGTTTCTAAGTACAAAAAGTAATAATTAACCAATGTCTTTAGCCACATTTATCCAATGTCTTTAACCAATGTCTGTAGCCTCTTTTTCAGTCTTGCACTCTTACTTGCTTAGTCTACCTTTTCACCTTTTGGCATTTTTTATTCTAGACTAGAGTGCTCATCTAGGATGCCAGTTCAAGGCACCCCCATCCCTTCTGGGTGCCCTTGTCCTCTTTGCACTTTGGTCACACTTTTTGGGTCCTTTATAACCATTTGAGCATCTTATATTTTTGGTAGTCGGCCTTTTCAGGGTTAATTAGGAAATTCAAGAAAGGGAATTATATAAATATAAAGTTATGTGATCATAATAAATGACCAAGCACTAAGCAATATCTATCACCACCTAAGGTTTCATCCATCAATGCATCTATAGCTCCATTTGCATCCATCTAGCTCCATCACAAGGGAAAAAAGCTGGTTCATCCACATCTCACTTCATATGAGGGGAGTCTATTGTTTCTATGCACACATTATTTACATTCTACATCTAGTTACTTTTTTGCTACTTCAAGTGTGACACACACAAGAAAAACTTAGGAAAAAATTCCACACACTACACATAAAGAACTTCATTAGGTTTGAGATGTAGTGCAACACTCATTTGTAATTCAACCATTTTGGCAGATGAGGACAATTTGAACCCTTCATTTTGCATCTTTATTTTCTAGGGTTTAATGTCTATTTTTGAGGGTTTTTATAGGTGATTTTCATTCATTGTCAGGTTTACAGTGACCTCAGTGATCTTACATTGATCTTACAGGTGATCAAAGGTAGAATAAGTGAAAACCTCTTGTGAACACCTCGTAGGCAGGTTTTCTGTGACATTTATGCAGACTAGGATGTTCCTAGAAAACTAGACCAAGAGAGCCCACGGGCACCCCCATCCCTTCTCTAGGTACCCCAATCCAACCAAATCCTGCTAGATTTGAACAAATTTTCTAAGCTTCTGAGTAGCACAAGGTATTCCATCTCCTATTCAACTAGTCTCACTTCTTTGACATAGTCCAGACAACCTCTTACGAATCAGCTAAGGCTCTTATAGCCCTATTTGTAATTAAGGTTTGATAATTTCATTGCTTATTTACTTGGGTATTATTTTTGTATTACATTTTTCATTCATTTACTACAAACTATAACATCTAGATTAGGTTATAATTTTACATTTTGGCATAATAATTTTTGTGAACTCAATATTTGACCTACACACTTTTCCTTAGGACTCCTTCTACTGTCATCATCACATGGCTCACTCTCAATCAAGTGACTTTACTGAAGCTTACCTCAAATCCTGACTTAAGGCACAGAGTATCCCTACGCTTCCTCACTACTACTCAAATTCCTGTCTTATATGCTGCTTGTGAGGAGGACACCAGTATATCACATAGATTACTGCTTGACCACATTTTATCAACATATTCCATTTTTTGCTCTAATCCTCATACTTCTGACTCTTCCACCCATATTTGACAATGATCCACCATTTGCATATCCCTGATTTGCATCTAACCACTGTGGGTATCAAGCAAAATCTTGTTTGACAATGGATCTGAACTTAATATTTTTTCTATGTCATTGGAACTCAGGAATCTAGGTCTATCCGCTATCGAGATGTCCAAGTCCATCATGTATTTCCCTTTCATGCATATGATGGTTTTGTTCGTCCATGCATAGGTCACAAATTACTCTACCTATCCACTTTGGGGCCAAAAACTCCATTAACACCTTATTTTTTGTCATCTGGCTTCCTCACATTTCGTATAAATGTTTACTTAGTAGGCCATGCTACTCCATGCCATACAAGGGCATGTTGACCTCTACAATACATCATTGTGTCAAGCATTCATACATGAAGGCATCAAATATACTAGATTTTTTGGATGACCATATTCTCTTGGCATACAAATACTATGACAGTGACCCGTAATCTCCACACTTATGCTATTCCAAGGTCTAATTACCTAATTGTATGAGCCAGTCAACATCCTTCAGATGAGACTTGTCACATTCCTTTCTTAGTCACTTGAAGGTCTATCAACATCGGCTCTAAGATATTATATGCCCAACTACACAACTTAAACAAGGTATCTAATGAACACCTTATCAAATTATGTTTTGAGATACAAAAACAACTCTAGCTAAGAATGTCTAATGTGCTTATCGCAACTATGAGCTCCAGGACTTATTCATCCAGAGTCTCTTATTGCCTCTCCAGGAGAGTGTACTCTTTGAGACATATCCTTCATTCGACCAACTTTGGCTCCACACTCTTAAGCTTCAGAAACCAAGCTTTTATCCATAGGAAAGATTAAATATCAAGAATAAGCATCATCCTCCACTCACTTTCAAAATAAGTCAACATTCAAATCCTTTGCCACCAAACCCACAGATGCTCTTCAAAATCACTGTCAATGTGGTAGCTACTATTAAAGAGCTTCAATCATAGCCACCTCAGTCATACATTCACAAATTTCCTATTGCCCCACATATCATATTACAACAACTTCTTAAGAGAAATCTTATTACACTTCCTCAACCGCTTGAATTAGACCCATCACAACCCAAAGGAAGAAATTACAATGAGAACTTTCAGATGCGACTATCAATGATGTGTGGGACATCTCTACAAATAGGTGTCTCAAGATCTGTACCATCATCCAAGATCTTATTGATAATAACAAGCTTGAGTTTCTAGAGCTTACAGACTCTGGCACCGGTCAACAAAAATTGTAAGCTTAAACTATTCAATAACCTGCTCCATAAAATGACAAGAAAATAGGTGAATCCTTCAGCTAATCACACATATCATGCAGTACCTCCTCCTACATCAGGGGCTCTTGAAATTTCTAGTTGTGCATACTAACACTTCTCCACCGATCATTTCTTTCTCTGATCATGATTATCATGTGACTTTCACTTCTAATCACTTACACATTAATGCCTCTATCAGATATGTCTCTATCAATAATACTAAGGTTGATCTGTTTGGTCCCATCAATACATGTTTTATTCCACTTCTCATCATTATTGGCTACCCGTTATCACAAATTTCATATCCCATGAATAAGTTCATATGGTGTCATCAAAATTCGCATGTTACGGTAGGACCTCTCACTATGCATGTACCTTTCCTTTTCAGACAAGCAATTAACAATGGTGACATGCTTCTAGGCCTCAATTAGATTCGTAGGTCTAAGTCTATTCTCTCCATGAATCATTTTCATTTAAAATTCATTCATAACAATCAAGTCATTTCTATCAATGGTGTGCCTCCTTCTACTCCTTGGTCACACCCTCCTCCTTGCAATAACTAATGCATCATCTACTTCATCTGGCATGCCACATGGCCCATAACACATAAAGCACAATCTATTCTTAGCTCACCTACTCACACGGATCTTTATGCGACCTCATCGCTCTGTTAGTCTATCCCATACCAGTATAGGCCCATTCCTAGGACTGTCACTACATCTCGGTAAGATAAATCACCACCTCTTTTTATTCCACATAGGTGTTCATCACCTTTGCTCTCTGCTTCACATAGGTCTCCATCACCTACACATTTTGTTACACCATGGTAGCCATGATATACTTATCCATCGCATGCACATAGAATTCACTCACCCACACAACATTTATCTAATATACCACCACTATTAGAGCATGATCACACACTTTCCTCACCACAATCATCGAGCAAAAAATCTTCATCCTTTACTTTCATAGGATAGTTCACTCACCACTACACACTTGAGGGGGCATTGTGCTTATCTCCCCCCCTCGTACCTATCCACACATCTTAGGATCTTGCATACATATCTTCATATACGTTAGCATCAATCATTTCCCGATGGCACACTCTTGTGCTTTAGTTCACACTTGACTATTGAGGGAATCCTATACACATGAACCTCACACACTGCATAGTAGACACTACATGTCACACATTACACATCTTCACACATACTACACATTTTACATCCTACATATCACATCTTACATCTAATATACATCATACACCGTACATATTCTACACCTATATCATCTACACGTCTTACACACTAAACATTACACACTTTACATATCATTTTACTACATTTACTACACACATTGCACATTTTATTTTATGTGTTACACTCACTACCCTATGACGCACTCTAGTCTCACAGTCCATACTAGACTGTTGAGGGTATACATCACAAATGGACCATTACACATTCACACCATTCAATCTTTTTCCCATATGACATTCCTAGATTAGTGATATACGCCATAGGCTACATCATCAATTCCTCTTACATCATTTAGTGATACATGCTATAGGCTAAATCATCACTTATTTTAGCATCATTTAGTGATATACACTTTAGGATAAATCATCACTCCCTTGATCATCTTATCATGATATAAGCTTTAGGGTAAATCATCACTTTGTCTTAGCATCCTTTAGTGATATACGCTTTAGGAAAAATCATCACTCATTTGATCATCTTGTCACGATATACACTCAGTCTACATCATCAAGCATAATTTATCTTTATATCACATATCATCACTACACATTCACCACATCATGTTACATACAACACATAGTTCGAACCTTTTCCCAAAGATGCACTCATGTTTACTGTTCATTCTTGATTGCTGAGGGGGTATAAACAAATGAACATCACTACATATAATTCCTTTCAATTGGGGAACACATGACTCCTATCATTCACATTGCATTACATTCCATCCATCCAAAACATATTGCATATCTTGTTTTTACTTACTGCTGCTTACATTTACTTATTACATGTTCATCTTATTACCCATGCTAGATAGATATCTTGTATGTCATTATTCTTTATCATACATACATGCATGTTCACTTTCCTTTCTAGTTGTGATCACAAACTATATAGGTCCATTACACGCAACATGGATGTTTGGTGCAATACCTAGTACTATTCCGACAACGACTCCTAGGAGCATCCACTTTTGTACACTACATGTAACATTGTTTCATTTTGTTTCATAACACACTAATTTATCATATTATACATGCTTTGACATATATTTTATCTTTCTAATGTGCTAATGGGTGCTTCATGTGCAACATTTGTTTTGTAGGATTATTTACCACCATGGTTATTTGTTACATTGCTCTTACTTGTTTGTAATTGTATGTCATTTCTTGCGGAATTTTCCCTTTGTCTTGTATGTAAACTTTTATGCTTTTGGCTTTGTCAGCCTTGATTGTCTTACGATACCATGAGTGGTGTCCCATGTTTGCAACCCTATTTTCGTGATCTACATTGTTTCTTGTTTCTTTTTAACTTCCTCATTGTTTTTCTATCTTACACTTCGTCTTAACATGCATGATTGTCTTTTTTTACTAACACTTATATCCCAACCACTTGTTTTCATGTGCCTTTATTTTTACAAGGCACATCTCCTTCCCCCTTGTAGGGAATAGTTTCAATAGTTAGTTCTCTTCTGGGTCGCATCCTCCTACATCGATGTCGCATGCACCCGCAAAGAGGGAGGAATCATTTAAGTGAATCAATCACCCCATACAGAGTATACACAACATAATACTGGTACATTATAACACAGTTCAAGGGCGAGAATCAAACTTGGGTCCATAGTACAATGTTTCCTTTCCTATAGAACCTATAACTAGGGGGTGGTTACACAACGATAAGGTTTAACACAGTCTACAAAACTCTACACAATAAATTTTATAGGGTAGATTGTCTTTAGCACATACGGGGAATAGTTAAAGGTTGGAGGATAAAACAAGACACTACAGAGATCTCTTCAGTTTCAAGAAGTGGTTGAAGGTTGGAGGATAAATCAAACTTTCCTCCCCATAATTCTTTGGCCAGTGGCGTGAGATCGCCCAAAAAACTCACACTACATCAACATGATCCTTTCCACACCCTTTTTCTCATCACAGATCAGGTGCACATGTTCCTTTTTCAATTTCATACCTCCATCATGTTGGTACCCAGATTTAATCTTCTTCACAAACCGAGAAGCATCATGGATTTAACAAGACACTCAAAAGCAAATAAATGATTATGTATGTCACTTTGTAGCTGGGGAAGCAATTTATCTGAATTTTTAGCACTCAGGCCTTGAAGAAGTGGGTAACACCTTAAAAGGATTTAACCTTATCCTAACTATTTTAGGTTGTGACTTTCAACCAAGGTAAGAGAACCTATTTTGTAAATTCTGTTATTAAAGGAGACGCAGATAACTTTATTTTCCATAAATTTTTTAAATAAAACCTTGGTAAAATATGATCAACACACCAAATCTGAATTTCACGAGTTGTCACTTCCAGAATATGGAGACATTTTCAACACAAAGCTAAGGTTACTAAAGACATTATGGAATCCTGATTGTTATGCATATTTTAGTAAATAGATGTTATTCCTTTTTTGATATATAGGGCAAACAGGGGTAGTTCTGGACGGATTCATGTTTTTTTGAATGATTTTGGTGGGAGATTGAGTAGGATAAATTTGATTATACTAGAACTTTGATAAAATTAACAACAATGAACAAATCAACAATAAAAACCTTCAAGATAGTTAAGAAATTCCTTCAACCAGAAGGTGTGCTTCAATGGAGGCCCAAATCAGCACATTTTCACACAACCTTTGAGAATATAACACGAAGGATCGAGTTAAAAGACTCAATTAAGCACCAAAATCTCTGATCAATCACACCTAAGGTACACCCAAAGACTTAAAAACAATATTTATCAACAAATGATAGTGCAGTGAACTTAAATTTGTTTATCTCATCATAGGATGAAGGCTCTTCTTGACATGGAATTGCAAATGCCACTAAACTATCATAGGGACGAGATCTTGTGTGATTTCAAAAATATTTCAATGAAAGATTGCAATAGGAATGATTAAAACTACTTACAGGCATTTTGAAACAAAGCAGACACTAATTGCTCCAAGATGAACAAAAATTGATTTCAAAATTGCTTAGATTCATCAGCAGGGGAAAGTTACACAGAACAGTCTCAGAGCTTGTCAATGGTTGTACACTCGCAACCAACTTGACATGATAGAAAATATAACACAGAAGAAATTAAAAGGTTATCTCAGATTGGTCTCTTAGGAAGACAAATTTTCTCAAATTTTCTCTCAAGAATTCAACCCTTTACCATTTGCAAGAGTATTCTCATTACATTTATACATTTCATTCATCCCAAATTTTTCCCCCAAAAAGATGAATATTTGAGGGACATTTTCTTGCTACTAATTTATTACAGAAAGTGACGTTTAACAAATTCACATCCGCATCTACCAGGTGGAAAAATCATGAATTGATCACGTATCTCAGACCCTTAACTAATGACTAGGATGCCATGCCATAACCATTTTGACACTCCTTTTAATCATTCTGATTCTGTCATGCGATAAATCCCCTTTTTAATCATTTTTCGAAGGCTCTGCACAACTGGATCTGACAGGTAATATTTTTCATTCTCGAGGAAACACCTTTTTCACCTTTTGCACCTACAACCTTCATCATTTTATCTTTTCCCACTCTTCCCTCTACAACTCTGTCCCACATCCAACTTCTCTGGAAATTCCCATTTTTGCAAGTGCCCGAGCAATTCCAACTTTAAAATATTGATCTTAACAACTCTTGGACTCACAAATTAAGTTCTTCATCCATTCAATGACACTTTACAGATAAAGACGACAAGGAATTTCATCAAAAATGATGAAAAACAGTGCGTATTCGCATCTCTAGGAGTCTTGGAGCAAAAATGGTTGAAAAACAGACACAATACACAACAACCATTGATTATGCCCATTTTCTACTTTATATCATAGCCATTCATGTGTTCCTTTGGTGCAACAGAAACGATGAGGTACAGAGGTAGGTTTCCAAACAAGTGCAGGCCTGCCATGTGCCCCGGGCCCAAGAAAAATGCCTTTTGGCCTTTGAAAAAGTCTCAATAAAAAGGAGCCAGTGGAAGCCTCCATGTGTGTCAATGACACATTTTGAGATAGTCCCCAAAAACAGAGACCCCAAACAAGTGCAGGTTCACCATGTGTCCCAGTCTGGTAGAATTGTTAAGAAAGTTGAAGGATCAGCAGAAGGCGTCATGTGTCTAGGGTCCGTGACAATTTTCCTTGGCCATTGAAAATTCCAAGCAAAGGGCAGAGTGAGCGGAAGCCTCCAGGTGTCCTCCTAGCACTTCTTCAAAATGAAACTTAGGGGCTAGTCCCCAAACAGGTGTGGTCCCTCCACATGTCCTAGGCCTTAGAAATTCACTTTAAAAAGTCTAAGTATGGACAGAGCTGCGAAAACCTCCACGTGTCTCCTTGGCGCAACTTTGAGATGGTGCCTAAAAGTGGAGACCTTGAACAAGCGCCAGCCTGCCACGTGTCCCCTAGGCGTGACTGCTAAGGTGAGACCTTGAGGTGGATCCTCAAATGAGTGGTGACCCTCCATGTGTCCATGGTTAGCCAAAACTGTACCGGCCGCATGAAAAATTTGTCTAAGTCCAGGCAAGGCAGCGGAAACCTCCACGTGTCTTAATGGCACATTTTGAGATGGTCCCCAAAAGTGGAGGCCCCAAACAAGTGCCAACTTGCCACATTTCCATAGATGCTGAGATGTAATTTTGATGGGAAAAACCACACGTCAAACCGTAAAAAAGTAGGAAAATCATCATTTAAGGCAAAAATGAATCTTTCTTCAAGGATAGAGAATTTAGAAATGTTATAAGTCCCAAATATGATCCACCGAGCCACATCCAATTATGTTTTCACAAATATTTGGGACAAAAATGACAGGGATAACAAAATGTGACTGTGGAAAATGGAAGAAAAGGAAAAACCTGAGTTTTACGCCCAAGTTACAAACTCTTTCATATGGACAGAGGAACGAAAAAAAAAATCTAGACTTTTAAGTGATCCTCAACCAAGGAAGGGACTAATCATGGCAACCAAAATGGAGGACATAGTTTTCATGCATCAATACGAGGAGATAGAAAACACGACAGAGCCCGCAAAATGAAGAATTTCAATGACAAATGGGGTGAGACTAATTTGAGTACCAACATTGGCTCTGACTCGGGGATGAGTACTCCCTGTGAGTGCCACAAGAACAAATAGCAGACCAAGTGCAAAAAACAAACCATTGAGCAATGAAGTCAAAGAATAAGCTTGCAGAGTAGAAAAACCATAACCATCCTCCAAAAAATGAAACAAATCGAGAAACCAACAAAGCCAAGTCACCAAGGACTAGAATGAACAAAAACACAAAAGCAGAACAAAAACAAAGAACTATACACTATACAAATGGAGTATACCTTGATTATGAGAAATCAATCAAGAAAATGTTTCAAATGCCTACCATTAACAGGTAATTCAAACAGTTACCTGTCTAATTCTTTTCGGAAGAAGGTATTTTTACCAATTCGAATGTCAATTGAATAAGGGCCAAACCATAATGCATCAAATTTACCATGCTTTCCCTTATCTTCATGCTTATTATCCCATAATAGCACAAGATCCCTAATGCTAAACGATCTTGGAGTCACCTTCTTGTCAAATAACTTCTTCAACTTTTCTTTGAACTTTACATATTGCTGATGGGATGCCCTTCTTTCTTCATCTAACTCGATAATCTGATTGATTCGAGCATCATATGAACTAATTTCCTGATCTTCAATTTGTGGAATAAAATGAAATGAAGACATGTAAATGAAGGGGAAGCAAAGCTTGAGTTCCATATACTAACTCAAATGGGCTCTTACCAGTAGCTCTTTTGACAGTGATTTTGTCAACTTAAACAAGAAACTTAAGTTACTCACCCCACTTCTTTTTGTTAAGCTCCAAGGTTGTTCTAATGATCTTTAACAAGTTTTTATTGCTGGACTCAGCTTGTCCATTTCCTTAGGGATTTTAGTTAGAAGCATATGTCAAATTGATTCCATATTCTTTGCACATTACTACTAAAAGTTTGGCTTTGAAACTCATAGCATTATCAACAACAACCTTAGCTGGCAGTCCAAATCTGCAGATGACGTGATTTAGCGTGAAGTCCATGACCACTTGGTGTGTTGCTTTCTTGGTGGGGATTTCTTTCACCCACTTAGTGAAGTAGTCAGTAGTGTCAACACCGATCCGTCACTATGATAATTCTTTACCGGGAACTCCTCGTGCTATGATTATTTACTAATGCACAACTTTTAGTTTGGTGGATGGAATTTGGAAACACAACAACAAATATAACATAAGAATACCATAGACTATGATAAGAAGGAATGATGATAAATCTGAAATATAAGTGTAAATTATAATATGAACATGAAATTGTTACAATCTCACCCATGAGGTACTTCAAGTGTTATTGACTTTAATTTCCTTCCAACAATAACTATGGGAGAAACTTCACAATTAAACCTCTTAATGGATTCTTTAACACACCTTCAAAATGATGGCTTCCTTTACACACTTACTCATACAATATTTCTCACTACTTCCTGCTATGCTCAATGAGGGAAGGTGACCTCTTAATTTATAGGAATTCAAGCTTATCCACCCTATCTCTAAGATAGGATAGGAAATATCTTCCGGCCAATCATATTCCATGCCTAAACTCTTACCTTTACATGTAGGCTTATCTTCTAAGATAAGATAAACCTTATCATCTCACATGGGTTCCACCTTTTTAGTCTTTTCCACAAATAAAATACACAAAATATTTATGACATCACTCTTTATCCTTATTACAAATATAATATTTCTAATTCCTAATCATGTAGACCCTACTTCTCTACTTACCCCAACTTTGACATTTTAACATTACTGGACCACTTACGACAAATATTTACTTTTTACCACAACATTCCTATTATACTTTGACTGTTACCGTACTCTACTTTATTGGTGGCACACTAACGACGTCGTTATCTTCTATCAGACGCAACTACTAATCATACTTAACAACATCCTATTCCTAATACATACATAATAAAATAGAAATTATGGAGGAAAATTTTAATGTCGACATTTTCCCCCTTCCTAGCTTCTACTCCATCCTCAGAGTAGACTATTCTGGTGCTTGGAAAATCTTTAACTTGTCATGGTTGACCCATTTCGTAATGAGAGTGCCATCTAATTCCTCCAGTCAATATGTACCATTTCCATGCACATCTACTATTTTATAGGGCCCCATCCATTTGGGAAGAATTTTTCTCTGCTTTCTTTTTTGTATCTGGAATCATATACTAGAACCAAGTCATTCACATGAAATGGAGACCAACGGATCTTTTGATCAAAGTATTCCTTCTGCTTAATTTTCTTCTTATAGCTTGTAACCTTCGCTATTTCCCTCAGTTCCTCTAACAAATGAAGATGCACCAACCTTTCTTTTACTGAATCACTTTCATCCATCCTTTCCTTTTTCATAACTCTCACAGTGGGAATATCAAACTCAATAGGAAGAACTAGATCAATGCCATAAGCCAATTGAAATGGGGAGTATCCTATTGCTGACTTTGATGTTGCCCTATATGCCCACAATGTTGCATGAATCCTTTTATCCCACTTATGTACCTGCAAGGCTGCATATTTTGCTAGAATTTGACACAACACAAAATTTGTTCGTTCCACCTGTCCATTTGTGCTTGGCTTATATGTTGTTTCCTTCCTGTACTTAATAGAAAAATTGTTGACTAGGGATTCTACCACCTCATTAATGAAGTGGCTTCCTTGATCTGTTACAATTTCTAATAGAAAACCAAATCTGGTGACAATGCATTCATATATGAACCTTGTCACTTCATCCATGGAAACTGTTTTCAATGGCCTAGCTTCAACCCACTTGGTTAAATAATCTGTGGCAACTACAATATACTTATTTTGGTGTGGGGTAGTTGGAAGTGGACCTATAATATCTATTCCCCACTTTTTAAAGGGACCAAGTGGAAGAATAGGGCATAATGGAGCTGATGAAGTCTTACGGTTACCATGTGTTTGACAAATATCACATGTATTACAATAATTATAACAATCTCTAAAAAGAGTGGGCCAGTGATAACCTGCATCCAAGATCCTTCTTGCTATAAGTTGTCCAGAGAAGTGTCCTCCACATGTACCATTTTGGAATTCTTCTATCAGCTCCTTCCCTTGATCACGTCCAACTGCTCTCTTGTACTGTCCATCAGGTCTTATTTGAAATAATACTCCATGCAGAATAGAATATGGATGATTGGCTTAAGTAATCTTCCTCTTAGTCTTTGCATTGACACCATCAGGAAACATGAATTCATTCAGATAATTCCAAATATCTATGTATTCACTAGGGATTGTGTCAAGGGATAACAACGCTACATCTGGGAAATCATCATCACAAGATGAACCTAAACCATCATAGGCTCAAGAGAGTGCATCTGCATTGACATGATTCTTTCCTGGCCTATCTATAATATCAAATTCAAATTCTTGTAACAAAATTATCCATCTTGCTATCCTACCTAATGGATTAGGCTTATTTACAATATGTTTTAGAGCCTGATGATCTGTTACAACTTTAAATTTCTACCCTAGCAAGTAATTTCTAAACTTCTTTATAGCAAAAATGATAGCTAAAGCCTCTTTTTCAGTTACAGTATAATTTACCTCAGCACTGCTCATTTGTCTGCTTCCAAAGTAAACTGGATGATCATTCCCATTTTCATCACTTTGGCTCAGATTACTTCCTAGTGGTGAATCTGAGGCATCAGTATACACAATGAATGGCTTGCTGCAATCTAGATTCTTTAAAATAGGTGAAGACACCAAAGTTTCCTTCAGTTGTTCAAAAGGTTCATGCACCTTATTTCCTGGTTCATAAGTAACATCCTTCTTCAAGAACTGGGTTAGTGGCTGTGCAATCTTTGAGAAATTCTTGATGAACCTTCTATAGCAACCAATATGGCCTAAAAATGATCTCAACTTACTTCTATTCATAGGAAATGGTAACTCTTTGATTTTTGAAACTTTATCAGGATCAGTACCAATACCATCTCTGGATACAACATGCCCTAACAAAACGCCTTTAGAACATCCAAAGACACACTTTGTAGGGTTTAGTGAGGCTTGTGCTTCATCTAACCTTTGAAATACTATCTCCATCTGGTGCAGGTGGTCCATCTTGCTCCCATAGATGCGAAAATCATCCAGAAATACTCTGATGAAGTTCCCAATGTAGGGTTCAAACACCCTATTCATCAAGCGCTGGAATTTTGCCGAAGCATTACACAACCCAAAAGGCATAACTCTATAAGAAAATGTTCCCCAAGGAGTGGTGAACTTTGTCTTCAGCTGATCTTTCTCTGCTATACAAACTTGGTTGTATCTGCTATATCCATCAGGAAAGTTATAGCACTCCTGGCCAGCTACTTCATCTAAGATCTGATATGAGAATGGAAGAGGGTAATGATCCTTCTTTGTTGCCTTGTTGAGATTCCTATAATCAACAAAAATGCATAGTTTCCCATTCTTTTTTATTGAGATCACAATGGGAGAAATCCATTCCGAATTCTCCACATCAAATATGAATCTTGCGTCAAGTAACTTATCTATTTCTTCTTTTACAGTCTTGGAAAAACTAGGATTCATTCTATATGGCATTTACTTTATGGGCTTATCACCATCTACCAGCTCAATAGAATGTTCTACCCAACTTACTTGATGGAGTTCCTTATAATCAAAAGTGAATAGGTGTATGTACCTTCAAAAGAGCTGGAGGTAGGATTCCTTCTCACTCTCCATCACAACATCACCAATCTTTATTTGTTGGATACGATCAACAATTTCTTCTTCAGATAATCTTATGGGTTTATGAGTCGGTGTGACTGGAAGGATATCCATGATCGAAACATTAACCTCACTTTCTTCATCTTCTGTGTCCACTTCACTGGTACTAGAGTAATCAGAGGATGTCCAATCATCAGTTTCAACTCAATGGTTTGTAAGTTTCTCTTAGCCATAATATTAGCTAAGCCTAAACCTCTTACCAATTTTGTGGTTTGGATATCCATGTCATACTCCTACAACTTGTTCACCCATCTACATCTTTTGCTTGAGACCTCCATCTCTGATAAGATATCTTTCACCATGGTGTGGGGAACATAAGTAACAACTTTAGAACTCAGAATATAAGGCCTGAAAATCTTGTTTTCTTTCTCCAAGGAAAATTCTTGCTTCTCCATGATGGTGTACTTCAACTCATGTCCTTGCAATGCCTTTCTAAAAAAAGAAATTGGTCTCTCATCCCCCTCATCATCCTTCTACAATAAAACAAATGCAATGGTGTTTTCTAAAGCAAAAGAGAACATTTGAAAAGGCTTCTTATAATTTGGAGCTGCTAAAACAGGGGCATGTTTCAATGCTTCTTTGATCTCATCAAAAGCCTAAATGGTAGCCTCTTCCCATTTGATAACTTGGTCCTTCTTTAGCATGCTTGTAATTGGGATAGTTATCTCAACAAAGTTAGATATAAACCTTCTAATAAAATTGATTTTCCCAAAGAAGGATTGGATTCCATTCTTAGTCCTTGGAATTGGAACCTTGTTGATGGCTTCTACCCTCTCGGGATCAATCATGACCCCTTCCTTTGACATAATGTGACCCAAAAACTTTACCTTTTGCACTCCAAAATGGAACTTCTTGGGATTAAGTGAAATACCAAATTCTATACACCTCATCAGCATTTTTTCAAGGTGCTGCAAATGATCATTACTTTTCCTAGAAAACACAATCACATCATCTTGATAGACAACAATAAAGTTATTAATATAACTAGCAAAAGCAACATCCATTGCTCTTTGGAAGGTGTCTCCAACATTCATCTGACTAAAAGGCATTCTGATATAAACATACGTAGCCCAAGGAGTGGTAAAGGCGGTCTTAAGTTGTTCTGATTCCTTCACAACTACTTGGTTGTATCCAGAGAAACCATCAAAGGTAGAAAGCAACTCAGAACCAGTCACCAATTGCAACATATTTTCCATGTTTGGGAGAGGATAATTATCATTCATTAATGCTTTGTTCTTTTTTCTAAAATCCACACATAGCTTCTTCAATTCTTCTTGCATCTTCATGGAGAGGAGTGGATGTATCGGCCTCTACTTTTGTCTAAATGGCTTGGAATTTGTTTCAAGAGGAATTTCAGGTTGGAACAAATCTTCTCTATATGATTTCAATTTAGAAGAACACCAAGCTAGCCAGTCTTGATATTTCTTCAACAATTGGACATAGGATTGTTTTTCCTCCTTGTTCATATTACTTCCTAACCAGATCTTCCTTGGTTTCTCCTTTGTGCCAAGTTCATGCTGCTCAACATCTCTTGAAATCGATGTACTTCTGTTAATAATACAATCAATATTATCAAAGTTTGATTCAAGAGAAACCATCCCTTGAGGAATGGTATTATTTTTCAATTGAATGATATCTTTTCCAAACAAATTTTCTTTTCCCTTAGCTGAACATACCATTAGTTCCCAATCAATACTTTGGTTGGAAAACCCACCTTGGTTCTATAGAAACCATTTTATCTGGGCATCATCATCAAACACTTGCCAATTTTTAATGTTGTCAGGGACAGATGGCCTTGTTAGTATTTCAACATCATACTCACAAAATGGAGGCACTGAACAATTCCTAAATCTGGATCCTAGCACTGCTAACTTGTCTGCAACAACATTAAAATTTCTATCATGGTACACAATATTAAAAGAGTTAAACATTTCAATTAAATCCCATACTGCATGCTTGTATTGTTTCATTCTCTAATTTTTAGTAGCATACAGTTTTCTAATTTGCTTGACAATCAGTTCTAAATCTCCCTTGACAATAATATCTTTAACAACATACTTCCAAGTAATTCTTAATCCTAACAACAATGAATCATACTATGAAATATTGTTAGTGCATTCAAAATTAATTTTTAAAGAAAAAACAAACTCTTCCATGCTTGGAGAAATTAGAACAATACCAACGCCATTTCCAAATTTAGAGAAAGCTCCATCAAACAACAAAGTCCAAGGAGAGCCTACTTGTTTAAGACACAGTCATTGATCAATTTTGTGTTTTTTACCATCAAAAAATACAACAAAATTATCAGCATCAACATCAGTGTACAATACTTTATAAGAGGCATTGTTGGGATCTTCTATGAGATGCAACATCTTCTTTTCTCCATACAATTTGACAAGGATGCCCTCAATTGGGATGGTGGCATAGGACATATCCATTTGAACACTCCCACCAATACTTGCAGCCCATTTTCTAAACAACATCATACCCCATTTGGCAGGGTAATCCACAATAAGAACATCAAGTTTCAAGTACTTACCCAGATAAGCTACAAGTTGTACCACCAATCCTTTAACACATCCAACAACTGACACCTCTCTAGATTCCATGGTAGTACATCTTCCACATGTTGCTGTCACTTTGATATCCAGTTCATTCATGACCTCAAGAGGGATGAAATTGCATGATGCTCCCGAATCAAACATACAATTGTGCAACAATTTGTCTTTAATGATCAGAGTTGTAAAAAATGGATCAACATTCAATTGAGACTCAACCAAAGATGTTCCCAAATAAACCTCAGGTGCTTCCCCAAGATATTCCAATGCCGGTGGTGTTTCTAGTTCTTCAATGATTGGAAGAGTCTCCAGAATGTTTACATTTCTGCCTAGGGTACTTTTCTCTTTTTTTAATCCCAAATACTCAAATGCCCTCTTCTTGTGCTAAGAAATCCTAAAAAAGTCAACAATTGGAACACTAACTTTGATTTGACTCAAAACTTGGGCAAGGCAACATTGGGAGGGATAATTAAAAACTCATCAGATGGCATGGGATTTTTGACAGTTTGAGTATGAGGAGAAGTATGAATTTTGTTTGGGATAACAAGGCCTTTGGCAGATGCATATTTGTTAGGAACTTCTTTAGGAATACTAGTAAGTAATGGAGTTTTGGGTTTGGCTTGAGGGCCTGCCCCTTTGAAAACTTTACTCCTAGTCTTATAATATTTCTCTTGGGAAACAACAACATTCATCAATAACTACATATCATCCTTAGATGGGATTCCTCCATTGTACTTCTTTATCATTAAAGCTCTTAAGTATTCAAAGTCATTATTAGGTATTTCAAAATCTTGTACCATATCTATTTCAAAAGTATGAGGGGAAGGAAGAAATGGTACCTAGTGGATGCAATCCCAAAAACTTGTAGCAGTTCAAGCACTTATCACTTCAATTGAAATTGCTCCTTGTTATGAGCTTGTGGAGCAACCCATCATGCAAACATCATCATCAATATCATCACCATTATCAGCTTCTTCAACTTGCTGATCTACTTCACATAGAGGATGGGGCAGAAAACATCTATCACACCAATCAATTTCATTGGCTTAATCAACAACAGTAACCTTGGTAGTTAGAGGATCAGGCACCATTCTACTTCCACATGCTTAGGACTGTCTATTTCCCATGGGCCCTTTACCTTTGTCATCATATCTCTGATCACCCCTAGGATGATTGCCAAATTCGTCATGATTTTTTGCCTTTTGCTGACCTTGTGAACTCTACCCAATTCCTTTCTCTCCCCGGGCTAACTTGTATGAGATTTCTTTGACAACCCCTGCCAAAGTCTTTACAACTTCCTCAAGATCCACAACCTTACTTGATTGAGGATTCTCTGGGTTGATCAGTTTAACACCCTCCCTCTTAGGAAGTTTTCCAATTGCTTTAATGTTGTTCTCAATTTGCAGAGCCATGGTAAAGGCCTGCCTCAAAGTTCCAGGGTTCTTATCCCTCAATTATTAAGAAACTTTCTTATCAAATGCATCTAAATACTTTATTAGACATGATTGATCACATGGCCTCAAATTAATAGGTAGTCTTCTCAATGTTTTGTTAAATCTTGTATTGAAATCATGCACTAATTCATTAGGATTCTTCTTAATGTTTTCAAATTTTGATAAAAGAAACCTAGGGTATCTTTTATCACCATAATGCAGTCTAAAATCATTATTCATTTCTGTCCAAGAATCAATGGAATTATTTGGCAAAGATTTTTACCAGTCCCTTGCATCTTCTTCTAGAGTATGGATAAACAATTTAATGTACACATCCTCAAATTCTATTTCAAAGTCGTCCATCATATTGACAAAGAGCTTCAAGTGCTGATCATCAGTGATTGCATTATTTCCTTGGAAATTTGGTAATCTACTTCTTACATCTTGGGTAACTGCATTTGGGTAACCAATCATCCCTCTAAAATTTATAGGACCAAAGGTATTAACAAAAAATGGAGGTTTTGGTGGAGGCTGAGCCACGTTTTTTTGTGGAGGTGATCTTAGAGGAGTTTCAAGATGATGAGGACTGAGGGGTCTATTAGGAATAGGAATGTGATTTTCAAAATGAATATCCCCTAATGGCTCTTTTTCACGGCAGACACTATCAGATTTGGAAAATACAGGGGTAGAATGAGATGCAAATCTTTCAAATACAAAAGAACCCTCTCCAGTTGGAGAATTCAGATTTACAAAGAAACTACCTGATTCAGAAACACTTGAGGAAGAACTACAAAATTCAAGGATAGGCCGATAAATTTCAACAATGGAGATCCCTTTTCTTGAAGTCTGATCTCCAACCAGTTTCCAAATTCCTCTTCCTTCAAAATTTGATTTTCCCAGCTCTGGAAACAACCTTCTAGCAGGGTCCTTAACAAAGAAAGATCTTCTTCCTTCCAGATTTGCAAAGATTAGTAACAAATTCACATTGAAAGAGGTCAAGACACTGGTATTTATCCAAAATAGATCAACATGGAGTCACCACTAACGATTTTTACCCTAGTTGTGCAAATGCACTAAAATAATCTGTTAGCACTAAAAATCATGCAAAGCCCTACAAATTAGACCTTCCTTCACCCAAATTTATCAATGGTGAGGAAAAATTAGTACAATAACTAATGGAAAATTGGAAATACTACACATAAAACTTATTACTTTGTTCAATCTTTACAGATATGATCAGAGAATGATGTTTACAAAACATATTTGCACACAGAACTGCAAGAAACATTACCAAGGTTCGGAAAATTTTAAATTATTCAAAGAGTCCCCGACGACAGTGCCAGAAGCATGTTATTGACGGGCCAATTGGATATGAACTGGAAACATTTTAGTACCCAAATTTAACCTCCTTCAAAGACCGAGCAACATCGTGGATTAGACAGGACACTCAGAGGCAGATAGAAAATCATGTATGTCGTTTTGTAGCCAGGGAAGCAATCTATCTGACTTGTTGGCACTCAAGATCTGAAGGGAGTGGGTAGCACATTTAAAAGGATGTGATCTTATCCTAACTATTTTAGGTTGTGCCTTTTAACCAAGGTAAGATAACCTATTTTGTAACCTCTGTTGTTTGAAAGGAGATACAAGTACCTTTCTTTTGCATAATATTTTATGGAGAAGGCCTTGGGGAAAATATGATCAGCACACCAAATTTGACTCTCATGAGTTGTCACTTCTAGATTCTGGAGATATTTTCACAACAAGGCAAAGGTTACTAAAGACATTTGGGAACCTGATTTGTTCTGCATACTTTAGTAGAAGGATTTTGGTCTTGTGTGGGTATACAGAGCAAAAATAGGGGTAATATGGGTAGGATTAGTTATTGTTAAATGAATTTTTGTGGGAGGGGAGACATGATGGACTTGACTCACCAGATCCTTGAGAGCTTATGCAAAATGGAAAGATTCAATCAACAAAATGTTACAAAAAGTTAAATTGTTTCCTTAACTAGAATATGTGCTTCAATGGAGGCCCAGATTAGCACTCTTTCACACAACCTGTGGGATTCTATCATGAAGGCTCGAGTTAGAGAACCCAATAAAGCACCAAGGTTTAAACCAAGTCATGCCTGAGGTACACCCGGAGACTTACAGAGAATATCTATCAACAAAATGAAATAAAATTGATTTTAAACCGTTTATCCCACTCCCAGATGAAGGCTCTTCAGAGAAATGAAATTGCAGATGCCACTAAACTATCACAAGGATTGAGACCTATGTGATTGGACCATATTTTGGTACAAGATTGAAATAGAAACAAGAAAAACTACTCGTATACATTCAGGAATGAAATAAATACACTTTACTCAAGATTAACACAAGATAACTCAAAGTTTGATCAAATTTATTAGCAAGGGAAAGTTTCCAGAACAATCTCAAAGCTTGTCAATGGCTGTACACTTGCAACCACCTTGACACGATCAAATTTGACACAAAGAGAGATACACATGCTTCTTTAGATGACTTCTCAAAATGGATGGGCTCTGTCAAGCCTTTTTTGCTGGAGAGAATCAATTATGACCTTTCCAAAAACTCTGTGCCATTTACAAGATGAATTCGTGCCCTTTATAGCATTTCCAATAGAGCCCCTTCCTCCCAAAAGATAAAAACTTTAAATGCACCAGTGCTCGCCATGATTCTTTTGTGATTCGCAGAATCAGATCTGCAAAAGTCTCTAGGTGCTTGAGGAAAAATATCTTTGATTTCTTCCCGCATTCAACTCCTTTCTCTAGTAGATTACTCATCCTTCAATTTTCCAACCACTTCCGCCCCAAATCTATCAAATTTGGCTTTTTACGTGCTCAGGAGAAGAAAAATGGAAAACTAGATTGAGCTTGAGAATCAGACTGTCTTAATGGTGAAATATGTCCTCCAGATCTTCCCACCAAACTGCAGATATCAACATCAACTTGCACCTCAGTTTGGCATGTAGAAAATAACAAGAAATCATGAAGACTCACACTTCCAGGAGTTTTACAGAAAAAATGGGGGTAAAATTAGATTTTGACACTCAACAACAGTTAATCTTTAATTTTAATGTGGGCCTTCCACATGGAAGATTAAAAAATGGGCTTGGGGCTTCCTTTTGAATTTGTATACCCTTGTGAAAAAATGGAAAAATTTCACATTTTGCCCCACACCTCCGCTTATGAAAAATGGGCCTGACACGTGTCCTGAGGTGGGTCCCAAAGGAACCGTAGAAAGATTCTATCATTTGACTCTCTTTTGGAAAAAGGAAAATTTTCCAAGTTTTCCCCGCAGCTTTGCGCTTCCGCTTCAAGTATCTAATATGGGTCCCAGTGGGACCCCAAGTCTTTTTATGCCTTTTAACACCCTTTCCCTTAAAAGGAAAAATTCTCACTTTTCCTTCGAAAGCCCGCACCTCCGCCCTTGACTGGAGTAAGCTTTGACCTTTTCCATGTTAGGAAATATATCTTAGTGCTCCATTTGTATGTATGGGTGAGTAATAATTACATGTGTTATTATTATTATGGTACATTAGTGAAAGTACGTTTACTATGTAAATGTAATGTAGATCAAGAATTTCCACGCTTGTTACCTGTCCAAGTTAATGCACCAAACTAAACACAAAAGTCCTGAAAAACTCAAATGAAATCGATACCTGATAGTTAAGATGGGATCCAAAGACGTAGATGGGAGGAAAGCCAATGTAGACAAGATGGGTGCACATGAGCAATCCTGCAAAGTAGATCCGAGAAACCTACGATGTACAAACCCTTGGCAGAAAAAGACAACGTTAAAAGATATTTGGGTGGACTACCCAAAAAGTGGGTCAGGGAGCGATGAGCTTCCTTGGCGGATGTCAGTCCATGTTTTCAATTAAGGAAAGAAGCATACATGATAAAATATGTAGGTAAATGTTTAGATTTTCCGATTAAAAATAAAAGATAGAATGTAAACAACAGACAAAATATAAACAACAAATAGGAAACTATGAAAACAATGCTAGAATTATGTTACCTGTACTTAGCACCTATCTGCAGGTTGATCAACGTCGACCAGATTGTGATCGGTGTCATTTATTTAAGCGGCGCCGATTAGGGTAAATCGACATCGACTGGAATGGGTCGGCGTCGACCGGAGGCAAGTTACAGAAAGCTTGATGGATGATTGATGAGGACTAGATCGTGAACACCTGCAGGGGCTACAAAGATGCGGATAGAGTTTCACCTTAGCTAGATGCAGGAACAAAGTCACCAAGAGGTCAAGGAATCCTCATGATGTCGATGTTGCGAGGGAAGAGTAATGGTACACCTCTCAGGGATTGATTTGGACAAAATTCTCTCTTCTTCCAATTGACGATTCGAAGGCTCAAGGCTTAAGCTTTCTTGTCTCTCTTTCTATCTCACTAGAACTAAATTCTGGCCCTGTATTTATAATCAGCACCGATCGAGGTACAATCAGTGCCATTCCAAAAAATTAGTGTCAACCGAGTACCAGTCGGCGCCGATCAGGGAACAAATTCCCAAAATGGCCAAAAAGGATGAATTGGAAAGATAAGAGTATTATCCTTCCGACTCAAATACGGGAAATATCCTGCTGCATGGTTTGGGGAGAGGAGAAATAGGGGGGATAGATGGATAGAATTGATATGGGATAGGAATTGATATGGGGTAGATAAGTGGTTAAGATACATGTAAAAAGTATAATTAAAAAGTTAATATTTAATTATCCATGGGTAAAATACAATGGGGTATAATAAACTTAGGATAGATGTTTAATTAGATATTTAGTTAATACCCTAAAGGAAAAGTGGTGATATAAAGGTGCCCTAGGTTACCCGAGAAGGTAAACGAACGTGGGGGACACTAAATTGGGTAACCAATTTTAGGTGTCTACATTTTTTCCCTTTTTGTCGAGTAACTTGCGATAAGCAAAGTTGCAAGACAAAAACAAGGAGTTGGAAGAAAGGAAGAAAAGTGATGATGCAATCCCCCTCAAACTAGGGATGGGATGAATGTCAAAAGACCAACCGATATCCCAGTTTGAAAAAGGTAGATGATAACGAAGGATGCCCCAGCTAGATATCTGGAGTAGATCTAATCATTAATGACACATGAAAACAATAAAAAAGGCAGCAACCTAAGGAACTCACATTGATAGGGCAGACTAGATGGTCTTCGTATGAGACGACGTTAGTGGCTACAGATCCATGAGTAGAAGGAGGACTACAAAATAGTAGCAACCAAAGAGTGACACATTGGTAGGGACAACTAGAAGGTCTTGAAAAGAGACGACGTTAGTGCCTACAAACCCGCTATCCTTAGGCTGCCACAAATGCGAGTGACCCATGTACAGGGACCAGACTTGAAATGGGTGATAACATCAAAAATATGTGCCAAAAGGCAATACTAAGGTCATAATAATGATCAGATAAACAAGCTAAGCATCAAAACTTTGGCAAAAAAAGATGAAGAGACAGTCTCATTGGAAGAATATGATGTGAAAAGACAAGAATGTAACCAATCGTGACGATTGGCCTCAATCGGCGTTGATCAGACAAAATAAATGTCGACTAAAACAATCGGCGCCGACTAGAAAAATCGGCGCCGATCATCCCAAAACCCTATAAATGTGGGAAAGGGAAACCATGGTAACGATTTATTTACACTGTGACGATTGATTTAGAAAGAGTCAAAAATTGAATTTGAGCAACATGGAAGCCTCCAGGAGCAGTCAGAAGTGAAAGAGGACACGACCTGGGGTAAGTGGATCTACTTTAGCTTTGTGTATGTGTTTATCGTTCAATAGCATACTAGGATGCTAGATTTTAGGAAAAGTGGGGATAAGTGGGAGGCCAGAGTGTCTTGGACACTTGGCCTCTCAATCGGCATCGATTGACAAAATCAACGCTAATTAGGTTCAATCGGTGCTGATTGGGTTTCTGATCGACGTCAATTGATAAACGTCAATTGGAACTCAATCGGTGCCGATTGGATAGATGAGACTTAGAAAGTAGAGAAATGTGCTTTTGATGTTTCAATTTGAATAAATGAGAAGATAACACCATTTTTGACGTCGTGGATGCAGACACGAGAGGATTTACACATGCGGGATGCTATCCCTAAGCTTCTGGAGACTATTCTTCCTGATGTGACAGATGACAATTGGTGTCACCTGGAGCTAGCCGGGTTTGGGGGCTTTTGTTACTACTGATGGGTGCCCTGAGACATGGAGTTGATGTGAGCCTTGATACGATGATGGGACAACAAGATGTGCATGTTCTGGTTCAGAATGGGTGAGATGACCATCACCCATGAGGATACCTACAATATCCTTAGGCTGCCGATTATAGGGGACCCGATAGAGACCACTCCATGAGAACAGCAGCAGAGGGCTCTGGGATGATTATATGGAGACAGGTAGATGATTCAGAGATAGTGTCTGGGCGGTGAGGATAACCTCACAACATAGATAGGATGATGCCGAGAGCAGACTGATAACATTGATTCATATGGTGATCTCCTACTTCGCTCTACCATATTCAGGAGGTGGGAGATTTCCACTACTTTTACTAGACTGTGTCTGTGACATCCTGGAGTTTAGGTAGGTGTTCACATTTGTAGATGCCTTATTAGCACAGATATATCATGAGCTGTGGATGTAGTTCACATGCAGACGAACAGGTATTGATGTTAGCTTTGTGCTCCATTGCTGGGCATATGAGCATATAGCAGTGATCAGGCCATCAGGGCTTCCATGGATGCCAGGAGTAGAGGGGGCCCTCGAGTATGGATTCTGATGATGGCATGCTAACATGGCCCCAGGAGATATAGGGAGATCTACAGAGTGGTATACAGACTGATTCAAGACTTTGACACCAGAGCAGGTTATATGGAGACCATACTGGGTCTACCCGATATGGGCCACTCAGGATGCTCACCTGGTGGAGTTGAGGCGGAGCTGGGTGGTCAGGGGCCACAGGCCAGAGATTTTAGAGTGAGTCTCATTTATATGGGTGATAAGGTAGTTTGGTTTGGTACAGATGGTCCTGACCACATATGTGCCATATAAGTGGGACAACAGAGAGACCGACCTGCATATTTTGATCCCAGTAGATCCACTGAGGGAGGCCCCACCTCCCACAAATAGTGATGATGATGTAGGAGTAGATGATGGCTATGTGGCATGGTACCACACGGAGATACCATGACACCTCCCAGCATCCATAGATGTAGATGAGGATAACATAGCTGCAGTGCTAGAGAGACTGGATGGAGAGCATGCTGCCTTGACACATACACACCAGGCTGCCCTCAAGGAGATTAGGGATTTGATGGAGGAGAGGGATGCATTGATACTGAAGAGAGATACCACTCGTCAGGAGCGGGATATAACGATACAGTAGAGAGATCACTATCATAGACATAGAGAGGCCCTCAGGGCCAAATATGGTGATACAAGCACCACCTCAGAGTTAGGGGCACAGGGTACGGTAGCAGGAGGGTCACCACCTGCAGTAGCAACATGCCATTACAAGCACCCGACATGGTGAGTCTAAGCACTTATCAGGCTCTCCTTGTTGAGGTGAGATATTATGAGGATGCCCTGACACAACATGCCCCTGATGTGCCTCGTTATGGGGTGAGGAGGAGATCAACGACAATCACGCGACTAGTGGTGCATCGGAGGGTGCGAGCACCAAGAGAGATCAAGATGGTGGTACGGCCATGACAGCAGGCATCTCTAGCTCTGTAGGAGATGGACAGGAGAGACAGCTTGGACCAGAGGAGGGTGGAGGAGACAGTGTTTTCCACCTGTCTGACTTCACGATTTAGATGTGTTATTTTTGTATCGATATACTGATGTAGCCTCGATTTGAAGGCATTTTTGATGTATGATATAGGTGGCTTGATTGGAAGCCATTCACTCTTTTGTACAGACATATATGTATATATATATTTATCCTTTTGTGTTATGTGATTGGACTCTTGTATTTAGATTTTGATAGATAGATGTTATGGATAGAGATAGATGTTATAGATGTGATTTATCATGGATAAATGGTTGATTTTAAACTAACATGTTTTTTTTAGATGTTAATTTAAAATGATATAAATATATGGATGCACATGTGTTTTTAATACATGCTTTTTGATGATATTTAGATGATAGACTTTGACTAGAGTAAATTAACATGTTAAATGTCAATTTAACTTAGATGAACAACAAATAAACATGGGAAATGTCTTTTGTGAAAGTGATGAACTGATATTATCCTTTAGAAATAAAAAGCACTACACCTAGATAGGAAAAAGAATGATGAGTTAGGCCCCTAACTGACCATAAATAGAGACCTTGATGGTAAATTGAAAGAAGATGCACACAAGGCCATAAACGTGGATAAAAAAAACCTGACACTAGTTAGTTGCAAACCAGATCCAGGAGGTAGATAAGGACGAGAGATAAGTATATATCTCATCAGAACACATGAAGGATTAAATACATGCCCATATGGGGAAAACATGATCTCCATATGATCGAAAAGGTCTCATATCACAGCTTCATGATTTTTTTTTTCTTTTGATAGAAAAGCAAACTGATCGATGCAGGAAGTTTGCTAGATATAGAAAGACTGATTGATACGGGAAGTCTTTCAGAGATGCTAAAAAGTGAATAAACTGGCCAATAAAGGAAGTTTGTTACTGAAAAGGTTGAAAATTCCCTAAAATGCCAAACAACCATCATTCAAGGGAGCGGTTTGTATTTTGATTTTGATGATAGCCATCCTTCGAGGGAATGGTCTACACTTTTTGATTTTATTTGATAAGGCATGAATAGCTGTCCTTTGAGGGATCAGTCTATCTTTGGGGACTAGGATAACATCTCTCTCTCTCTCTCTCTCTCTCTTTGTTGAGCTTTGGAAGGAGCTGAGTTTAGACCAAATGGATCAGATAGAGGGGAAGAAAACATATATAAGCACGTACTCATGCCCCAAAATTGTTTTGATCAAGATGAACACCTAGGGTGGATGGAGTAGTGATTAAGGTATTCCTACCAAGAGAAGGAACAAAACCGTAAAGGAAAATGCCATGAGTAGAACCGCAGTATTCATATTTAAGGTATAAAAGACATAATGTGGAGTACCACATAGTTTTGAATCACTACAAAATGTGTGACTCGTTGTAGATGGATGAAAGATCTGTATTGCGACTAAGATCGTGTAAGATAAAGTTTAACAATAGAAGGGCCTCAGATGCAAAGCATTAAGAGGTTCCATTTTAGGTACACCATGCATGGAAGATAGGTGATAAGTCCTAGGACCCATAATTATGAGTGACAACGTATGAACCCATCCAGTTAGGAGAAAATTTACTACGTTGACTCCACTCTAGTGTAGTAACATTTTGGTTTTCTATAAGAACAAAATCACCAAATTTGAAGTCATGGTGCTATAAATGCTTGTTATAAGCACGTTTGACATGCTCAAAATAGACTTGATGATGCTCAAGAGCATTGAGATGTCACTCATCTAGCAACTCAAGTTGTGCTAGATGGTTTTGATGATAGTCCTCATCAGAGACAAATTCTCTGAGAGAGACGCAAAGAGATGGAATCTGGACTTCTAAAGGAAGGACCATCCTCAGACCCATAGACAAGAGAGAAGGGAGTAGCACCAATAGGAGCATGAATGCTAGTCTGATAAGCCAAAAGAGAAAAAGGGATATGTAAATGCCAATCCCTACTAGCTCGACTAGTTACCTTTGTGAGGATATTACATGCAAAGTTCTATTGGAAGCCTCATCTTGGCTGTTAGCTTGGGGATAGTATAGAGAAGAAAATCTGAGTTTGATATTGAAAGTCAACACAAAGGTTCTATAAATTGATGTTTTTGAAAGACTTACCATTGTTTGTGATGAGTTTTTGTGGAACACTAAAGCGATAAATGATGTATTGATAGAAAAAATCAACAATGGGTTTAGCTTTGGTTGATGAAAGAGGAATAGCTTCCACCAACTTAGTGAAGTATTCCGTGGTAGTAATGATAGAGTGATGTCACTGCTATGAAGAGCATGGGGATTAATGAGACCGATGAGATCAATACCCCATTGTGAAAAAGGTCACAAATCCACTGCGAGGTTGCAAAGCCTGACCAGGGATATGTGTAAGATTAGCGAATGTTGTTGACACTTGAACACATTTCTTGAGCATATTCACAACACTCTTGATTAAGAGAGGGCCAATAGTAACCTAAACGTAAGATGAATGCTTAGCTATGACCAAACCACTAAAATGTTCCACCACAAATACCATGTCATGGACTTCCTGAATGGCTTTAGATGATTCAGGGGTTTTGAGGCACCGAAGAAAAATACCATCAAAACCACGTTTGTAGAGGATTCCACCTAGAATAGTATAGCGATTAGTGCGTGTAGGATAAAATATATTTCTACCATTAGAAGTCAGATTTAGAGGAAGCATTGAACGGGATAGATAATAAAAAATGTGCTCGATACCACTCATCTTGAGTGTCAGTCGTGACGACGTTGATTGAAGTCAACTGCCTGAGATGAGATGGTTGATCTAAACACTGAATAACTACATAAAGTCACGAGTCTTTGGTAAAAGGTGGAATAAGCAAGGCTAAAGAAGCCATTGTATCTACGAATTGGTTTACAGTGTGAGGAATATCCTGGATAGTAAATTTATTGAAATATTGAAGTTGAAAGAGAACGATATCGTGATATTGTTGAAGGATATCATTTTTACACTGATAGACACCAGTGACTTGATTAACGATGAGTTCAGAGTCACCGAAGATGTTGATATGGTGAGCACCGAGATTAATGGCATCTTGAAGACCTAAAATGAGAGCTTCATATTCAGCCATATTATTGTTACATTCAAAGTTAAGCTTGTGTGCGACAGGGATAGGTGCACCCGAAGGAGGAATCATGATAAAACCTGCACCTCCCACTTGCTGACATTTGGACCCATCAAAGAAGAGTTTTACTTTAAATGGAGATAGACTGAAATCAATTTGCTAGATGTACTCATCTAGGAATTGAGCAAGGGGGATTTGAGTGTCCAGAAGAGGAGTATCAGCTAATTGATCCTCAAGGACATGACCCTTGATAGATTTCTATGAGATGAACTCGAGGTCAAACTTTGTCATGAGCATGAGCCAACGAGTGATACGATCATTGTGATAAGGTTTCACATGCATTGTCTTGAGTGGATTAACATTTGTAACAATGTAGGTTTTGTGATTAAGGAGGTAATGAAGAAGTTTAGAAGTTGCGAAGAAGAGAGCACAACATAGTTTTTTAGCTTCGGAATAGCGTGTTTCATACTCATGAAGAGTGTGATTGATAAAATAAACAACCTGTTCTTTACCATTAGCATCCTGATGTGAGATCATGACTCCCAGAGCATGGTCAATTACAAAAATATAAATATATCATGGCTCCCCCTCACATGAAGGCGTGAGCACAGGTGGAGAAAGAAGATAAGCTTTGAGATCATCAAAGGATTTTTGGCAATGCTCATCCCATTCAAAATGAACATTTTTACGGAGGAGATGATGAAATGGTTGACAACGGTCTGAAAGCTGCGAGATAAAATGACGCACTGATTGAAGGCATCCTTGAAGACCACAGAGCTGCTTTAAGTTGGAAGGGGGAGGCATCTTAAGGATAACCTTTATTTTTGTGGGATCAACTTTAATGCCTCTAATAGAAATGATAAAGCCTAAGAGTTTACCAGTGAGAATGCCAAACATGCATTTAGATGGATTTAGGCGAAGACAAAAATGAATGAGTCTCTCAAAGAGAGGTGGAAGAATGAGAATATGATCTTGACGGCATTTGGACTTACTGAGGAGGTCGTCGACATAATATTCTACATAGTTTTGTGTAAGAGGTCATGGAAGATGTAGGTTATTACACGTTGATAAGTCCCTCCTGCATTCTTAAGACCAAAGGGCATGATGCATGATAACAAAAAGTCCCCCAAGGAGTTATGAAGGAAGTCTTATGCTAGTATTCTAGTGTGATGAGAATTTGATTATACCCAAAGAAACCATCCATCAGAGAGAGCATCTCGTGGCCTAAAGTTAAATCCACAAGTTGATCAATATAAGGTAGAGCCAAATCATCTTTCAAACAAGTGAGATTAAGATCTCGGAAGTTAGTGCAAATTAAAATTTTCCCAGTAGCTTTGGTTACTAGTACTACATTTGAAACCCATTGTGGATAGTCAATGGGTTGGATGAATTTGGTGGAAAGCAAGCATTGCAACTCTTCTTTAATGAGGAGGGCTACATGAGGATGCATCTTACGTAGTTTTTGTTTAACTGGTTTGATGTCTAGAAGAGTAACGATATTGTGGACCACGATATTAGGATCAAGGCCTGACATATCTTCATATGACCAAGCAAATGCTTGGCGATGGTGGGAAAGAAAGGCGGTGAAGTCTCCTAACTCCTGTGGATTAAGAGATTGGCTGACCTTAATGATGCGAGGGTCTTTAGAAGTCCCTATATTAAGGTCGACAGTGGCTTCGTTGAGAAGCGTAGATGTGTCAGAAGGAATGGTTTTAGGAAGATAAGAATCCTCTGCCCCCAGATAGGTAAGGACAGAATCATCATCCGCACAGTGGATAGTATTGATAGTAGGAGAGTCATCTCCAACTATTTCGGGGAAGACTAATGGTATGGAAGTGGATTTTCCATTAGTCTTATAGGTCAGTGGACCTAAGGAAATGGTATTGACTAAAAAAAAAAGTTAGGCGGGATGGAAATGGTGTCATCCACATCAAGTGATGCTTCCGACCTGACAAGAGAAGATGGTTCCTCAATGGAAAGAGGCTCATCGAGAATGGTGATGGTGGCTTTCGAGAGAGGTTTAAACCCTAAACCAAATTTTTGATGTGGTTTAAGAGTTGGAATGGACGCAAGGTCATGCACACCCTGTTCATACTTTCCCAGGCCAAAGCCTTTCCACGCACATCGATATAGATAAGTTTTTGCAAACGTGGGATTTTGTAGACAATCAAACCCTGCTGAATAGGGTTTGGCCCTAGGAGGAGAATCCAAATGATAGTGAGGTGTATCAAGACCATTATAGATGAAGTTAGTCTATTGATTGGGCAGACCAATGGTGATGATGTGACCAAGACCTGGCTGATATTCAGGTTGTTTGTCTGGCCTACCATACTCGTTAGGTTTGAGATGGGTGTCAAAAGAAAGAAGAGGAAGCTCTCCTAACAGAAAAATGCTACAATGTTTCTTCTAGATTTTGTAAATCTGGTAATTTTGTTGCAGGTATGGAAGAGGATGAAGCCTCGTCAGGAGAACAAGCATTCTCCTTTGGAGGGGTAGACCCTGTGGTCATATCACATTGTGCGGAAGGGAAAGGATCTCCTGGATGAGTATAGATTTTTCCCTCATACTGATATTTTATGCATCGATGGAGGGTTGATGGGACACAGTGCATTGTACAAATCCATGAGTGTTCGAGGATCATATTGTAGTGGAATTTCCCTTCAACAATGTAAAAAAGCTCATGAAGCAGTTTCTTGCCTACCCGAATGGGCAGGACCACAGTTCCTAAAGTAACTGCCAGCTGATCGTTAAATGATCGAAGAGGCAAAGGCGGTGGTGACACTACGTTCTTTGGTAACTTAAGTTGCTCGAATGTGTGGGAGGAAATGACGTTGAGTGCAGCACCACTGTCGATCATAGTGCGTTTTAACGTAGTGTTATTGATTTGAACTGTGATAAAGAGAGGAGCCTCTAAATCCTCAGAAGAAAGGGGAGGAATTTCAGAATCCTTGAAGGAAATGGCAGTTGATAGTCTATTCAATCCAACAACCATCTCGAAAGGCTGGGGCTCATCTGAATTCACTGCAATATGGTGCAGATTATCGATCAGAGTCCTAACGATGCTGGGGAGATGACTGAATGAGGTCAAAAAGAGACATTTTGACCGGAGCATGGGTGAGTTGTTTCATAACACTCTCCTCAACTGACACGGGAATCTGAGCCCGAGGTGAAGCATGAATAGAGATCCGAGGTCTTGGGGCTGATGAGGAAGGAGGAACTCCTTCGGGGGCCACAGAAATGATGACCCATGGTCGAGAGGCTGTAGAAGATGATGGATTATCATACTGTTGTGCTCTAGTGGCGATATGAATTGTGTCGATTTGAGAAGGTGGAAGATCATCCAGAGTGGAATTAATGGAATTAGAGGCCTGAGTAGACCGTTCAGGCTCAGATGTAGTTGGGATGACAGGAGACACTTGTTCCTCCTCCTCTTCCAGTAGAAGATCACTTTCTTCCAAGAGGCTGTTAATGACAGATTGAAGGGCTTTACATCCCTCGGTGTCATGACCTGGAGTGTGATGGTAAGCACAAATCAAATCAGAGTTGAACCAGGAAGGTTTTACTCCTTTGGGATTATAGGGTTTGATCGGAGGAAGAGATATAGATGAAGATTGGATAAGTTGGTGAAGAATTTCAGTATAGAATCCGGTAGATAAAGATGAGGACAGAGATGATGAAGGCACCTCTTTAGCCTTAACAGACTGCCGAGGTAAAAGAATCTGCATATCTGGTTTGACAGTCTTTTTAGGGATTGTTTTTCTTTTCTCAGACATTGGGAAAAGCAGCCTTAGGTGCTTGAGATGAAAGCAAGTGAGGCAATATTGATTTTGGTGGAGGAGGAGCTCCTAAGATAGATTTTGAAGATGACGAAGACGTGACAAGTGTTTTGGTCTTCAGAGATGAAGAAGGTTGCTTGGCTGAAACAGATGATGATTTAGATAAGACTGATTTAGATGGGGGAGGAGCTCCCAAAATAGATCTGATAGGAGGCACAAAGGGTGCCTTAGCTTTTGGTGATGAAGATGATGGTTCTGATAAAAGAGGTGACCCCTTTCCAATAGGTAAATCCACTTTACGAGGCACCAGTGAAGATGGTGTTGTAGAAGAAGATGCCTTTTCAGTGGATAAATCCAATCTTTTATGAGGTGCAAAGAGGGATTTTTGAGGGAAAGCACCAAGAGTCTTGATGGTCTGAAATATTGGTTTTCCTTTTCAGGGATGGTGACAACTTCGACCGCATAAGGTGATTGTAACCATTTTGGAGGAAGTAAAGGAGATGATACTGATGATGTAACCCTAGGTTTAAACTCCAATTGTTTATGTTTGAGTCCAGGTGTCGGAAGTACAGGTGTCGATGCTAACTCTTAGATGTTTCCTTAATAGGCAAGGAAGCACTGATGGTGGAAGATATAGGTAATGAAGAGGCAGCCTCTTGTGAGGAAGGTACTTCAGATGCAGTAATTGTGGGTGTAATTACTGTAGAAAAAGTGACGGGAAGGGTTAAGATTGAGGATGCTTCTGAAAGGTATAGAAGTTGGTACAACTATGGGCACATTAACCAAAGGCATGGTCACGGCAAAAATGGGAGCGACAGAAGTAGAAGTATCCGTAGTGGAAATTTGAAGGGATGTAAATGACTCAAGCATCGAAAGAATATCTGACATTGAGATAGATGAAGATGACACTATCTCAGGTATAGGTGGAATATCGGATGGTGAGGCAGAGGGAGACGACATTTCTTCTAATAAAGGAAGACTCAAAGATGGACCATGTGAGGATGGCATGGATCTCAAGAATTTGAAGGAGCGGGGGTGAGTCCCGATTCAGTCGACATGTTTGTGGTTGATCTCGATTTAGAAGAAGAATCATTAGTAGAAATGAAGCTGATAGTATGAGTGTTTGGTTTTTGAGATCCCGAAGTGTCATTGTTTGGAGAGTGATTAGGAATAGGTTGTTTAAAGACATCAAGAGATTGATTTGGGGGAGCGTTGGGATTATCCAAGATGAGCTCGCCTCTATCGATGAATTTTTGGACGATATTTTTGAAAGTCTGACATCGTTCGATGTCATGGCCTTTGCTTCTATGATAATGACAAAATTCATTTTCATGATACCAGAATGGTCGTTCTTTGTTTTCATCTAACTCTCTAATGGGAGGGAGTTCGATCATGCCAACTTCCAACATCTTGTTTAAGATGGAAGTGTATGATTCCCCCAATGGAGTATAAGACCGAGATGGCGGGGGTCCTCGAGAATCTCTTTGAGGTGTTTGATTAGATGTGTTATCAGATCATGATGTCTTTAAGATGATAGCGTTTGTGGATCCCTGATTCTTGTCTTTGTTAGAAGAAGAAGGATTTGATTTTGTGAATTGAGAAAAGTCTGGTTTAGACTTAGAGTGAAGTTTTAACTTCCCTTGTTCAATGGTGTGAGATTCAAGTTTATGTGCCATTGTGAATGCTTCTTCAAATGTATGAAAGGATTGAATCCTTAAGGTGGAAGAAATATGGTTGGCGCAAGATCGAGTAAACAACTCGATTTGCTGAGGTTGAGGGAGGGAGAAAGACAATTGATTTATTACACCTCTCCAACGAGTGACAAAGTATGCAATAGACTCGTCATCGAATTGACGAATGTTATAAAGATCTGTAATCGAGATCTTATGTGTGATGTTTATTGAGAATTTTTCAACAAACATCTGAGCTAATTGAGAGAAAGAAAACAAAGAATGTTGGGGTATGTTATTGTACCAGTCTAAAGCGGGCCCTGCTAAAGACATAGGAAAGGTACATGGAGCATAAGCTCCTGATCCTGGACTATAAGGTAGCAAGCATGCTTGAATGCTCATAGGTGTTGTTGAGGATCCTCCCAGCTATGAAATTTTGAGAACTTAGGAAGTTCCCATTGGGGAGGATAAGGCTTAAAAGCCACTGATGGATGAATCAGTTCATTACATACTTCTTCAAAAGAGTATGATGGGCGAGCCCCTTTGGTGGAGGCTTCTAGGTCTGCGATTTTCTTGAAAAGAAGTTGGACGACGTTAGATTGAGGAGGGGGCATGTTGGTATGTCCCACATAAGAAGCAAATGGTAGGTTTTGTTGAGGCGTTAATGGGGGATTCATCTGCTGATTAACATGATGATAAGAGGAATAACCAGGTGTTCTGGGTGATGCCTGGTGAGGTATTTGTTATGAAGGAGCCTGCGTATAAACAGGCTGTGAGATGACAAGTGGTTGAGAGAAAGGTGGTTGAATGAAAGATGGAGCCTGTGATTGGTGGGTTCCTACACTTGCTGACTGAATCAGAATGGATTGAGGAATGTGGGTGTTGATTTGATTTGATATGGTGGGGAAAAAACTCTGAATGAGGCTTTTGACTGCCGGATTGGTTATTAGGGGTGCCGACGCCAAAGGATGAGTAAAGGTCACTGTCACTAGAGCATTAGAAGAAAGACCAACTGGAGGACGAGAAGGAGGAACCGACTGACCCGTAAGGGGGGGTTGGTTCACAGAGAGATACTGACCCTGAGACAAATAGACGACATAGAAGAATTAACAACAATTTGTGGGAGCGTGGATGCACTCATCATAGCTAAAGAAGAGGGCCTCTCAAAAGTAGGCTGTGGAGTAGCTGAGGTAGCCGTGGCACTAGGGATAGGCAAGGTCATTTGAGAACCAGTCGACATGGTCGGTGGAAGAGAAAAAGGAGGCATAGATGTGCCACCCTCTTTCATGGTTCGAGGTGAGAAAAAGCATGCTAACTGCTCTATAAAAGCCTGGGATGGTTCATGAGAATAATCGTAAACTTGCTGGATCGGTGGTCCCTGATCAGATATTTGAACAGACTTATGCACTAGGTAGTCCATAAGGGCTACCGGGTTGTGGTCAAGGAGCGCCTGAAATTCAGGATCTCCGCGAGGAACATACTCTATATCAGAAGCAGATGACACCTCTGAAGGACTAAGGGGGAAGCTGGTCATGATGGGATCACTTTAGGATGATAGAAAGGATTATATGACCAAGATGGGGAACCAACTAACAGCGGTCCCAAAGAAGACCCGAGGGGTGCCGAAACATCCACATTAGTGGTGATCTCGGATGAAGAAGAGGCCAGTTGAGCCATTTTTCTAGATTGTGACCGGGTGATGACCATCATAAACAAGCAAAAACATAGAAAAAATATTGACCTAACTAATGCACAGACAATTCAAGTAGCGTAGGTGATTATCTCTTTTAAATTTTCATGCTTTTTAAGAAAGAAAATGTTTGGGAAGGCTTTTTAGAATGGGGACTACTCAATTGGCCAAACTAAGGATGGTTTGGGGAATGTTTTGGTGAGGAGTCCCGAAGGCACTTCAGTAAAAGACTGGTACGTGGCTTGATATAGGGGCCTACCCCGCACTTCACACACTGTTGTGATAAGGGAGTCGGGTGCTTTGCCAATATATACCAGAACTTCTGTGAATTTATAGCTCGGCCCAAGTACCACGTAGGCTCTTCCTCTTGGATGTCACTTCCAAGTAGGCGAGGCCAGGGAAGGAGTTTTTGTTTAAATGCTTTATACCTAGTGATTTTGGCTTTGTGTGCAAGGGTGAAAAATAAAAATCAAATAGTGTCACTACCGATTTTGATCAATTTTCCAACCTATTTAGAAAACTAGATGAAGAACATACAACATAAATGACAAAGAAAAAGTTCTTTTTAAGCAATAAAACCGAAGTGTTTGATTTCAATGAAGACAAGTCAAACAAGTTCTTTCCCAATGCGATTAATTCTTTTTAAGCCCCAAAATTGAAGTGTTTGAGTGTGATAAAAACAAACAAACAAGTTCTTTTTAAGTTTTTTAAAAAAAGGAGAAAACACCGCAAAAGAGAAATACCTATAGATTTAGCTCTCCAAGGTGTGTGGACTTCAAAAAGTGCGTTGTTGAGATCTTCCCCTCGAACAATCCCATGAACAAGCAAAGTTCTCTATAAGACAAGGTTAAGCAAACATGCAAACAAATACAGAAAGATATATCCAGATAAATAGATACTAGTAGAAGAGAAATTTTTATTTAAGAAACTAGAAAACTTTCCAGAAAATGACAATTTTGCACAAAGAGATAAATCAAAAAGCGCAACTTTGAAATCAAATGAAAGATTTACTAATTTTAGAAATAGAAATGGGAATCTAGATATGCAAGAAAGAAATAATTTTGATTTTGCAAATTATAAATGAAAGAAACAAGACCAAAATGAAGAAAGGAAATGCTTAAAGAAAACTGATGAAAATCAGTGAAGAAAAAGAACTAAAGCTCAAAACTGGAAAAGAAATGAACTTACCAATAGGGGACTTTGGTCGGGTCCCACCGGGTGTGCCAGAATGTAGATCAAGAATTTCCGCGCTTGTTACCTGTCCAAGTTAATGCACCAAACTAAACACAAAAGTCTTGAAAAACTCAAATGAAATCGATACCTGATAGTTAAGATGGGATCCAAAGATGTAGATGGGAGGAAAGCCAATGTAGACAAGATGGGTGCACACGAGCAATCCTGTAAAGTAGATCTGAGAAACTTGTGATGCACAAACCCTTGGTAGAAAAAGACAACGTTAAAAGATATTTGGGTGGACTGCCTGAAAAGTGGGTCCGAGAAGTGATGAGCTTCCTCGGTGGATGTCAGTCCACGTTTTCAATTAAGGAAAGAAGCATACATGATAAAAGATGTAGGTAAATGTTTAGATTTTCTGATTAAAAATAAAAGACAGAATGTAAACAGTAGACATAATATAAACAACAAACAGGAAACTGTGAAAACAATGCTAGACTTATGTTACCTGTACTTGGCACATGTCTGTAGGTTGATCGGCGTCGACCAGATTGTGATCGGTGTCGATTTCTTTAAGCGGCACCGATTAGGGTAAATCGGTGTCGACTGGAATGGGTCGGCATTGACTGGAGGCAAGTTGCAGAAAGCTTGATGGATGATTGATGAGGACTGGATCGTGAACACCTGCAGGGGCTGCAAAGATGTGGACAGAGTTTCACCTTAGCTAGATGCAGGAACAGAGTCACCAAGAGGTCGAGGAATCCTCACGATGTCAATGTTGCGAGGGCAGAGTAATGGTACACCTCTCAGGGATTGATTTGGACAAAATTCTCTCTTCTTTTGATTGACGATTCGAAGGCTCAAGGCTTAAGCTTTCTGTCTCTCTTTCTGTCTAACCAGAACTAAATTCTGGCCCTGTATTTATAATCGGCACCGACCGAGGTACAATTGGTGCCGTTCCAAAAAATCGGTGTCGACCGAGTACCAGTCGGCGCCAATCAGGGAACAGATTCCCAAAATGGCCAAAAAGGATGAATTGGAAAGATAAGAGTATTATCCTTCTGACTCAAATACGGGAAATATCCCGCTGCATGGTTTGGGGAGAGGAGAAATAGGGGGGATAGATGGATAGAATTGATATGGGAGGTTAGGAATTGATATGGGGTAGATAAATGGTTAAGATACATGTAAAAAGTATAATTAAATAGTTAATATTTAATTATCCATGGGTAAAATACAATGGGGTATAATAAACTTAGGATAGATGTTTAATTAGATATTTAATTAATACCCTAAAGGAAAAGTGGTGATATAAAGGTGCCCCAAGTTACCCGAGAAGGTAAACGAACGCGGGGGAAACTAAATTGGGTAACCAATTTTAGGTGTCTACATGTAAATCTAAATAGTAAATGTAAAATGTGGTTAGTATGTTGTAAGTTAGTAAGTTAGAATAATAAAACAATTAGTATTGTTTTATTATTATATTGGTGAGAGGTTGAAACCATACGGGTGTATGGTTGTATATGCAGACAAATGTTTTTGTGATGATTGTTACTATACATCTCCTATATAATGGAGTGTAATGAAATAGTGAATCAATATATAGAGTTGCTGATTTCAATTATTATCTGTGTAGCTATTTCATGTATTCTATGTATTAGATCAGATTAATTTATTCATTTGGTACCATAGTAGGTTAAATCTGTTTCGAAGAAGATCTCGTAACTTTTGTTTTGCGATCTGGGTTTCTCCACAATTTTACACGTGGAACGATCTGCTATACAGAAAGCCACAGTAGACATTTTGTCGTCATTTGGGGGAAACGTGTAATTTACTATACAACACATTGATCACTGTTGTTTTTTTGAAGAAATCAGAGAATCAAAGGTAATTCAAATCTACATTCAATTTTTTTTGGATATTTAGATTCAATAAACTGGATACACCATTAGATAAATTTGATGGGCCAAACTTCCATACATGGAGAGTAAAAATCTATATGTAGTTAATGAATAAAAAACTATGGATGATAGTAGATGCAAAAGAAAAAGCACCTATAGATGTAAGCAAAATTATAGAATGGGAAACTAGAGATGAAAAAATAACAGATGAAATTGACTATAATTCTGAATACTTTCTATACCAAGTGAAGTTTTGTGAGGAAGGAGGCACATGAGGTTGAAGGTCATTCAACAACCTCTCATTAGTCACCAACGAAGGGGCCGTATCAACTATGGTGATTATTTTTTTATACAGTGTGTTCCTATTGTTTCTTTGTGTGTTTGGTAGAGTGTTTGGTTGCAGTGTTCCTATTGTGGTTTGTAGAATAAAGGAAATTTCACATTGAGGGGGGAACATGATCTCAATGTTCCATTTCTATTTTTCTACATTTCTGGTGTTTTCTATATGTGAGTAGTTATATTTCCTATGTTTTTCCTTGCAGTGAAATGTGACGAGAGTTGATAATTATATTTGACACATCATGATGTGGTTGTAGGTAAACCACTTGAAAACCTTCATTTTTGGTTTGTGGTATACCAATTGTAAAACCACCATTTTTTGGTTGTTGGTAAACCCTATGCAAAACCATCACCCTTTTGGTTTGTGGTAAACCAGTTGCAAAACCATCATTTTCGGTTTATGGCCAACCCTATGAAAAACCATGTATTAGGTTTATGATCATCCTGTAAAATCATCAGATCATGAAAGTAAGTGCAAGTAAAAAGGAAATTTTCCCCATGTTCACACTAAGGGGGGATTATTAGGAAATATACCTTAGTGCTCCATTTGTATGTATGTGTGAATAATAATTACATGTGTAATTATTATATTGTAAATTAGTGAAAGTACATTTACTATGTAAATGTAAATGTAAAATGTGGATAGTATGTGGTAAGTTAGTAAGTTATAATAATAAAATAATTAGTATTGTTTTATTATTATATTGGTGAGAGGTTGAAACCATACGGGTGTATGGTTGTTAATGCAGAAAAAGGTTATTGTGATGATTGTTATTATACATCTCCTATATAATGGAGTGTAATGAAATAGTGAATCAATATATAGAGTTGCTGATTTCAATTATTATTTGTGTAGCTATTTCATGTATTATGTGTATTAGATCAGAGTAATTTCTTCATTCCATCGGGATTGCGGGCCATTTTTGATATTTTTAACCTTTATGAGGCAAAGAGGCAAAAATTTTAAGTTGCCTCCGATGGTACGCTTCCCCGCCCCTTATGACTTTTCAAACTGCCACGTGTCATAATGGCGCACCTTGAGGCGGTCCCAAAAATTTGATATCTTGAAGGAGTGCGAGCTTGCCATGTGTCCTGTTCTAGCGAGATTTGTTTGAATGCTTGAAGCTCAGCGGAAGGCACCACTTGTCAAGCTCTGAGGCAATCTCCCTTGGCCGTTGAAAAGTCCAAGAAAATATGCAAAGTGAGTGGAGTGCCCCACGTACCCTCATGGCGCTTCTCCAAGATGGTGCCCAATTTTAAGACTCTGGACAAGCGTGGGCTCGCCATGTGTCCCTGTTCTGCCTAACTATATCCAACTGCATAAAAATTTGTCTAAGTTTGGGGAAAGTAGCAGAAGCCTCCACGTGTCCTCACGACACTACTCTAAGGCAAAACCCAAAAGTAGATTTTCAAATGAGCACCGTTCCTCCAGGTGTCTTGGACTTCCCAAAAATGTTTTGAAATTTGTCTAAGTATGGGAAACCCAGCGGAAGCTTCCACGTGTCTCCATCTCACCAAGCCTCCACGTGTCCTCCCAGCGCTACTTCAAAGCCAAACCAAAAAGTAGATTTTTAAATGAGTGTCGTTCACCCACGTGGACAGATTTCTGAGTTGAGGCTTTTTATAGAATTTTTGAAGTGTTTAGCTGAGCTGCATCAACCAAAAGGTACCACATTTCCCTGTTGATGCAAGGATGCAAATTTGACCGGGAGAAACACCTATCAAACTGTAAAACACAGAGAAATGACCATTTGAGCCTGAAAGTGAAATTTTCTTCAAGGAAAGAGACTTTAGAAATGTTGTAAGACTCAAATACGTTCCTCAAGGACACATCAATTAATTTCTCTTTGAGTATTTAGGGAAAAAATGACAAGGACAACCGATCTTGACTGTAGAAAATGGAGAAAATGTGAGTTTTGAAGGAATAGAGCATGAGTGACTCAAAATACAGAGCCTTTCCAGAGGAACAAAGGAATCAGGAGACAAATACGGACCCATATATGATCTTCGACCCAGGAGCAAATTAAAAATGGCAATAAGACTGAACTAAGTAGAACACGGGGAAGGAGAAAATGACCGATGCCATGAATCAACAAATTTTCAAGGGCACAGATGGGGCGAGACTATTTTGAGCACCAACACAACAAATTAACAAATCATCCTCGGCAACGCAAATCAGTTCCCAAGAACACAAATTAGCTCCCTGGCAATGGCGCCAAAAGCGTGTTGGTACCCAAATTTACTCTTCTTCACAAACCGAGCAGCATCATGGATTTTACAGGACACACAAAAGTAGATAAATGATTATGTATGTCATTTTGTAGTCGAGGAAGAAATTTATCTAAATTTGTAGCACTCAAGCCTTGAAGAAGTGGGTAGCACCTTAAAAGGATTTGACCTTATCCTAACTATTTTTGGTTGTTCCTTTCAACCAAGGTAAGAGAACCTATTTGTAACCTTTGTTATTGAAGGAGACACATATAAATTTCTTTTGCACAAATTTTATAAAGAAAACCTTGGGAAAATATGATCAACACACCAAATATGACTCTCACGAGTTGTCACTTCCAGAATATGGAGATATTTTCAACACAAGGCTAAGGTTACTAAAGACATTATGGAATCCTTAGTGTTCTACATATTTTAGTAAATAGATGTTGTTTCTTTGTTGATATACATGGCAAACATGGGTAGTTTAGGATGGATTCATGGTTTTTCTGAATGATTTTGGTGGGAGATTGAGTAGGATAAATTTGATTATACCAGAACTCTGAGAAAATTCACAACAATGGACAACTCAACAACAGAAAATTTCAAGATAGTTAAGACGTTCCTTTAACTAGAAAGTGTGCTTCAATGGAGGCCCAAATCAACACGTTTTCACATAACCTTTGAGAATCTAACATGAAGGATCGAATTAAAAGACTCAATTAAACACCAAAATCTCTAATCAATCACACTTAAGGTACACCCAAAGACTTACAAATAATATTTATCAACAAATGATAGTGCAGTGAATTTAAATTTGTTTATCTCATCACAGGATGAAGGCTCTTCTTGAAATGAAATTTCAAATGCCACTAAATTGTCATAGGGACAAGATCTTGTGTGATTTCACAAATATTTCAATGAAATATTGCAATAGGAATGAGTAAAACTACTTGCAGACATTCTGAAACAAAGCAGACACTAATTGCTCCAAGATGAAAAAACATTGATTTCAAAATTGCTTAGATTCATCAACAGGGGAAAGTTACACAGAACAGTCTCAGAGCTTGTCAATGGTTGTACACTCACAACCAACTTAACATGATAGAAAATATAACATAGAAGAAATTAAAAGGTTATCTCGGATTTGTCTCTTAGGAAGACAACTTTTCTCAAATTTTCTCTCAAGAATTCAACCCCCGACCATTTGCAAGAGTATTCTCATTGCATTTATACATTTTATTCATCCCAAATTTTACCCCTAAAAAGAAGAATATTCGAGGGACCTTTGCTTACTACTAATTTATTACAGAAAGTGACTTTTAAAAAATTCACACCCGCATCTGCTAGGTGGACAAATCATGAATTGATTACGTTTCTCAGACCCTCAACTAATGACTAGGATGCCATGCCACAACTATTTTGACACTCCTTTTAATCATTCTGATTATGTCATGTGAGAAATCCCATTTTTAATCATTTTCTAGAGGCTCTACACATTTGGATCTGACAGGTAATCTTTTTCATTCTCGAGGAAACAAATTTTTCACCTTTTACACCTGCAACCTTCATCATTTTATCTTTTCCCAGTCTTCTCTCTACAACTCTGTCCTGCATTCAGCTTCTCTAGTAATTCCCATTTTTTCAAGTGCCCGAGCAATTCCAAATTCAAAATATCGATCTTAAAAATTCTTGGACTCATAAATTAAGTTATGAATCCATTCAATGACACTTTACATATAGAGACGACAAGGAATTTCATTAAAAATGATGAAAAATAGTGCATATTCGCATCTCTAGGAGTATTGGAGTAAAAATGGTGAAAAAATAGATGCAATACACAACCATTGATTCTGCCCCTTTTCTACTTTATATCATATATGTCCACGTGTTCCTTTAGTGCAACAACAAAGGCGAGGTACAAAGGCATGTTTCCAAACAAGCACGGGACTTCCACATGCCCTGGGCCCAAGAAAAACACCTTTTGGCCTTTGAAAAAGTCTCAGTAAAAGGAGCCAATGGAAGCCTCCATGTGTCTCAATGGTGCATTTTGAGATAGTCCTAAAAAATAGAGACCCCAAGTAAGTGCAGCTTCACCACGTGTCTCAATTCGGTAGAATTTTTAAGAAAGTTGAAGGATCAATGGAAGGCACCGTGTGGTCTAGGGTTCATGATAGTTTTCCTTGGCCGTTGAAAAGTCCAAGCAAAGGGCAGAGTGAGTGGAAGCCTCCAAGTGTCCTCCTGGTGCTTCTTCAAAATGAAACTTAGGGGCCCGTCCCCAAATAGGCACGTGGTCCCTCCACATGTCCTAGGCCTTAGAAATTCTCTTTAAAAAGTCTAGAGTATGGATAGAGCCGTGGAAACCTCCACGTGTCTCCCTAGCGCAACTTTGAGATAACGCATGAAAGCAGAGACCTTGAACAAGCACTGACCTACCGCATGTCCCCTGGGCATGACTGCTAAGGTGGGACCCTGAGGTGGATCCTCAAATGAGCGCCGACCCTCCACGTGTCCATGGTCAGCCAAAAACTGTACCGGCTGCATGAAAAATTTGTCTAAGTTTGGGCAAGGCAACAAAAACCTCCACGTGTCTTAATGACACATTTTGAGATGGTTCCCCAAAAGTGGAGGCCCCAAACAAGCACCGACTTACCATGTTTCCACAAATGCTAAGATGTAATTTTGATGGGAAAAACCACACGTCAAACCGTAAAAAAGTAGGAAAATCATCATTTGAGGCTGTAAATGAATCTTTCTTCAAGAACAGAGAATTTGGAAATGTTATAAGACCCAAAATACGATCCACTGAGCTACATCTAATCATGTTTTCACAAATATTTGGGACAAAAATGACAGGGAAAACAAAACGTGACTGTAGAAAATGGAAGAAACTAAAAAACCTAAGTTTTACGCCCAAGTTACAAACTCTTTCATATGGATAGAGGAACGAAAAACAAATTCTAGACTTTTAAGTGATCCTCGACCAAGGAAGGGACTAATCGTGGTAACCAAAATGGAGGACATAGTTTTCATGCATCAATACGAGGAGATTGAAAACATGACAGAGCCCACAAACCGAAGAATTTTAATGAAAAAACGGGGCGAGACTAATTCGAGCACCAACACATCACACACTTTTTACATATATACATGCATCTTTACACATATACATGCGTATTTGACTACTTGATCGTCTTCTCTTTTGCAGGTCTATCCGTATGGGAAGCAAGAAGTCAACATCAACACAATAACACTCAACATCACACATATCGATAATAAAAATAGGTACATTACACACATCGATATCTACACACACAATTCTGCCCTAGGTTCACTCTCATCACTTTTTACACTTTTTCATCTTTAGTCTCCATGCTCCATCTTTTTATCACTCCACACTTTTTTATAGTCCTTCGACATGCTTTCTCTAGTAATCTACATTTTTATGGATATCAGGTACACATCTCTATCTACTTTATGTTATGAGGATTCTTGCTCACCAACATAAAGTGGGGAAAAATGTAGACACAAAATCATGCACTTTGGGTAATTATTTAGTCTCAATCACATACTACTATTCATATGGTTCCTAACTACGAAAAGTAATAAGTAACCCATGTCTTTAGCCACCTTTAGACTTTCTTTATGCCTCTTTTTTCAGTCTTGCACTCTTACTTGCTCAGTCTAATCCTTTTCACCTTTTGACATTTGTCATTCTAGATTAGAGTTCCCAACTAGGAGTGTAGTGTTAGAATGCTCCTATCCCCTCTGGGTGCCCTTGTCCTCTTTACAGCATAATAAACACCCTGATGGGTCAATTAAATAGTCAAAAAGAAAAATCTAATATAAGATATAGTTTTAACTCATTCCTTCGGTATTAACTCCAGGAAATTAAAGTCAAGGTGAATTCGATATAAAGGGATACACAGTTATCACTGACCTCTAGATAGTTAATGAACTAAGCACTAAACATTAGCTACATCTAGGAAAACAAGTACCTAAAATCCATCAAGGCTTCATGAAAATATACTAGATAAGCATCAATCTAGCTCATCAAGCTCTATGAATTTAGAGACATAAGGATGGTTCATATGCCTACAAGTTCTACTTAACAAATGAGGGGAGATTTATTGCCTAGGCATCAAGACACAAATAAAAAATTAAAACAATTCAGACATCATAGAATAGAACCCTGGATCGCTTTCTTTGCACTTATTTTGACATTGCACAAGAGCAACCTAGGGCACAATTTTGTACATGCACACAAAACTACATTGGGTTTGAGATGTAATGCAACACTAAGTCTGCAAGTCCACCATTGTGGTAGCTAAGGATAGTCTAACCCCTTCCTTTGCATATTTATTTTTTAGGGTTTGATGCTTTGTGTGGGGTTTTGCAGGTGATTATTCATTATAGGTTTACAATGAAATCAACGATTCTAGGGTGCGGCATACATGTGACAAAAGGAAAACAAGTGCAAAGCTCTAACGACCCCTGTCGGAACTAGGTTCCGACCATTTCTATAGACAAGGGCACCCAAAATTCAAAAATAGAGTGCCCCAGGCACCCCCCATCCTCCACTAGACTCCCTAGTAAAGTCAAATGAGTCTAGATATGCAATTTTCTAAGATTATGTGATAAGGTTTCTCCTCCTATTCAATCAGTCTCCACTGTGACACAATCTCGTGACCTCTTCGAATAAGCTAAAGGCCTTTCTAACACTCTTTATGGTTAGGGTTTCATACTTTAATTTCTTAGTTTCTTGAGTATTATTTTAGTCATGTAATTAATTATTTATTTACTGCTCTTATAACGATCTAGATTAGGCTAATACTATTACATTTTTAGCATAATCACTAACACACTAAGGTTATGAATTTGGGCATCTGCATCTTTTTGTATCTTCTCAACATCCTCCTCATACGAATCTATACTCGTCGATGGTGTGGTTGATCAATTCATACCATACAAAAACATTTTGGGCCCAAACCTGAGACAAATACTCTTCTACCGTTGAGAACACTTCTTTTGTTACCAAAAGAGATGACTTGACATTTCCCATGTCCATGATAAAAGAATGAAACCTGGTCCCAAGATGGTCTTTATCAGCCTCAATTCTCTCTCAAATGTGGTGGTCTATTTTCATGTATCCTTCTAAATCACATGTCCTTAGGAAATAAGTCATCAAGTTTGGAAACAATGGATGCTCTTTCTCAAAAATCACATATGAGAAAAAACATATTTCATATCATGTCTCCATTTAGCTCATTCCACTAAAATGATTTTATTGCATCTTAATGAATTTTAAATTAGGTCTTTTAACACCAAGCTCAGACTTCACTAAAGTGACCTCTTTATCAGGGAGCTCTTTTGATAGCAGACTGGAAGTCTACAATCACTTGGACATAAGAGGCTCAACAATCAAAAAGTTGTCATCCACTTGATCGACTATTTACTACCTTACTATTACTTTTTAGGATTCACATGATAATGTGAGTGGATGAATCGTGAAACAACTTGCAAAAATGACCTATCATGAATGTTGTATTGGTCCAAGGGTAATTTTACTTATTTCATAATCAACCGGGGTCATCACGTAAATGGGTTTAATCGACATAAATCGACTTGACTATCTCAATCTATTGGTTTCCTAAGGCACTCTTATTGTTGTGTCTTCTAAGCCACTTGAACCAAATTCCCCTAGCTTATTAGTTGACCATTATCAAGTGATGGCCAAAATTGACTCAGGTACAGTACTCTTGCAATACCCCATTTCTTATTTTTAGTTGTGATTCATCTCAACTCAAATGCTAGGGGGATAATCACGTCACTTTTTAGTGGACCAAAAATCATTAATTAATCAAATAATTGCTCCACCTTACTCAAAAGGTAGTTTCTAACCTCCTCGGGGTACACCTCCCTGGTGCATCAGTTACACTCACGGAGGGAACCATATATTGTTAATCAACATAATATGATACCTGTCTAGGTCCAATACCTATCCTTTCATCACTATGAGGGATCCAAAATTCCTCAGAAACTCAATTCACCACCTTCTTTACTTCCCATGCATTCATTCTACTATAATGACTGAGTCTTAGGTGCCTCTGATAACCCTGCCTCTCTGAACTTGTCACTTGAGTATAGTTCAAGGACCTTTGGTTCCAAACCTCAAAACATAACATTTTGGGCACCCAATAATGGTATTATAGCTTAGGTACTGAAGAGATGGGAATATTGAACTAGTTGAAATGAGACTCTTAACCTCCTTTGTAATATGGCTTATTAAATTAGGCTCCTTAGATATGTTGATTACTAATCCAGTGTGTTGTTTGATAATCACTATTTTCACACTAAAACTCCAATCTCCACCAAGGGGGGGATAGGGGGAAGCATTAACCGTGGGGTATTTATTATCAATACATCTGGGAACCATCTTTTGTAACACCATCCTTCTACCATTTATTTATCAAGTTGGACTTAACTCACATATTCAATTTCATCCAAATATGCTAAACCCTTACTAAAAACCTCATAGGTCATCAATGTACCTTTCCCAGAAGTCTTCAAAGAGAGAAGGCACATGATACAAGTCCAGAAAATTGATATGAATTTGGATCTTCTCTAAGGATCTCCATTTCTTACCTTATCTCTATCAAACCATCCCCTTCATGATTGAATCAGGATGCTAGGGAATCTATCGACATCTGCAGCATCATGGAAACTCTTGCACATGTATCTCCCAGCTACCACTGTCTTGGGTTATAATAAACAGAGCTTCCATTGTACTACTACTTCATATTTTCTCAGTCACATACTCCAATTTCATACACAAGCTCCATGAGGATCATTGTAATGGATTTTGGAAAACCTGTAGATAATAACCTATACGGAGAGAGATCAAATCCAGACACCTTGATGTATGAGAATTGAATGAAGCATGATCCATACCTATTGACCAAGGTAGTGTGGATTGAGAAGATTATTCCCAAATATTGATTTCCCTTGAGAAACCTCTCACAATGAACTTCACTACAACTGTGTTCCTTCACACTTGGCACAAGAATAATTTCTCTCTTTTCTCAGGGTCAATTGGGGATACTTCATGCAAGATCATGTAGGGGATTATTGAGGGACATTTTGAATAAGAGTGTAAAGCCTCTTGAAAAGATCCAAGTTTTCTTTCTAGAGGTATAATGTCACACCTAGATAGACAAGGTCATGTAAACCAAAATTTATAGCATTGAATATAATACCATCATAAACCTATTTTGAAGTAGATTAAGCAAACTAATGAGTAATTCACCACAATATAAAGAAATCTCTGTACAATGGATACATGAAAATTCTGTTTCAGTTGTGTAGAGTCTGAACTCATGTGTCATGTAGTATTGAAAGTCAATTTCGTGTGACCTATTCTCTTAGGAAGGGCATACAAAACTCAAAGCCATTAGAGAAACATGACATAGATATGACATCAGAAAACTAGTTTAGAACCTCATATGCGAGTAAGTGTCTTTGGTATTTGACATACAAAAAACTCTGTGCATTCAACTAAAACATGAGCCGAAAAGTTTCCTAATACAAACGGGTCCCTTGTCAAGTGAGATAGGGTACTTGGTTCATCAGCTCGGTGAGATGGGGCACAATGATCAGATTCTTTAAACTGGGATTTCCTAAACATGCTAAAAAAAATCACTAACTGCACCTCCAAACTGTTAATTTTCTCCTGGATCCTAAACACATAGAATAGCAAAACAACAACCCAACACAAGAATACCATCGACTATGATAAGACAGAATGATGAACAAATATGAAATATCAAAGGTAAATTATAATATTAACATGAAACTGTTACAATCTCACCCATGAGGTACTTCAAGTGTTATTGACTTCAAGCCTTTCACCAAGATGGGAGACACTTTACGTAATTACATCTCTTGATGGCTTCTTCAACACACCTTTAAACTGATGGCTTCCTTTGCACACTTCCTACAATATTTCTCACTACTTCCTTCTATGCTAAATGAGGGGGGGGGGGGGGTGGCCTCTCTATTTATAAGAACTTCCAGGCTTATCCATCTTATCTCTAAGATAGGATAAAGAAATCCACTCTGACGAATCATATTCCATACCTTAACTCTTATCTGTACATGTAAGCTTATTTCTTAAGATAAGATAAACCTTATCATTTTACATGGGTTCCACATTTTTAGACTTTTTACAAATAAAATACACAAAATATTTATGACCTCACTCCTTGTCTTTATTACCAATATAATATTTCTAATTCCTAATCATGTAGACCCTACTTCTCTAATTACCTAAACTTTGACATTTTAACATTACCGGACCACTTACGAAAAATATTTACTTTTTACAACATTCCTATTGTACTTTGACTGTTACCATACTCCACATTATTGGTGGACACCCGTACTGACGGTGCCAATTATCTTCTATCAGACGCTACTACTAATCATACTTAACAACATCCCATTCCTACATATGATACATTAATGAAATAGAAATTATGGAGGAAAATTTTAGTGTCGACATCTTCCCCCTTCCTAGCTTCTAATCCGTCTTGGAGTTTGAGACTATTCTGGTGCTTGGAAAATATTCAACTTATCGTGGTTGACCCCATTTTGTAATGGGAGTGCCATCCAATTCCTCCAGTCGTTATCTACCATTTCCAATGGAAAGCTGCTATTTTGTACATGTCAAATCCATATTTGGAAGAAATTTTCTGTGAATCATCTTTACATTTTGTATCTGGACACCCTCTCATATCTAATAGTACCAAATTATTCACATAGATTTAGAAATAAGTCGGATCATTTATAATCATGAAGCCTCTCTCGTTCTGCTTCAGGTACATGCTATATGGCTTGTATCAAAATGCTATTATGACCACACATGTTTACTATCCATCAATTGAAGATGTGCCAACCATCTCAAGCTTCTTACTGAATCAAGCATCTAGGAATTTCTTGGATCATTTTTTATGGTCTAACTCAAAGTGGGAATGTCAAAGGGGTTCTATTGGAAGAACTTAGGAGTCATTGTTTCATCGACCAACTGAAATTTGAAGGATCCTAGGATTTGACTTAGATGTAGCCCTTCATAGAGCTCCCCTTTTCACCATGAATGTATTGTTCATGTGATTAATAGTTGACCTAGAAATGGATGCATCTATGTTGCATAACTGTATTAATGAGAGTTCACCTCAAGGTCACAAGGCCTAAAAGGGTTTGAATTTCTCAAACTTACTTTTTATTAAATCCCCTATTAAAATGGGTGGTTCATTTTTTATAAAAAATATTTGGAATGTTTAGGAGAAAATCAAACCATGTTGTTGCCTTCCTGTGCTTAATGGAATGGAGTTAAAAACTATGGCTATCCACCAATTCCTCATTCAATGTGGTGGCTTCGTTTGATCTGTTACAATTCCACAATGTGACATGTTATAGATTTGGTTCCAATAGGCGTTCATATCATCAACCAATGCCACTTCATCTATGATAAGTTGTCTCCACTGGCCTAGCTTCAACTCATGCTATGATTATTTAATCTTGTGGCAAACAACAATATACTTAGTTTAGTGTGATGTAATATGGAAAAACAACAACAAACATAACACAAGAATATTCCATAGACTATGACACCAAGGAATGATGGGTAAGAATATGAAATAATGGAGCTGATAAAGTCTATACGGTATCAACATGAAATGTGTTGACAAATGTCACCCACGAGGTACTTACAAGTAATTACTAACAATCGCTTGCATTCGAACAATAACTAGTGGGCCAGTGATAACTTGCATCAATTACACCTCTTAATGGCTTCTTTGACACACTTGTCTAAATGATGTGCTTCTTTCACACATGTCACTCATTGTGGAATATCTTCTCACCAGCTTCCTTTCCTGTGCTAAATGAGGGTCCAACTGGCCTCTTGTATTTATAGAACTTTCAGGTCTTATCCGACCTTATGCTCTAAGATAGGATAAGAAATCTACTCTGACTGGATTCATATTCCATACCTTAACTCTTAGTCTTTACATGTAGGCTTATCTTTTAAGATAACATAAACCTTATCATTTCACATGGGTTCCAAATATCTATGTATTCACTAGGATTGTTTACAAGGGATAACAATGCTGCAACGGGGATATTTATGATCATCACTCCTTGATCCTTATTACTAATATAATAGGCTCTAGATTCCTACATCATGTATTGACATGCTACTTCTCTGGCTTATCTATACTTTGGTATTTTAACTCATGTACCGAAATTATCCATCTTACGAGCCTCCCTGATGGGTTAGGCTTTATTTACCACATACATTCCTATTAGTAGCTTGATGATCTGTTACAACTGTTATACATTATTTGCCCTGGCATGGTAATCGGCTAAACTTCTGTTACAGCAAAAATGATATCCAGACGCTACTACTAATTATACTTAACAGTATCCTATTACCTCAGCACTACATACATTAATCTGCTCCCAATAGTAAATTAAGGAGGAAAATTTTAGTGTCGACATCTTCCCCTTTCTTAGCTTCTAAGTACTGCCCTCAGAGCTAGACTATTCTGAGTGCTTCAGTGTACACAATGAATGGCTTAACTCCATCTTGGATTCTTCAAAACTTCGTGAATGACACCAGGAGCTTCCTTCATCTAATTCCTTCAGTCGATTCATGCGCCTTATTTCCATGGTTCATGCGTAACATCCTGCTTCAAGAACTGGGTTAGTAGGCTGTGCCCATCCATTTGGGAAGAAATTTTCTCTGATGAACCTTTTTGTATCTAGTAATCATATACTAGAGCCTAAGTCATTCATCTGAAATGGACTTCCAATGGATCTTTTGATCAAATGGTAAATCCTTCTGCTTCATTTTATTCTCATATCAGGATTAGTATCCAATAGCCATTTCTGGATACAACATGCGTCTAGTAAAACACCTTTAGAACATGTACCAAAGACACACTTTGTAGGGTTTGCTAAGGCACTTGTGCTTCATCTAACCTTTGAAATGCTGTCTCCATAATAGTCTCACAGTGGTCCAACTATGCAAACTCAATAGGAAGCAAAAATGGATCAATGAAATAAGCTGAACTGAAATGGGGAGTATCCCAATGTAGTTGACTTCGGTGTTGCCTATTCATCAAACGCCCATAATGCTGCATGGAGCCATTACATAACCCAAAAGGCATAACTCTATAAGCAAACATTCCCACAAAGAGTGGTGAACGTGGTCTTCAGCTGATCTTCTCTGCTATACGAACTTGGTTGTAGCCGCTATATCCATCAGCAAAACTATAGCACTCCTGGCCAGCCACTTCGTCCAAGATCTGATCTGAAAATGGAAGAGGGTAATGATCCTTCTGTTGTTGCCTTATTGAGCTTCCTATAATCAACAGAAAATGCGTAGCTTCCCTATTCTTTTTTATTGAGATCATTAATGGGAGAAACTTCCATTCTGAATTCTCCACGAGCAAATTATGAATCCTGCATCAAGCAACTTATCTATTGATCAATGCTTTTACAGTCTACGGAAAAATTAGGACTTCATTCTATATGGCATTTGTCTTTCAATGGGCTTAACACCATCTACCACTTACTCAAATACATATGTGGCTACTACAATATACTTACTTTGACGTGGGGTTGTTGGAAGTGGACCTACAATTTCTATTCCGCAAATTTCAAAATGGGACGTCAAGAGTACAAAATAGGGCCCGATAATGACGCTGAAGAGGCCGAACAGTTAGCCGATGAGTTTGATCAAATAGGTGCACACGTGTTACAATAATTGTAACAATCTCTAAAAAGAGTGGACAAGTGATAGCCTGCATTTCGGGCAAGATCCTTCTTATTGTAAGTTGTCCCAAGCAGTTTCCTCCACATGGGGACCATTCCGGAATTCGAATATTACGCGAAGTCCGCTTGAAGACGTCCGGCAGGCCTTTTATATTATCCAGATGAAGTCCATGTGTCTTAAGGAGAATACTCCATGCAGGACTAGTCAATATGGATGAATGGCTTGAGTAATATTCCTCTTAGTCTTTGCGATCCGAACCACAAGGATAGTTGCCATTCGTGTCCCAGCTAGGGCCCACATAGTCAATGTATACGCTAGAGACAGCCCGTCGAAAAGTAGAAGAGAGAATGTTACATCTGGCGAAATCATCAGCATGCATACGATGAACTTAAACCATCAGTGGCAGTGCGCGGGAAAATGCATTTGCATTGACATGCTTCGTTTTCTTGGCCTGTTCCGTGCCCTAATATAATATTTAGATTCTTGTAGAAAAATTATCCATCTTACGATCCAGAGCTCTGATGGGTTAGCACGTTCTTGGTATCAACGGAAAGCTGTTTAGATGCTCTACATGATTCGGGGATCAATCTGTGAGTTTTGGTACAGTCTGAAGCAGAGAAAAATCGGACGAATTTTTCTGACGTGTGGTAATGATATTTAGAAGCCTGACTTTTTCAATTACAGTATAACTTACCTAATGCTAATGGGTCGCATTCTTCTCTCTGCACGGCCAGAAGTAAACTGACATTTTCATTCGGCCAAATTAATACAAATGGGTCAGATTAATTCCTAGTGCTAAATCGGTCAAAGCAATGGCAGGGTATGGGTTGGAAAGGCTTGCTCCCATGCCGTTTTCTATGCATCTGCAGGTCAATGAGGACCATGGGCTTGCTTCACTTGTTCTAAAGTTTCATGTCACCTGGGTTCCTGACCCATGCAATGTAAAAAGCCAGTTTTTCAAGCTCATGGGTTGAAACAGGTTATGCAATTCTTTCTGAAATTCTTGCCCTGAACCTTCTTTAGTAACTTCTCATAGGGTTGAAAATGGAGTCTCGAACCTCCCCCCTGCTCATAGTAAATGGTAACTCGTTGATTTTTGAAACTTTATACTAAGATCCGTACCAATACCATCTTCTGTGCAAACTTCATGGAGCTAACAAAACACCTTTCGTGATGCATCCAAAGTCCATCACTTCCTCGGGTTTAGTGAGGTTTTTTCTTCATCTTGCCTCTGAAATGATGTCTCCATCTGCAGTACATTTGGTACATCTTGTTCCCATAGAATGTAAAAAAAATTGCAGAAATACTTAGATGCTGTGTTCCAACGGAGGGTTTGGGACATTTTCTGTGTGAAATCTATCACTTGGAATGTTCGCTAGATGTATCTGTCCATCCTTCCCATTGGAATCACTTTCTAACCAAACGTTCCCCATGGCAGTTTTGATAGATGGTCCAACAGCTTATCCTTCTATGGTGTATCAAACGTTAGTTAGTGTATCCACTTTATGCATCAACAAAACTAAAGCACTCCTGGCCAGCTACTCTCGTCTAAGATCTGTGTCTGAGAATGGCAGAGGTTAATGATCCTTCTTTGATTAAGCCTTGTTGAGCTTGCTATAATCAACTGGAAATAGCGTCGCTGGCCATTCTAGTTTATTGAGATCACAATGAGAGACCAGCCTTCTCTGGAGATTCCTCTCTCGGTTTTACAAGTCTCACATCTTGGATCAAGCAGGTTATCCATGTTGTGCAATCACAATCTTGGATGCCTGAACATTCAACCTAGAAGACATTTATCTGATTGGCTTAGAACCATCTACTAGGGGTGCTGTAGAATGTTCTGCCCAACTTAACTTGATGGAGTTTCTTATAATCAAAAGTGAACAGGTGTATGTAGCTTTGAAAGAGCTGGAGGTATGATTGCTTCTCACTCTCCATCATAGCATCACTGATATTTATTTGTTGGAGATGATCATCAATTTATTCTTCAAATAATTTTATGGGGGTCATGAGTCAGTGTGGATTGGAAGGATATCCATGAATGAAACATCAACCTCACTTTCTTCATCTTCTGTGTCCATTTCACTGGTACTAGAGTAATCAGAGGATGTCCAATCATCAGTTTCATCACTTGAATCCACAGGCTCTGCCTTATGAATGCCAATGGATCACATTTATATTCACCCTCTCTCTTCCACGTCCAATGTGTCATGAAGCCTTCATTCTAGTAGTTTCTTGCATGAACTCTCCTTAGCCATGGTCTTCCCTAACAACATTGGGTATGCAATAGTACCACTTTTCATCACCTGAAAGTCTACCACACATACCACACCTATAAAAAATATTGCCACATTTGAAACAACACCTTCTAGTTTAGTTTTTCCTTTATTTAATGAACTTAACATAAGTGTTGAAGGGTGATCAATTTTTAAACCCAACATATTCATTATAGACTCGGTCATTACATTAACTGTAGCACCTCTAATCAACTAAGACATCATAAATTGAAATACTATTACATAATACCTCAGCTTATGGAGCGTAGGGATCCGCCTCTGCCTCCAAAATAGGGACCTCAACCTCCTTCCTTCGTTGAGCATTGAGTCCACTTCACCAGCTCCCGCCTCTCCTCAGAAGACATAACCAAAAGTTGACCATATGTAATATTTGTAGGACTTTTTGATAGATCTTCTAAGATGGAGCATGGTCCTTACCCTTGTGATAATCAGAAATGACTTTAATCCTGACTACACTCATCCATCCCCAACCTCTTCTTCTACTATGTTTCTTACTAGTTTCTCCCTTTCATCTTTTTAGGATCATTTCCATCTTGGTTCTCTTTTTCTTTCTTCCTTTTTGTTACAAACACATCTACTTCATTATTTATGGTCCTATCTACCACATCAAAAGATATTCATAGATGTTTTTCCTTTATCATTATCTCTTTGTACTAGATGTAGAAGCTCTATCTGGATAATTATACTTATAATGACCCTTTTTATGACAACCATAACATACAACTTCAGAAATATTCCTATTTGGACCTCTATCTCCTACCTGAGAACTAAATTCTTTTCCTTGAAGAATATTAATAGTTAATTGACCCCATCTTTTTGAGCAGATCTTCATACTCCGTAGATGTACTAGGAGAAATATTTGTTGCTCATCGAGATTGGTTGTGGATTATAGACCAAAGGTGCTGGTGTCGGCTCTACTTTAGCAACAATTTCTGTGAGCTCCTCTTTTCCATGCTTTCTTCTTACCTTCTTGCAATATCCTTTGCTTGTTCAATGGTAGCTGGGTGGTCATACTTCACTCGTTGTCTGATCTCTGGCTTCATCCCAAGAATGAAGTGCTTACAGATGAGATTATCCATGCCATTCATCAACCCATCCGCTAATCCTTCCTTCCGGATTTGGGCATCGAGTTTCCTCCTTAGCTCTAGAACACGAGCATGATAATCCCTTATCTTCTCCTTCTCTCCTTGGGATAGCTTTGTGATCTCGATCATGAGATCTGCATATTTCTGTTGTTCACCAAATTCTTCAAGAAAACTTTCAGTTAATAAATCCCATGAATTTTTCACATTATCACCTAGTGTTTCAAACCACCTAAGTGCAGAACCATCCAAAAAGGTAGGAAAAAATTCAGTCCATTGTTCTCTTCTTATAAGGACATTACAAATATAAGATCGCTTAATCTCTTGAATGAAAGAAGAAGCATCTTCATTAGATTGAGCTGAAAAAATAGGAATCTTTCCCATTTTCAAAAGTAACCACCGTGAAATAACAGCCCACAAGTACAATCAACAAGACTTATGTGCACAAATAATTGGAATTACTATAGAAATGACCATGGTAAACTATGGTAAAACTTGACTTACTGCGGTAAAAATTGATTTTACTGTGGTAAACACTATTCACGGTAAAAAGCGAAGTTACTGCGGTAAATACTATTCACGGTAAAAAAGTGACTTGATTGTGATAAATACTATTCACAGAAAAAATGACTTTGTCATGGTAACTACTATTCATGGTAAAAATGACTTTACCACGGTAACTACTATGCACAGTAAAAACAAGGTTATCCTCCAATTGATTTTTGACTAAGTGGGAATATCTCTCCAGAAAATCCACCAACGAGGAATGGTCTCGGCAACGGAACCAAAATGTCATCACCAATCCGACACTATGATAATTCTTCACCGGGAACTCCTCGTGCTATGATTATTTACTAATGCACAACCTTTAGTTTGGTGGATGTAATCTGGAAACAAAACAACAACCGAACACAAGAATACCATCCACTATGATAAGACGGAATGATGACAAATCTAAAATATCAAAGTAAATTATAATATTAACATGAAATTGTTACAATCTCACCCATGAGGTACTTCAACAAGACTATGGGAGAAACTTTACAATTACACCTCTTGATGGCTTCTTCAACACACCTTTAACTGATGGCTTCCTTTGCACACTTCCTACAATATTTCTCACTACTTCTTTCTATGCTAAATGAGGGGGGTGGCCTCTCTATTTATAGAACTTCCAGGCTTATCCATCCTATCTCTAAGATAGGATAAGAAATCCACTCTGACGAATCATATTCCATACCTTAACTCTTATCTGTACATGTAAGCTTATCTCTTAAGATAAGATAAACCTTATCATTTTACATGGGTTCCACATTTTTAGACTTTTTACAAATAAAATACACAAAATATTATGACCTCACTCCTTGTCCTTATTAGCAATATAATATTTCTAATTCCTAATCATGTAGACCCTACTTCTCTAATTACCCAAACTTTGACATTTTAACATTACCGGACCACTTACGAAAAATATTTACTTTTTACAACATTCCTATTGTACTTTGACTGTTACCGTACTCCACATTATTGGTGACACCGTATTGACGACGCCGTTATCTTCTATCAGACGCTACTACTAATTATACTTAACAACATCCTATTCCTAATACATACATTAATGAAATAGAAATTATGGAGGAAAATTTTAGTTTCGACAGACTCATTCTTAGACCATTTGGAAGATGTAAATTATTTAATGATTACAACCATATATTTCTCAATGGGGATGTACATTCCTTGGGTTATGGTTTTTGGGTTAAGCACAACCAAGACTAAATTTTCATCTATCCTGATCGTCCTCGTGTTTGGCTATTAGTGTTGAGCATATGATAATACCAATTAAATGTTTTGAAAGGAATGGGGATGGTTTCCTTCTACATACAATCCAATAACAAATATATTTTCCTCCATAGGTTCTCTTGGCCCACTAAAAATTATGTACTTGAGCTCTTCTAGGTCCATGTGAGTAATATTGTTGTCACCAACACTCAGAAACTCCGAGGTGAGGGCTGAAATAGGCTCTGGACCAAATAAATTAAACTTCATGGTGGAAAAAAAGAAACAATATATGTTTTTTTAATGGTTAAATGCTTTTAACCGGAGCTATGAACCGGAGGGGAGAGTCCTAACCCAACCAAGAAGAATGAACAATGAAGAAGGTAGAAGGAGAATTAGAGGAGAGAAGAACCATTTGAGGGAAGGAAATAGAAGAAAAAAGGAGAAGAAAGGAACTAAACATTGAAATCTCAAAAGCTATACAGAATGAAGAGGGATGAAGAAATCACCAAAACTCACAAACTGAACCAGCACTGAACATGGAGATCAACCAAACTGTGTTCCTACACGGGAATTGGCTTCCATAACAAGAATCCTGAAGGCCGTGCTTGCATGGTCTCTAAGATAATTGAGGTTGTCCAAAACAAAGTGAACTGGGAAGAAAGAAACGTCGATGTCAATCAGAGGAAGAAACCTGTGATCCAACCTCCCGTATACAAAAATAGAATTCACATTTTGCACATAGTGCAACAAATCCTGATATTGGCCACAGAGCTATTGGATTCCCCGACTCAAACCCAATGCAAGCTTGTCCACTTCTTCCACCCACAACAATGGATCAGGAAGAGAGAAATCAATCAGTTGTTCATGTAAACCCACTCGGTGAACTGGATAAATATCATCAACAGCCACAAACTCCACTACCAATGGATCTGGGTGAAGAAGAAGATAGAAAGAAATGAAGGCAACAACAATATCTGAGTCTGTTTTGGCATGACGCGGGCAGAACCGGTAAGAGTCACCAAGAATTGTTTCACTAATAACCGCTTCATCATGGGAAAAATACTAAAAGATTTCAGACAACCGATTGCGATCAATTTCCTTTGTATTTTCCAATTCTGGATACTCGCTGTAGAGAAAGATAAAGAGGAATCAAACAAAGGCCATTAATAGAGGAACCAAAAGTCATTGAGCAGGCTGAAACCAGACGAAGAGACATCATGGTACTGTGATTAAATGTCCTTACTTTTGAATGAAATGATAGACAAGATCCCATCCCAGACCTTAGCATCACTTGAAACTTTGACAGAGGAGGGGAAATAAATTGCATGATTGGTAAGGAGATTCGCTGCAGAGTTGGATTCTCAAAAATTATGACGGATGCTCCATTTTTTTAGTTTACTGAGCCAGTGAAGAGAGTTTTGAATGAAAGGATTAAGTTTCCAAGAAAGGGTAGAACCTTTGGAGATAACATGTGTGATAATTTGGTAATCCCCCTTAATGAATAGAGATTCACAACCATACTTAACTACAAGTTTAACACCTTCCAAAATGGCTTGAGATTCGGCCAAGTTGCATGAACAATCATAAAGCGGAAAAGAGAATTCCACAATAAGAAGACTTGTGTCATTTATGAGAATACACCCAATGCATAAATTCCCAGGATTCCCTCTAGAGGCTCCATCGAAGTTCAATTTCTAGGAGCCTTGAGGAGGAGGTCTCCATGTAACCTGCTTTCTTCACAATAATTTTTCCACTTAGGATAAACCATGTTTGACAATGGATATGGGGATACAAATTTTGATGAGGGGCCAAGATTTTTTAATGGAAGCATCCTTCGAGGTGAACGAAGGGTTATTATAATTGTTTTGACTCACTTTTTCAGAAATGGCCACTTCCAGTTTATTCAGAAAAGTGGGTAAATCGGAGGCTTGTTCTATGAAGAGAAACAAATTACGTTCCCACCAAATATGCCAAATTAAAAAAGAAGGAGCCACAGGCCAAATAGATCTCAAGTAACTTTTGGACTCCATTGTTGGCCAAGTAGTGAGATTATCTTTGATGTTATTTAAATGCACCCAGATGAGATTAAGATTTCCAAGAATCCATTGCCAACACTTGGAGGAAAAGGAGCAGAAAAGAAAGAGACAGTCAATATCTTCTTCAGCAGTGCCACATAGGACGCATTTGGAGGGCTATGCAAAGCCCCAAGATCTTTTACATGATTGAGTAAGGATTTTTTTTAAGAACCTGATGCAGGGGTCATTTAGATTTATCTTTCTCTACAATGCTCAAGAGCTTGAACTTGCTCTATTTCTCCATCCACCCCTGGTAGAGGATCATTAATTGATGTTCATGCAACATCATCTGTTGTATTTCTTATCACCTTGAGATCCAATGAGACCTAGTACCTTCTAATTCTTGAAGACAAAAACTGGAGGAGGGACTTGATGAGCAAAGGTGATCACCTTGTGATCACTGAAACAATATATAATAGATGTAAAGAACTTCTATATTAATCTACATGACTGTCCCAAGCTACAAAATCCATTCATAAAGTCTCTAGCATTCATACCTTCTTGAGTTCTCTTACCATACACCTTTTCCTCCAAATGGAGCTCTTCTTCAATATAGTCACAAGCTCTTTTCTGCTTGATTGAACATGACCAAGGCAACAAACCAATGTTTCGAGTTCCTTTATGAATTCTCAAGCATCTCTCTACTAGTGTGCAATCTCAACACTCTGCCCTCAAGACTGAACTTAGTCTAAAAGAATCCAAATCAAACTCTTAATACATAATTTTTTGGTTCCTAGGGCATACCAACAGCTCAACAGACCTCCCTTCACAATGGTTGAGGTATTCATGAGCTCCATATACTGTCCTAGATCTAGGTTTTTCCTTTATCACCTCCCTTGTATGTTTTTGAAGTGACTTATACAGCCCTAGAACCCCTACACAGTCTACATTTACTCTAAATCACTGGTAGATTTCTCTCTAGAATCATGGAACACATTAATAGTACTAGGATAGTCATCATCCAACATCCATGCACATGTACTTAACTCTACTTCTCCTTGACATTAGCCCTTTGAACATCTTATTGTGGACTAACACAGTCTTAGACCACTGTACAATCTGATTATAACTAGAGGGAAGGAATTTCACTTGTACCTATATGCCGAATGTCATTCATATTCAACAAATATACCTGGATAGGTTCCCTCCCATTAGTGGATTTTCATCATATTGTGTCCATCTCCTTCATGTTTGCAGTCCTCCTTTCTTGCCAAATACAATCCTAATCCTGTGCAATCATCTTTTATATGCTAACAAGGTAATAGCTTCATGCATTTAGACCTGAGATCATGCAAATACATCCAATATACCCCTATTTTGTCCATCATATCAATCTATCATCATGATTAGTCATGCTATAATGCAAAAACTGTGTATGTTCTTTATTTGACTGTGAACTATACATCACTGTTGTATCTCAAATACACAGTCACCTATAGCTTGAGCGACACAAGATCATTCTTCACCAAATTTGGATGATATTTAGATCATATCAATGTAGAGATATTGTAAAAGTTTCAAGTAATTCTATCCATGGAATAAAAAGATATACAAAGCCCTAGTTTAGGCCTGAGAGGCAACAATTTGCTATAAAATCCAAAATATGCATTTTCAAAACATACAAAAATTACCAATGTGATCCACATCACCTGTAGAACCTTTCCATGCCAATAATCAAGAGATTTACATCATTTGAAGGTCATGGAGGGTTTCTATCTTACTGTCCTGCCAGGGTTCTTGTGCATAGTCCATTGAAACAAGCTATTTCATGCAAAACAGAGTATAATTCTTCTTTCAAACATCATACACATGTTGCTATTCATTGTTCCATCTTCTAAAACCTTGAGAACCCCTGTTCTCCCTCCTTCACCTCGAATCACCTATGAAATAGGTGTCAATTTTCTAAGAAAAGACTCTAACAGCCCCTAAACTGACTCCACAATACCCTAACAAGACTTAATCAATATTATAATCCTAGAATATTAATGGATATCAATCCAGTACTTCTTCCAACTCGTGCATGGACTAACAAACATGATGACATGGCATTTGAAGTTCTTATTTAGCCCATATTACCCTTTAAATGCCAAGTCAAGTCACCTTATTAACTTCTTACAAGCATATATTCATTTTTACAACATATTTAACTCTAACACACTTATAGATAACATTTATCATGGTCTTATATGACCTTATTATGCCTTGGTCCTTGATGCTCCTGCATCAGAACCAGCTAACCGAACACATCCACTTTAGGAAGGATAAAGGGATGCCAACAGCCATACTTGCTATGGACCCCATTACCCGATTGATAAAGGAGCTTGAAATAGCCTTCTTTGACAGAGTAGACACCAGAGGAAGAACCAACACAAATCAAATGATCAGCGCAATCTTTGAAGGAAACATTTATGGAGGAAATAGCCTCCATATAAGAAGAAATTTCCAAGATGGAAGCACCAAAAGGGGTGATATCCCTCCACCACCAAGTGGGAGATCTGTCCAGAGGACGGTGAACATAATTAACAATGTTACTACCCTAAATGAATTTGGAAATATTAATTACTCGATTGAGGGAGGGATCAAGATTAAGAGGCAAATGCCCATTCAAACTATCCTCCCAGAAGTTTATCAAAGAACCATTGTTAACGTGCCACAAAGCTGAATCTGTAATAAGAAATCTACATTTGCATATGAAGTTCCAAATGTGAGAACCTTTGGGAAAATATTCACTAGAAATACTAATCTTGCGATGACCAACCTCCAAATATTTGTGGGAAATAACCTGATGGACCAACCTCTTAGGATCAGAGATGAATTTCCAGACTAATTTTTCTCCAAGGGAAATATTCTGATGCACCAAGTCCACTATCCCCAGTTCGCCTAAATATTTGGGAAGTTTAACAACATCCCATTTTACCAAATGAAAATTTCTCTCCTCACTGTTCCCCTACTAAAGAAAGGATCTAACAACCTTCTTGAAATTAAGCAAGACCAATTTCGGGATCACCAAGACCTACAACATATAAATAAGAAGGGTGCAGAGGACCGATTTAATTAGAAGAACTCTACCAGCTAGAGAAATCCATTTCCCTTTCCAAGATTGTAACCTTGACGATAGATATTGGAGAAGATCATTCCATAAGTTAGCTTTTCCTTTACCAAAAAACCGAGGGATACCAAAATATTTATGAGGGAGGGAACCCACTGTGAAACCTAGGACCACCTAGATCCTACACTGCATATGAGGAGAAACATTAAAGAAGAAGATTGCTAATTTAAGAAAATTGATTACTTGGCCAGCAACAATAGAATAGGAATTTAGGATGTTAGACAGAGCGCGAGCTTCTAGGACTGTAGCAGATCCTAAAAGGAAAGTATTAATTGCAAACTGTTGATGCAAAAGGGGAGGCAAGCTGGTAGTGAGGGGGACACTCGAAAGGGAACCATTGTTAATTTACGATTTGATACTATGGCTCAGAGCTTCCGCAACCAAAACAAAGAGAAAAGAAGAAAGAGGATCCCCTTTCCTGAGACCCCTTCTGGTACTGAAGAAACCTTTTGCGGAACCATTAACTGAAATAGAGAAGTAAGGGGAAGAAATAAAATTGAACACCCAATCAAAAAAGTGCTTGCTAAAGCCCAAAGCCTGGAGGGATTTGATAAGAAACCTCCAGTTAATACGATTATAGGATTTGCTAAAATCACATTTGATCATCATATCAGGATGAGAGGAAAGATGCAGGGTGTGAATTAACTCATGGAAATGATGATACCGTCAGTGATGGATCTGCTGGAAAGAAATCCCCTTTGCTCTTACACCACAATATTATTAATAAGGGGACTGATATAGGAGGCGATGGCTTTGGAAATGATTTTAAACGAGGTATTACAAAGGGAAATGGGATGGAAGTCGTCAATATTATTAGTAGGGGATTTTTTAGGGAACATATAAATAAAATTGTTATTCAAAGCACCAAGAATTTTAGTAGAGCTTATCAATTATTCCAAAACATGCCATACATTATCCCCTATGACATCCCAACAGTATTAGAAAAAGGTAGCCAGAAAGCCATCTAGACCAGGAGCTTTATCCCTTTCCATTGAAAAAACAACTTTGCAAACTTCCTCTTTGAAAAATAGGGAGATGAGCCCAACATTATCAGCATCATTGATCAATTTTTTGGGTTTGTGCCAAGAAAGGAAGCTGTGAAGCAAAGGAAGAATGTGATTCATCATTAAGAAGATTTTGGAAGAAGGACACAGCCTCAACTTTAATCTGGGGCTGGGAATAAATCTGCGTGTCGTCATTCAGCTTCAGGGAGGAGATATAATTGGTAATTCTTCTGGATTTAACTGAAGCGTGAAAGAATTTAGTATTCTTGTCCCCATATTTTAACCAAACTTCCCTTGATTTTTGCCTCCAATAAGTTTCTTCTTTCAAAAGGAGATCACCAAGCTCACTAGGAAGGGATTTTTCTTGAAGATGAACCTCTTGACACATACTATTTCTGAAGACGAGATCATTAAGAGAGCGAAGTGCCTTTTCAACCCTTAGATTTTCCTGAAAAATATTTTTAAAAGAAGAAGCATTCCATGCAATTAACTGATCTTTGAGCAAGGAAAGCTTTTTGGAAAGGATGAACATCTTGGTACTTGCCACTACAAAGGAATTCCACCAAGTTTTGACTAGGATATTGAAAGTGGGATCTTGTATGCACATGGATTCAAACTTAAAGGGAGAGTGGAGAGGAAGGAAATCGAAGTTAATGTTAAGGGAGACTGGGAAATGATTCGAACAAGACAGAGGATTGATGGTACATTTGAGAAGGAAATTTTGTTGAAGCCAATTTTCAGATATCAGGAATCTGTCAAGTCTAATGGCCAAAATACCGAACCCAAGACGCTGATTGTTCTAGGTGAACTATCCAGAATGGGGTTCAAAATCCACTAAATTGGAGGTATCAACAAAGGAAATGAAGTCAGCTTGGGAACGCAGCAACCAACGAATGCCACCCCACTTATCATGATCCGAGAGGGTAGCATTGAAATCCATGACAATGATAGATTTGAAATCCTTGAAGGAACAGAGGACATCCTGGAATTTAGACCATGTTTCCCTTTTTTTGATAGGATTATTCAAACCATAAACATTGCAAAGAAATAAGAACTCATTAGAATGTTTCAAACTAACCTTGCACCATTGGAAATTAGGATTATTCGAAAGCTTTTCAATGCTGCAGGAACAAGATTTCCAAAGAATGCTCAGCCCGCTAGAGGCACCATCCGAGTTGACAAAGAGACCCTCCTAGCCTTTCCAACTATGAAACCAACCATCGAGACAAGCCACGCTAGACATTTTTTATTCTTGAATTAAACATATAGAGACATCCAACTCTGTAACATAGTGTCAAAGTAGATGCTATTTGTTAAGGGCATTAAGACCCCTAACATTCCAGGAAATAAGGTTCATCTTTTCTTCAGAGAGGACTCATCTCTCTTACTTGAAGACGGGAAAAAAGAACCTAGTTGTAGTTGTTTACCAGTGGAAACCTCCTTAAGAGAAAGACTATCTTTGGATGGGTGACTGAGAGGAGCTTTCAGACTTATATCCATGTTAAGGATACCTGGTGTCGGAAGAATCCTGATGTCTTTGCCATGAAGCTCGCTTTCAGCCTCTGAGTCATTATGTTCCTCCTCAGCACCCACATCTTTAGATCTAATCATATATTATTTATTACTAACCCAATTTTCTAAGGAGGTGGCATCGGTGCCCAAACCCAGAGAAATGCCTTCTTGAAAACAAGAGAGGATTCGAGTGTAATCATGAAACCACCGATGCAGTCTCTTTAACAAGGGATATGGTACTGGGGTCAAGGGCTAGGGGTTCATGAGTGAGAAACTTATCTATAATGTCCGTAGAAGGACTAATGGCCTTAACTAAAGAAGTAGGAACACAAGCCATAGGAACCAAAGGCTATGAAATCTTATTTTCCAAACAGCTGATCTTGAGGAAGGAGAAACTTTGCAAGCATTTTGAAAGTGACCACATTGTTTACAACAAAAGCAACAATTCAAGACCGCCTCATAGTCAACCTTTTTCACGAATTTTCCATTGGAGGAAAGGATCACTATGAAGTCTTGCAATTTTTTGGAAGGATATATAGAAATGCAGACCCGGGTGAAGGAAGAAAGTGAGCCTTCGACAGTCACTAGATCGATACATATAACACATTCCATGCTAGAAATTTTGTTCTTAAGAATGTTGGGGGACCAAAACTTGCTAGGAAGAGAATACAAACAAATCTAAACTTGAAAGCCCTCCATTTCAGAAGATCCAGGTCGAAATGAGCTATCAACCTACGAATGAGGAGCCCAGAGTCAAAAAACAAATAGTCTTTCCTCGATAAAGAATCATCCCGTTGAGCTTCACTGTGGAAGATCACCAGGAAAAAACCTTTATCTAAAAAGTGGATGCGAAGGCCACTCCTTAATTGGGTATCACACCAAATACGGATCCTTTCAACCGATATGTGATGACCCACAAATTTGGCTATGATTGCTCTTTGACCAAGGAATTTAAGCTGAGATTTGAGATCATCAGAGCACTCCAAGGAAATAGACATAAAGTCCACTGGTAAAGAATATTCGTGGGAAGAAGCTGGTGTCCCCAAATTTCATCCAGAAATCTGAGACTACCCTATCTGAAAAAATTTCATACTTTTAAAATAATGGGTCATTTTGTGTTTTTATTGCCAGAAAGTTCCTGTAATGTGTCGAGATATTCCCAAGGATCCATATTAGCCATTTTCGCCAAATACCCAGATGCCCAAAATTGTAATATTCTGTCGCTGGGGTTTGCCTGTGGGGTAAATTTGTATATAATTATTTTGAGCTCCGTTTGAGGAAATATACACTCCTAGTTTAACTCTGTTGTGATCATACATATCGTTATTCCCATTATACCAATAGGGTTTTAATCAGGAATGCATTCTGGGCTTTATTCGTAACTTCTGACAATGTTTTGTGTTTTTAGTGTTTTCCCGTTTTGTTCTCTATGAAATTTCTCTAGCATCAATTCCTTTTCCAGTTTGGCATGAGTCTTGTCCTGGAGTATCTGGAGATCACATATGCATGTTGTGCCAGAAAGGAATTCACCATCAGAGGTCTGGTTCTCTAGGAAAAGATGAATTCGTGCACCAAAAAGATTCTTCTTGGCTGGCCACATTTTTGGAAAAAGAGGGTTTGAAGTGAATCATGGGATTTTTGGAAGCAGCAGGCAGGTGAGAATTTTGTACTTGCCTAGCAAGGTACTTTTTCCCATGGGAGCAATGCCACTTAAGTCACAATGGGAAAATTAGAGGCAGCAGGTAGGCGAGAATTTTTTACCTGCCTTGCAGGGTAAAAATTCCCATTGTGAAATAAAAGAAAAAATCACTTAAGTGAATCATGGGATTTTCAGGGTTGCCTTGCAGGGTAAATAATCCCATTGTCATATGAATTTTAAAAATAGAAATTCCTTATTCCAAAAAGTGCGACCCACCTTGGGTGAATAATAATGCATTAAATAAATATTTGTTAATATTTATTCACCCAGGGCCTCCAGGAAGCTCAACCTTGAGGCTCTTGCTGTGGAGAAGGAGCCTTTCGAACTAGAGATTGCACATGACCTTCTGAATATCAGCAGTACCAGTCCCCGGGAAGTGCAGTTGGATAGCTCTTCAAAGAGGTTGGAGGCCTTAGAGGCTGAGATGAAATTGTTGAAGGATGAGGTCAAGAACTTGGCTAAACAGAAAGGTAAGAAAAGCATGGAGGGGGAGGGGAACATTGATAGCAGTCAGATTGAGGACATCTATAAGAATCTGACCTCCTTAGACTCCCGCTTATTGAAGGCCAAAACTAGACATGATTACAACATTTCCGCCTTTAAGGCAATTGAGGAGTTCATTGAGGGTCATGCCAAAAGTGTTTCCAACCTCAGCGGTGCCCCGGCTACACTTTGGGGCAACGAAAAAGAGAGCAAAAGAACCATTTAGGAGCTTGATAAAACTGATGCTGCCCACATGACAACTTTGGGTATGTTTCACGCCTGGAAGAGAGTCAAGACCAGCATCAAAAAAGCTGCCAAGAAGTAGTATTGGTTGCTTCTGTTGCTTCTGTTTGTTTTTTTTACGATCTCTTTACTGCTTTTTTGTAGTAATTTTTTTGTTTTGTCTCGTTTGAGTAGCGGTTTTTGGGCTACTTCGAGCTTCATTGTAACACTCGGATCTTGATCCATTCTCTCTGTTTCTCACTCTTTTTCCGGCTCTTAGGCCTTATTTTGTTCTCAAGGGTATAGTCCCTTTCAAAACACTATTTGCCAATAGTAAAAAAAATATTTATTCACCCAATTTTGGTGTCCAAGCATGTGAGAAAAGTCAACAAAGAAGAAGAAGGACAAAAAGAATTTAAAAATAGATAGTTCCAAAATTAAATAAATATTATTTATTTAATGCAAACCCTTCATGACAAAAAAGTGCACCCCACTTGGGAGAGAAATAATACTTTTTTAAGTATTAAATGAATTAATTAATTCCTATTTTCAGTGGCTAAGGTCAAAGCACATTGTGAGGCTTGAGTTAACTGGAAGCAAAAGTCTAAAATTAAATAAATTCAATTTATTTAATGGCAGCCATGAGCATACACAAAATAGGTACCCTATTTGAGTAATTCTTATTAATTAATTAATTAATTGTCAGGAATAGGAAAGGCATTAATTAATTATAGAATTGTGAGATATTATATAAGCAAGGGCTGCCATAACGGATGAATTAATTAATTGAAAGGCAGAGAAGTGCAGCCCATAGGAAAATTTTACGCCCCATTTGGAGAGGATTTTTGCTCAGAAGAAGGTGAAATTAATGTTGAAAGCTTCCAATTTTGGCGCACAGGTTGAAGGAGGTTGATTTGTGTCTGGATAATTGTTTGCATAAGTGATATAGGTGCTCAGGAAGTTCATGCTATGCAAACAAAGCATCAAATTTTGGTGCAGCAGGCTTGAATTATGTAGATTTTTATGATTAAAATCCATTGTTCATGTTCTGGTTGTCATCTTTGTCTAAATTAAATGCAATGAATTCATTACAGGTGCTTTTATAAGAGAAAGGGATCTTAAATCAATGTCCAATAAATTAAACTTAGCCATCGAATCTGAAGAATTATCCAAATCTGCACTAGTTGTGTAGAATTCTAGCCGAATAAAAAGAAAAAGAATTTCTTAGACAAAGATTGCTCCACGGCCATGGCAAAGTAGGATGAAAAATAAATCTCGATACGACATCATGCATTACTTCAAGATTTGCTGACATTGGAGACACAAATCCAGATCTAAGAACTGCAAAAGCTTTCGGCAAAAAATTCATCCTCTTGTTTCTGATGCATCGTGTGTGGAACTTAGTGCATGGAAAATTCCCTCCAGAATCTTGTGCACATGCTTCCAATCTTCCATTTGAAGCCTTCATTGAAGTTTCATTCACCCGAAGTGCTTTCTAGAAATTTTAATTGCTCATATGCAATTAAAAATAAAAATGATGAGTTATTCATGGCGAACATTGCATTGATGCATGTATTGGAGAAGAACTGCAAAAGATTTAAGGATAAGAAGGAAGACATGTCAAAGGAAATACTCACAAGAAAATCACAATCACATGCTTCCATATCCAACCACTTCTAGATCCAGCTACTTCCAGATCCAGCCACTTCCAGATCCAGCTGCTTCTAGCTGCTTCCAAATCTAGTTTGAATCAGCTGCATGTAGACATGAAAAAGGACAAGACTGCAGCTTTCCTCTTCCTTCTTCTTTCCTCCGACAAAGTAATTGAGCGATCAATTAAATTATAAAACTTAAGTGATTGGTTTAAAAGGAATTACTTAAAAAAATCAACTACTTGGAGATAGGTGGTAGACATGTAAAATAGAAGGTTCTATTTTCAGTTGGAAATCATGCATGTCATGTAAATAGGAATTCTTGTAGGGAGATTTCCAGTTGTTTCCTTTCTGACTTCCACATGTACCAGTTAAACTAAAATCTTCCGACTTGTAATTGCCCCTCTACATTCTATAAATAGAGTAAGAACCTTTGGGTTAATGATCAGAATTTATAAGCAGCATTCTTGTGCTCTAGACTTTATGCTGAAATCCCTAAAGAACCACTTAAAGCAAAGGAATATACATGAGCAGATTTCCGGAGAACTTTATGTCATGGTGTATTTTGTTTCTAGCTTTCTATCTTAGATCTTTGAATAAACTTTGTGTTATTTTAGATCTAGATCTAGAGCTGCCTTTTCTTATAATTCTTTGTTGATATCTATTGGTTTCTTCTATGTGCATGCAATCAACTCTGTTATCTATTGATTGGGATGCACATCTTCCCCATTTCTTCTCTATGTTTATATAATTCCCTTCTTCTATAAATATTTCCTTTCTTAAAGAGTTTCTTACTTGCTGTAGAAATGTATAGCTATGGTTCATGAGCTGAATAGTTAAAGTAAAACCTCATATAGATACTAACATATTTTAATTGACAAATCTGACATGGGAGCCTCACCGGTAAATGAGGGAGATTTATCTCATGACTGCCTAGGTTTTATGCTATGCAGAAAATCTAGCCAACAATTTTTGGTGACTCTGCTAGGGGACAACTATCTTTACAGATCAAAGCTTATCTTTTGAAGATTAGAGTTTTTCCCATACAAATATCAACCTGGCTAATCATCCATTCACCAGATTTGTGAAGGCACAAGAAAATACTGATCATTTCTTCAGATTGCAAGAGCAATTCAATTTTAATCATCCCCATCAAGTTAGAATCTACAGATCTAATCTCTCACCAGGATGAAGAGTGCCCACCCATCCAGATCTAGATCATCTTCAACATAATATGACATCTAGAATTATTCATCAAGTCTATTCTCAAAGAAGACACGCTTCGTTCATCATGATGTAGAATCAGCCACTTGTCCCTACAACACCTGTTCTATGGGGTGCAGCCTTTGGACCTTTGAATATGACTCCTCCTATGCATGATCTACCTAAAGGTATGAGAAATAATTTTCTGAAATTGTTTGGAGATGGCAAGCAAAATCTAGATGACAACATGGCTACGTTTTTCATATCTTTTGGAGTGCTTGCAGTCTAACATGAAGATGTATCTGTCAGACTCTTCATAGAGAATCTGCATGACTTGGTTGGAGAATGGTTCTACCGGCTAGCTCCTAGTACCATAACTAACTGGGCTACTATGTGGGATGCATTCCTGAAAAAATTCAAGGCAGCCAAATATTCCAGCACCTTGATAACCCAACTGAATCAGTTGAAGAACGAGCCATATTAGCACATGTGAGATTTTATTGTAAAATTCAAAAGATTACTGTACAAAATTCCATCTTCTAATTCTTTGAATGATGAGAATAAAAATATGTTCTTCATCAATGCTTTGCTTCCTGAAGTAAGCTATCAACTGTGAAGAGCACGTCCTGTTAATTTTTTAGCAGCTCAAAACATGGTGGTTGAAATTGAAGACGACCTCATCATGGCTCGAAAGATAAAGAGAAACACTTCTAGAGATAAAAGTTCATCCTCTGCTACTACTTCCAATTCACTACTGCAAAAGTTAGCAAATGAGATGATGCAGATGAAGAAACAAATGACTCAAATGGCTCAAGGAAATAATACTGCCCCTACTTGAAATTTCAATAGCAACAACAACCAGAACTGTATTTCTGATTCCTAAAGATTAGCAATTAAAGCTGCTCCCAGAAACAACATGGAGATGAATGAAGAAGACTAGGAAGCTGATGCTGATCAGCTCAAGGATGATGATTTTATAGGACCTGCTGGTGACTCCAAAATTAATTACCTGAACTACAAATTTGAACATGATGATGATAAACTTCATGAAGATGATCATGGTCATACATATGCAGTACTTACAAGATCACAAACTTGCCAAGCTGAAGCATTAAAAGACAAGAAAAGAAGGGGCATCCCTTTGCCTTCTTCCTTAGCTCCTGGAAGTAAGCATGTGAGTTCTTCATCTCAACCACTGAAAGTGGCTCAGGTATCTGAATCTATTTCTTCTTTTGACATTATTGATCATGCTAAGAAAACTAAATTTCAAATGTCATAAGCTGAATACCTGAGAGTTTTTCTTGAGCAGTTAAATAGGAAAGTCAAATATGTATAATCACCAGGATAATCCAATACATAAAAAGGCCTTTTTCCTAATCCCAAAGATACTCCTCCATAAAAAAACACTGTAGTTGTTAAACTCTCACCATATTCTGAAAGGGTGGAACCTTTCTATGTCTCCTTATTTCTTAATGGTTTCAAATTAAGCAATTGCATTATATATTCAGGTGCTTCTAACAATGTCATGCTAGCTAAAGTTGTAGATGCTCTTGGGCTTACCCTAACAAAGACCATAAAAAGGTGCTACTCCATGGAGAGACAAGTCCCTTTAATCAGAAAAATCAAAGACGCACAAGCTATTCTGGAAAATTTTCTTGACAAAGTATTAAAGATGACAATTCTAGTTACAGATATTCATGTTCCTACGGGATGTTGCTAGATCCGGAAAAGAAGTCTAGATACACGGTTACAAAATCTAAGGATCCTAGATCTCAGATTATTTTTCATGAATTTGACCATGGGGTCTATTTCTTGGAAATGGATAAAGAAATTCTAGAGCCAGAACTTTGACCAGAGCCTGAGCTAGTAAAAAAATAAAAAGTTTGGACTCTGGAGTTTAAAGGTACATGTTGTTCTTTTGGATCAGGAGCCGGTGTTTTACTAATATCTCCAGATCATGAGATATTCCCATACTCCCACAAGCTGATGTTCGAAAACACTAATCATATGGCAGAGTATGAAGCATTGCTTCTAGGAATGGAGCAAGCTAAAAAAATGAGTAAAAATCCTCAAAGCCTAAGGAGATGCTAAACTTCTAGTAAAACAGGTTTGAGGGAAAAATCAAGTCAAAAGAGATGAGCTGAAGCATTATAGAGGTAAATTTCTTTCTGCCACACTAGATTTTGTAGCCTTCTCTATCAACTTCATTCCAACCAATCAAAACTTCAAGGTAGATTCTTTGGTAGTCACAGCTGCACTATTAAATTCAGATAAACCACCATCTATATTCAGATAGGGAAACTATAAAGTGGAGATGATCTACTGCCCTAAAGTCCCTGATAATGTTGAACAATGACATATTTTCAATGAGGACAAACAAACATCTGAATTTCTAGAACAAGGTAACTGTAATAGAGTGTACATTGAAGGGAGTAAATCACCACCACGACAAACAGTCATAGGAAAAACGGATCCAGGTTATGGTGATAGCAGTAGAATGATCCAACCAAAAGGTAACAAAATCCCCAAGGATTTAGTTTCCTTGGTGGAGACTTTCAATAAGCATGATCAGTACCCAAAAAAGAACAAAGAATATGGTGATAGTTCTTCCTCATAAATGTAGCAAAAAAATATGGGAATAGAGCAAGTTGATGCAAACTTACCCGCCATGGAGAGAAGAAAGGATGAGCCACCACTAGATGAAGTTGATAACAACTTTCCTAGAGTATTTGACAAGAAGGCCAGAGAATTCAGGTTCAAGATTAGAGAATGGGTACTCTGGTGGGACAAGAGACATGAACCGAAGGGCATGCACGACAAATTTGATTCACTTTGGAAAGGGCCCTTCATGATTAAAAGAGCTGCTAGAATGGAAACTTTCTTCCTTGCCTACCGGGATGGATTTGAGTTACCATGGCCTTTTAACGGGCCGCATCTAAATATTTTCCAGACATAAGAAAAATGGTAAAACCTGTATGTATATAAATAAAACTTTTTTTGTTTTTCCTTTTTTTTTATTGTGTTGTGTTGTTGTTTATTTTCCTGACCCCATGCCCAAGAGACAAGATACGAAATTAGAGATGTTGGAATCTCATCTTTTCCCTTGTCATTTTGACAAAGTAAAAGATGTTCACAGACGAATCGATTGGTGTCCACAGAATTCACCCTGAAATCTTGGACTACCCTATGTAAAAAAAATTCATACTTTTAAAATAATGGGTCGTTTTGTGTTTTTATTGCCAGAAAGTTTCTGTATTGTGTCAAGATATTCCCAAGGAGCCATATTAGCCATTTTCACCAAATACCTAGATGCCCAAAATTGTTATATTTTGTTGCTGGGTTTTACCTGTGAGAAATTTGTATTTAATTATTTTGAGCCCTGTTTGATGAAATTTGTGCTTTGGTTTAACTCTTTTGTGATCGTACATATCATTATTCCCATATACCAATAGGGTTTTTACTAGGTATGCATTTTGGGCTTTATTTGTAACTTTTGGCAACGTTTTATGTTTTTAGTGTTTTCCCGTTTCGTTTTCTGTGAAATTTCTCTGGATCAATTCCTTTGCCGGTTTGGCTTGATTCTTGGCTTAGAGTATCTAGAGATCACATATGCACGTTGTGCCATAAGGAATTCACCATCAGAGGTCTAGTTCTCTGGGAAAAGACGAAGTCGTGCACCAAAAAGCTTCTTCTGGGATGACCACATTTTTGGAAAAAGAAGGTTTGAAGTGAATCATGGGATTTTTGGAAGTAGTAGGTAGGCGAGAATTTTGTACCTACCTAGCAGGGTACTTTTTCCCATGGAAGCAATGCCACTTAAGTCACAATGGGAAAATTAGAGGCAACAGGCAGGCAGGAATTTCTTACTTGCCTTACAGGATAAAAATTCCCATTGTGGAATAAAAGAAAAAATCACTTAAGTGAATCATGGGATTTTATTCCCTTCCTTGTAGGTTAAATAATCTCATTATGAAATTCAAACAGCTTAAGTGGATCATGGGATTTTTAGGGCTACCTTGCAGGGTAAATAATCTCATTGCCAATCTGACTTTTAAAAATAGAAATTCACTTATGCCAAGAAGTGTGACCCACCTTGGGCGAATAATAATGCATTAAATAAATATTTGCTAATATTTATTCACCTAATTTTGGTGTCCAGGCATGTGAGAAAATTCAACAAAGAAGAAGAAGGACAAAAAGAATTTAAAAATAGACAATTCCAAAATTAAATAAATATTATTTATTTAATACAGCCCCTTCATGTCAAAAAGTGCGCCTTATTTGAGAGAGAAATAATACTTTTAAAAGTATTAAATGAATTAATTAATTCCTATCTTCAGTGGCTAAGGTCAAAGCCTATTGTGATAGCTTGAGTTAACTGGAAGCAGAAGTCTATAATTAAATAAATTTAATTTATTTAATGGCAGCCATGAGCATGCACAAAATAGGCACCCCATTTGAAGAGTGAAGCTTATTAATTAATTAATTAATTTCCAGGACTAGGAAAGACATTAATTAATTATAGAATGGTGAAGATTATATAAACATGGGCTGCCATATGGATGAATTAATTAATTCACAGGCAGAGAAGTGCAGCCCAGAGGAAAAGTGTGCCCCATTTGGTGAGGATTTTTGCTGCAGAAGAAGGTGAAATTAATGTTGAAAGCTTCCAATTATGGCAGATTTTTATGATTAAACTCCAGGTTGATTCATGTTCCGTTTGGATCATTGTTTGTCATGAAGTGATACAGTTGATCAGGAATTCATTATAGGTGGTTTTATAAGAGAAAGGTAGCTTGAAATCAATGTCCAATAAATTGAACATATGCATTTGAATCTAAAGAATTATCCAGATCTGCATCAGATTGTGAAGAATTCCAGCCGAATAAAGAGAAAAAGAGTTGTTTAGACAAAGATTGCTCCATGGCCATGGAAAAGGAGGATGAAAAAGAAACCTTAGCAATGACATCATGCATTACTTTCAGGTTTGCTGACATTGGAGACATAGATCCAGATCTAGATCTAAGAATTGCAAAAGCTTCCGAGCAAAAAGGCTTCATCCTCTTGTTTCTAACGCATCCCGTGTGGAAGTTAGTGCATGGAAAATTCCTTCCATGATCTTGTGCACATGCTTCCAATCTTCCAGTTGAGGCCTTCATTGAATTTGCATTCACCCATAAGTGCTTTCTAGAATTCTTAATTGCTCATATGCAATTAAAAATAAAAATGATGAGTTATTCACGTCGAACATTGCACTGATGCATGTACTGGAGAAGAACTACAATAGCTTCAAGGATAAGAAGGATGACATGTCAAAGGAAATACCTGCAAGTAAATCATGGTCACTTGCTTCTAGATGCTTCCAGTCACTTCCAGATCCAGCCACTTCTAACTTATTTCCAGATCTAGCTTGCTTCCAGATCCAGCTACTTTCAGATCCAATTTGGTGAGAATCAAAGGCAAAAGAATCAACTGCATGCAGAATATGAAAAAGAACAAGATTGCAGCTTTCCTCTTCCTTCTTATTTCCTCCGACAAAGTAATTGAGTGATAAATTAAATTCTACAATTTAAGTGATTGGTTTAAAAGCCATTACTTGAAGAAGTCAACTACTTTAAGATAGGTGACAGACGTGAAAAATAGAAAGGTTCTATTTTAAGTTTCAAATCATGCATGTCATGCAAATAGGAATTACAGGAGGGAGAATGCTAGTTGTTTCCTTTCCTGACTTCCACATGTGTCAGTTCAAATAAAAGCTTTTGACTTGTAATCACCCCTTTATATTCTATAAGTAGAGGAAGAACCTTCGAGTTAATGATTAGAATTTGTAAGCAACATTCTTGTGTTCCAGAACTTTGTGCTGAAACCCCTAAAGAGCCACTTAAAGAAAAGGAATATGCAGGAGTAGATTTCCATGGAGAACTTTGTGTCACGGTGTATTTTGTTTGTAGCTTTCTATCTTAAATCTTTGAATAAACTTTGTGTTATGTTAGATCTAGATCTAGAGTTTCCTTTGCTTATAATTTTATGTTGATATCTATTGGTTTCTTCTATGTGCATGTAATCAACTCTGTTATCTATTGATTAGGATGCACATCTTCCCCATTTCTTCTCTGTGTTTATATAATTCTCATTCTTCTATAATTATATTCCTTTCTTAAACAGTGGCTTACTTGCTACAGAACAGTACAACTATGGTTCATGAGCTGAATAATTAAAGTAAAACCCTATATAGATACTAGCATATTTTAATTGACAAATCTGACATGGGAGCCTCACTGGTAAATGAGGGAGATTTATCTCATGACTGCCTAGGTTTTATGCTATGTAAAAAATCTAGAAAACATTTTTTGTCGACTCCGCTGGGGAACAACTATCTTTGCAGATCAAAGCTTATATTTTGAAGATCAAAGTGTTTTCCATACAAATATCAATCTGGCTGAACATCCATTCACTGGATTTGTGAAGGCGCAAAGAAGGACTAATCATTTCTTTAGATTATAGGAGCAATTCAGATTTTAATCATCCTCCTCAAGTTTAAAGCTCGTAGATCTAGTCTCTCACTAGGACAGAAGAGTGCACACACGTCTAGATCCAGATCATCTTTAGCATAATCTGACAGCTAGAATTATTCATCAAATCTATTCTCAAGGAGAAGACGCAGTTCATTCATCATGATGTAGAATCAGCCACTTTCCCCTACAACGCCTGTTCCATGGGGTGTAGCCTTTGGACCTTTGAATATGACTACTCCTATGCATGATCTACCTAAAGGGATGAGAAATCATTTTCTAAAATTCTTTAGAGATGGCAAGCAGAATCTAAATGACCACTTGGCTACATTTTTCATATCCTTTGGAGTGCTTGTAGTCGAACATGAAGATGTATCTGTCAGAATCTTCATAGAGACTCTGCATGACTTGGCTAGAGAACGGTTCTATTGGTTAGCTCCTGACACCATAACCAACTGGGCTACTATGCAGGATGCATTCCTGAAAAGATTCAAGGTAGCCAAAGATTCCAGCACCTTGATAACTCAACTGACTCAGTTAAATATGGAGCCACATGAGCACATGCGGGATTTTATTGCAAAATTCCAAAGATTACTGTATAAAATTCCATCTTCTGCTTCTCTAAATGATGAGAATCAAAAGGTGTTCTTCATCAATGCTTTTCTTCCTAAAGTAAGCTATCAACTACAAAGAACATGTCCTGCTGATTTTTTAGTAGCTCAAAACATGATAGTTGAAATTGAAGACAGACCTTGTCATGGCTCGAAAGATAAAGAGCAAAACTTTTAGAGCTGAAAGTTCATCCTCTGCTACTAATTCTGATTCACTACTGCAAAAATTGGAAAATGAGATGTTGCAGATAAAGAATCAAATGGCTCAAATGGCTCAAGGCAACAATAACTGCCCGTGCTCAAAATTTAAACAACAATAACTGGAACTGCATTGCTGGTTCCCAAAGATTGGTAATTGAAGCTACTCTAAGAAACACAACATGGAGATGAATAAAGAAGTCCTAGGAAGCTGACGCTGATCAGCTCAATGATGATGTTTATGTAGGACCTACTGGTGACTCTAAAATTATTTACCTGAACTAAAAATTTAAACATGACAATGAGAAACTTCATGAAGATGATCATGGTCATACATATGCAGTACTTACAAGATCACAAACTCTCCAAGCTGAGGCATCAGGTGACGAAAAAAGAAGGGACATCCCTTTACCTTCTTCTTTAGCTCCTAGAGATAATAATGAAAGTTCTTCATTTCAACCACAGAAGGAAGCTCAGGTATCATATACCTTCTTTTGACATTATTGATCATGCCAAGAAAACTAAAGTTCAAATGTCAGAAGCCAAATACCTGAGAGCTTTTCCTAAGCAGTTAAATAGGCTAGTCAAATATGTACAATCACCAGGACAATCCCATACATCAAAAAGGCCTTTTTCCCAAGCCCAAGGATACTCCTCCACAAAACAACACTGCACTTGTTAAACCCTCACCATCTTCTGATAGGGTGGAACCTTTCTATGTCTCCTTATTGCTTAATGGTTTCAAGTTAAGAAATTGCATTCTAGATTCGGGTGCTTCTAACAATGTCATGCCAACTAAAGTTGTATATGCTCTTGGGCTTACCCTGACAAAGACCATAAAAAGGTGCTACTCCATGGAGATACAATTCCCTTTAATCAGAAAAATAAAAGATGCACAAGTTGTTCTAGCAGCTTTTCCTAACAAAAGATTAAAGATGACAATTCTAGTTGTAGATATTCCTGTCTCCTACGGGATATTGTTGAGCAGAAAATTCTGCAAAGAGCTGGGAGGAGAAGTAAAGATGGATTGGTCTTGTGTGCATATTCCTATCAAGGGCTTAACCATAAAATGGAGCTGGAACAGAAGTCCAGGCACACAGTTACAAAATATGAGGATCCTAGATCTCAGATTCTTTTTTAGGAATCTGACTGTGGAGTCTATTTATAGGAAATGGATAAAGACGTTCCAGAGTCAGAATTTCAACTAGAGCCAGGAAAAGAAGCTAAAAAAGTTTGGCCTCTAGAGTTTAAAGGCATCTGTTGATCTTTTGGATCAGGAGCTAGCGTTCTACTAATATCTCCAAATCATAAGATATTCCCATACTCCACAAGCTGATGTTAGAGAACACCAATCATACGGCGGAGTATGAAGCATTGCTTCTAGGAATGGAGCAAGCTAAAAAGAAGGGAGTAAAACTCCTCAAAGCCCAAGGAGATGTTGAACTTCTAGTAAAGCAGGTTCGAGGGGTAAATTCAAGTCAAAAGAGATAAGCAGGAGCATTACAGAGATACAATACTTTCTGCCACATTCGATTTTACAGCCTTCTCTACTGACTTCATTCCAATAAATCAAAACTCCAAGGCAGATTCTTTGGCAGTCGCAGCTGGACTATTGAATCTAGATAGACCACCATCCATATTCAGACAAAGAAACTATAAAGTGGAGATCTTCTACCGCCCCAAAGTCCCTAAACAAACATCTGCATGTATTCATGTTGAAGGGAGTAAATCACCACCATGACAAACAGTCACAGAAAAAACTAATCCAGGTTATGGTGATAGCAGTGGAATGATCCAACCAAATGGTAACAAAATCCCCAAGGATTTAGTTTCCTTAGTGGAGACTTCCAATAAGAATGATTAGTACCTGAAGAAGAACAAAGGATATGGTGATAGTTCTTCCTCAGAAATGCAACAAATAAATCTAGGAACGAAACAAGTTGATGTAGACTTACTCGCCACATAGAGAAGAAAGGATGAGCCACCACCAGATGAAGTTGATAAGGACTTGCCTAGAGTACTTGACAAGAAGGCCAGAGAAAGGAAGTTTGAGATCGGAGACTGGGTACTCTGGGGGGACATGTGATATGAACCGAAGGGATGCATGACAAATTTGATTCACTATGGAAAGGGCCCTTCGTGATCAAAAGAGCTGGAGGACTGGATACTTCCTTCCTTGCCTATTGAGATGGAATTGAGTTACCACTACCTTTCAACGGGTAGCATTTGAAGCTGTTCTGGACATGAAGAGCAGGGTAAAACCTGTATGTATATAAATAAAACCTTGTTTATTTTTCCTTGTTTTTGTTTTTGTGTTATGTTGTTGTTTTCCTGATCCCGTGCCCAAAATACAAGATGTGAAACCAGAGATGCTGGGATCTCATCTTTTCCCTTGTCATTCTGACAGAGAAAGAGATGTCCACAGATGGAGCCGATTGGTGTTCCTAGATTTCATCATGAAATCTGAGACTACCTTATCCGAAAAAAATTCATACATTTAAAATAATGGGTTATTTTGTGTTTTTATTGCCAGAAAGTTCCTGTAATGTGTCAAGATATTCCCAAGGAGCCATATTATCCATTTTTCGCCAAATACCCAGATGCCTAAAATTGTTATATTCTGTTGCTGGGGTTTTCCTGTGGGAAATTTGTATTTAATTATTTTGAGCCTTGTTTGAGGCAATTTGCACTCCAGTTTAACTCTGTTGTGATCGTACATATCATTATTCCCATTAACCAGTAGGGTTTTAACCAGGAATGAGTTTTGGACTTTATTTGTGACTTCTGGCAACGTTTTGTATTTTTTGTGTTTTCCCGTTTCATTTTCTTTGAAATTTCTCTGGATTAATTCCTTTGCCAGTTTGGCCTGATTCTTAGCTTGAAGCATTTGGAGATCACATACACACATCATGCCAGAAGGAATTCACCATCGGAGGTCTGGTTCTCTTGGAAAAGATGAAGTTGTGCACTAAAAAACCTCTTTTGGGTTGGCCGCATTTTTGGAAAAAGAAGGTTTGAAGTGGATCATGGAATTTTTGGAAGCAGTAAGAAGGTGGGAATTTTGTACCTGCCTAGCAAGGTATTTTTTCCCATGGGAGCAACGCCACTTAAGTCACAATGGGAAAATTAGAGGTAGCAGGCAGACGGGAATTTTATACCTGCCTTGTAGGGTAAAAATTCCCATTGTGGAATAAAAGAAAAAATCACTTAAGTGAATCATGGGATTTTATTGCTTACCTTGCAGGGTAAATAATCCCATTATGAAAGTCAACATCACTTAAGTGAATCATGGGATTTTTAGGGCTTCCTTGCAGGGTAAATAATCCCATTGTCATCTGACTTTTAAAAATAGAAATTCCTTATTCCAAAAAGTGTGACCCACCTTGGGTGAATAATAATGCATTAAATAAATATTTGTTAATATTTATTCACCCAATTTTGGTGCCCAGGCTTGTGGAAAAGTCAACAAAGGGAAGTGGACAAAAAGAAGTTGGAAATAGACAATTCTAAAATTAAATAAATATTATTTATTTAATGCATCCCCTTCATGTCAAAAAGTGCACCCCATTTGGGAGAGAAATAATACTTTTTAAAGTATTAAATCAATTAATTAATTCCTATTTTCAGTGGCTAAAGTAAAAGCGTACTGTGAGGCTTGAGTTAACTAGAAGCATAAGTCTAAACTTAAATAAATTTAATTTATTTAATGGCATCCATGAGCATGCACAAAATAGGCGCCCCATTTGAAGAGTGAAGCTTATTAATTAATTAATTAATTACTAGGATTAAGAAAGGTATTAATTAATTATAGAATGGTGAATATTATATAAGAAGGGGCTACCATATGGATGAATTAATTAATTCACAGGCAGAGAAGTGCAGGCCAGAGGAAAAGTGCACCCCATTTGGAGAGGATTTTTTCTCAGAAGAAGGTGAAATTAATTCTGAAAGCTTCCAATTTTGGTGCACAAGTTGAAGGAGGTTGATTTGTGTCTGAATAATTGTTTGCATAAGTGATACATGTGCTCAAGAATTCATTACAGGTGGTTTTATAAGAGAAAGGGAGCTTAAATCAATGTCCAATACATTGAATATATCCTTCGAATCTAAAGAATTATCTAGATCTGCACCATTTTTGAAGAATTCTGGCCAAATAAAGAGAAGAAGAACTGCTCAGACAAAGATAAATATGGCCATGGCAAAGCAGGATGAAAAATAAAGCACAACGACATCATGCATTACTTCCATATTTACTGACACCAGAGACACAGATCCAGATCCAGATCTCATAATTGCAAAAGCTTCTGGCACAAAGGCTTCATCCCCTTATTTTGAACGCAGCCCATGAAGAAGTCAATGCGTGGAAAATTCCTTCCAGGATCTTTTGTATGTGCTTCCAATCTTCCAGTTGAAGCCTTCATTGAAGTTGCATGCACTCGGAGTGCTTTCCAGAATTTTTAATTGATCATATGCAATTAAAAAAAAAATGATGAGTTATTTACGGCAGACATTACAGTGATGCATGTATTGGAGAAGAACTGCAAAAGCTTCAAGGATAAGAAGGAAGACATGTCAAAGGAAATGCCAGAAAACAAATCACGGTCTCTTTCTTCCAGCTACTTCCAGTCACTTCTAGATCCAGCTGCTTCCAGATTGTTCCAGATCCAACTTGCTTCTAGATCTAGTTTGGTGAGAATCAAAGGAAAAAGAATCAGTTGCATGCAGAATATGAAAAAGAACAATACTGTAGCTTTCCTCTTCCTTCTTCTTTCCTCTGACAAAGTAATTGAGTGATCAATTAAATTATAAAACTTAAGTGATTGGTTTAAGAGCCATTACTTGAAGAAGTCAACTACTTGGAGATAGGTGGTAGACGTGTAAAATATAAGGTTCTACTTTTAGTTGCAAATTATGCATGTCATGCAAAGAGGAATTCCAGGAGGGAGATTGTCAGCTGTTTCCTTTCCTACTTCCACATGTGCCAGTTCAACTAAAAGCTTTCGACTTGTAATTGCCCCTCTACATTCTATAAATAGAGGAAGAACCTTTAGGTTAATAATTAGAATTTGTATGCAGCATTCTTGGGTTCCAGACTTTGTGCTGAAACCCCTGAGAGCCACTTGAAGCAAAGGAATATACAGGAGCATATTTCTAGAGAACTTTGTGTCACGATGCATTTTTTTTCTAGCTTTCTATCTTAGATATTTTAATAGACTTTGTGTTATTTTAGATCTAGATCTAGAGGTGCCTTTGCTTATAATTCTATGTTGATATCTATTGGTTTCTTCTATGTGCATGCAATCAACTTTGTTATCTATTGATTGGGATGCAAATCTTCCCCATTTCTTCTCTGTGTTTATATATTTCCCTTCTTCTATAAATATATCCTTTCTTAAACAGCTGCTTACTTGCTACAGAACTATAAAACTATGGTTCATGAGCTGAAAAGTTAAAGTAAAACCCCATATAGATACTAGCATATTTTAATTGAAAAATCTGACACAAGAGCCTCATCGGTAAATGAGGGAGATTTATCTCATGACTACCTAGGTTTTATGTTATGCAGAAAATCTAGCCAACAGAAGCGCTCCCCTTACAGTCATTGAATAACCATTCCAAAGTAACCAATCTAGGTCCCAACCGATTCAAGAGAGTAGGGGACAGACCAGATCCCAGAGAACATTCTTTCACCCCTTTCGAGTCATGGATGGGATTGGAGCTATTGTAACCTTTGAAATTTGAAAAAAATGACCATTCTGAAACTAAACCCGATATTTTTTCGAGCATCTTCTTTTGCCTCATTTTTTCCGAAGAAACAATATATGTTACTATGGGGAAGGTAGCAAATTTCTTCAATTGGAACCAAAAACTACTATTTTTGGAAAATAGGTTCTAAGAGCTGCTATTTTGGGAAGGGTTGATTTTTTTCCTTGTTGCACTAAAGTGTTTCCTTCACATTCTAAGCATGTTTGAAGATTTTTTGGGGTAAATTCAAAGCAATTTCCATTTTTGGAAAGTTAATTTTTGATTATTTGAGCCACGTGCCCTAGTTTTCAGTTTGTATGATTTTTAATGTTTACTCTTCTGGAGGGTTTTGGCATTTTTGGAAACTTACTAAAAACAGAAAATGCAAACTAATGAAACTTACTATTTTTATAATCTAAACCTCTAGGTCTCGAATTGATGAAAAATCACTGGATTCTTTCTGGGTTTTTGATTTGGGTTCTTTGTTCAAAATTTTAGGTGAAACTGCTTCCCAGATTGATGGCAAATGAAGAAAAATCAACTTAGGGCACAAATTTTTTGTTAGCTACCATTAAAAATCAGGGGTGTCTTTTGAGATTCTATTTTTTTCAACTTTAAGGTGCCTAGATGAGGAATATTTTCCTAAAATTTCATGAATATTCAATGCACGGTTTGAGAGATATGATCAATTCTTTATTTTTTGACTCTAGGATTTTTGACAACACATAGTTATGGTTTTGGTTCAAAAATATTTATCTTCTATGTTGCATCAACGAGGAATGGTACAAAAAGGATGTTGAAGGTGATATAAAAGGCATGGTATTAGAAATAATGGAGGAGAGAAAGAATTTACAGGAATTGAGTTTTCACAGGCGTGCGTGCTATTAGAGTAGGTGTTTACCTTAGCTCATGTTCACCTAGTTACTTTATTTACCTTTATTGTATTTATCCTTACTCACTTATGTGTGTGGATATTTATTTTATCTTATTTAGATATTAGGAGATATTATCTAGTTATTTGGTACAGTTCTTTCCTTGATCTATGGTCTTGACTAGATCCTTGATGTCTAGTTCTCTCCTAAATCTATGGTCTTAACTAGTTCTTTGATGACTAGTTATTTCTTTGATTTATGGTTTGATCTATGACCTTGACTGGTTCTTAGATTGTTATTCCTTGCCTATATAAGCAAGGCCCATTCTCATTGTATCTCATTGAGTTCCATAATAATATATGATATTGCTGCTCATTTGTATGCAATGAGTTTATGTAAAATTATTCTGTGAATTTATTTCATCTTATAGATCATGGTGTTTGATTAGCATCTATGTTCTTGGCTTGGTACAATCTAGATATCGTTCCTTTTATGGTATAAGAGCAGGAGATTGTTATTGACATTCGTTTATAAGTTTTATTTTCAAATAAGTTCTTTGTATATTCATATATTAGGGATTTGGTCATATTTTGTTGTTGCGTGAGGTTTTATGAAAAATAGAGGCTTCCATTGGATCTGGAAGGTGGAAAAACCATAATATTGACTGTAAACTCGACCATTTCCGGAGACAGTCAATTTTTTGGTTTTTTTGTTGTTGCAGAGAAAAACACTAGATCCATTGAAATTCTTAGCCCCTAGTCATATTGTTTCATCATATGAGGGATTAAATCTTGTGATTCCTACTAGTAGGTGCTAAAATCCAGCCCCCTTTCATTTTTTTCTGTGGTGAAGGCAAGAGCATTTTATTTTGTTTTTGTGGCAATTAAAATAAATAGCAGAGCATAATATTGAAAAGCTTGTAACTTTTGGTCGATAACTTGGTTTTGAGTGCCATTTCTTGCAAAAGTGCTTATTTTTTTTTTTATTTCCATTGGAAATATTTATTTTGAGAATTTACCTATAATTATAAAGTGCCATATTGTAACACGCACTCATTATAAAGTGCCAAATATGGCGGAGTGTTGTAATATATTGTCAACGCAATTTTGACTAAGCCTGACGTCCTAAACTTTTAGGAGTTGCATTCTTGTATCTATCATGGATTATGAGAATGATATGATTTTCTTTGAAGTGTGTAGACTTCAAGAGGATATTTTAAATTTTGTGGAAGAAAATAGATCGCTCAAGAAGTGAAATTCTCTTCTACAATCACTCATTCAAAATAAAGATACACTAATACACTCCTTACAGAAAACACTTGCTAGCCTACAACATCACCATCATATTAGGGACAACCATATCCATGCTCCTAGTCTAGTTGTAGTTGTTACTTTTTACCCACTGACATTGATCTTCCAGTCTTTGAGCATGTTACTGCTCCTGATGCTCCTAAGCCTATGAGGCTTCTTACTACATGATCTTCCACATCTATGCCTATTACAGTAACACATGTTGTGTATCCTAATTCTACTCATATGCATGGCTCTTTTGAGAAGCATATGACTGCATTCAGTTCTTGCATGCTCCATTCTATGGGTCTCACTAGAAGAGGTATTGGCCGACATTCACAGGGTATTGTTTCCCCTATTCCACATGTTAAGTGTAATTCTTGCCATGACATTAGTTTTCAAGTAGATAATTCATTGGGATCACACATTAACAGAGCTCCTATTTTTGTTCACTCGACTCTTTTTGAGGATCATGAGCAATAGATGTGTTCTTCACCTTCACTTAGGCTTGAAACTTGAGATTTCAGCTGTCAAACATGATCAACCAGACACACATTCTGATGTTCCTTTGCATGCACCCATTGTGCATTTTGCACCAAGTCATATGCAAGCTTCTTCTTCATACATATGTGTTGATTTGGGGTGGATATCTCATCACTCATGGTGGTGACATAGGAATTTGTTGAAAGGACTCTACAGGCATGGATCCTCCACCATTCGGCCTCTTACTCCACTTTATACACCTTCTACATTGTAATGCTTCTTGTTTTGAGAATTTTTATTTAGCAGGTGTGGTGTATCTCTTTTGTTTATTGAGAGATTTTGTATCTATATTTTCGACACTTTTGGCATGTTGACAGTCTCTCTTATGGGGGAGCTATTCTGGCAAATCCCAGTGTGATTTTTTCAGTGTTCAAGTAGTTGATTTTGGGCAACTCATACAGATCTGTGGCATCACTCCACCCATTTAGAAATATGAGAGGGTGTGGTGATGATCATGCTTCTTCGGGTTTTGTGTCCTTGCCTTGTTACCTTGGCTTTTCTTGGATCGTGACACTCTGGATTTTGTGTCCTTGCCTTGTTGCTTTGGTTTTTGTTCTTGGATCGTGGCACACCTATTTGAAGTAGTTGATCGAATTTTGTTTGGTGTTTTTTTTACACTTTTGACATCACTCTGTTGACAGTCTCCTTGTATGGAGCTATTCTGGTGAAGCACAGTGTCATTTTTTTTGGAGTTTTGTGATTGAGTAGTGGATTTATACCATAGTGCACACCAAAATTCTTCAACATTGTACGAGTTTTTTGAGCCAAGATTCTTGGGATGCCTTGTAACGGGTTTTTACTCTCTTTACTTTGTTATTACTGGTTTTGGGTACCTTGCGTTGTCCCTTTTTCCCAACTGTCCAAAGGGATTAGGATGGTTGGTGTAGAAAAATTCACCCCCTTCATATTGGGCTAAGTGTTGCGATATAACTTGTAGTTGGGAATGAGCGGGGGGCTGGAAATAAGCACCTTGACAAAGTGTCGGGGTCATGTGGGTGACTGAGGGAAAAAATGGGAGGGGGGGTGAATTTTCTTCCATCATTTGTCCCAAGGGTCTTGGACAATTGGTGCACAAAAGTGTGCCCCTTCCCCATTGGGCCACTTGGCAGAATCTGACTGGACGGAGTGGGGGGCATGGATTTGGTGCACAGGGGGCTAAAACTTGTAGAAGAAGCTTAAAGTTGGTCATTTTGGAGTCTAGGGGGTTAATTGGGAGAGGGGGAAAATTTTATTACACCATCCATCCCAAAGCCTTGGGATGGTTGGTGTACAAAAGTGCTCCACCTTCCTATTGCCTCAAATTTCAATGTAAAATTTGACTAACTCCTTAAGTTGTACCTTGGGGAGAACCTTGTTGAGGCCATAACTTGAGTTCCCAGAGGAGTTTATTGACACTTATTTATATGATTTCACATTAAAATGGAACTTTTAATCAAATGGTGATGTTATCATGCCTTGAATCTTCTTTAAACACCCTGAAAAATCATTTTTTTTGTTCTGGCTCCAAGGTTGTGCACACTGAAAACAAGTTGTGGACAGAAGTGTTGGGTGTTGTGAAAAATATGAGACCACCATGCTATAGGTATCTAAATCATATTTCCAACTATATTTTTTTTGGCTCCTAACTCCTTACAAAACTCCCAGAATTGCTTCCCGAAGCTCAGGAGCTATTTTGGCACATCACACTGCTTAAGCTTCCAAGATCCACTTTTGCTGAAACTACTCCAAAAATTCTGGAACTATTGTCCAAAATAACCCCCCTAGTTATTTTTACAACTTACATCCTCATTGTGGCTTTGAAGCTCAATTATTACAGGATAGCTCACACTTTGCTCTTCTCCTTGGAAGATGGGCTGAGATTGTAGTTCCTCACGCACCCCATATGAAATGTTCTCACTCTTGGATGTGAAATCCATTTTGAAAACTTCATACTTCATCACTATCTCTCTTCTCATATCACTGTCAGACATAATAAATGTATGAGTATTCAACTTTTTCCATGTTTTGTTCTCCGGGCAACTTTGTAAAGCGAATTTTAGTCCTAGAAGACTGTGGCCCCTCTCCATCAAGGGATCAGTCCTGTTGCAGATTAAAATGGGTTCTCCTTATTATTATCTCTAGGGTTTTATTAAATGCACAGGGGATTCTTTGTGATGGTGAGGACCCTGGAATACCTACTTCCTTTTTGCAAAGTAGGCATCAATTCAGTTATGCATACATAACTTAAAGTGTGCCTACCCTATTTGAATTTTCCCTTCCATGTCTCATTCTTCCATGTGTGCGCCTTACGCTTCCTTCTGTGCCAATTACTATGCCACGTGGAAACTTGTCAGACTTGAGTGTGCTACATGTAACTAATCAAAGTGCACTGATAGGGTGCTAAATCCTTGAAACAAATTGATGCATGAACTGTGGTAGAAAATGAAAAAAAATGTACATATTTTGTTGATCCTTCAGCCAATCTGTGTGTGCCACGTGTCATTGCATGTCAGAGGGTGACATGTAGACTTCAGAACATCATAAATTTTATTGCAGAGCTCAGATTAATGTGCGGTTGGTCTTGTTGGAAATATTCTGACGTAGAATATAATCTAGATCATTTAGATTCAAATGTTAGTGGGATTTGGTAGGTAGAAGTAGGGAACTGTGTTTTTTGCCATTAATGCAAGATCTGAATATCTCAACCAGTAGATTTTATTCAAATCTTGTCTCCTTTTTCTTCTACAAGAAAAATAGACATGGGAAGATACATTTTTCATATTTACAGGTGTATTTCCAAGCATTCATTGGTGGTTTTTGGTGGTTGAAGATTCAAATTTGAGTTTCCCTCTTCTTCTTCTGTGTTCCTCCTCTCTCCTTCTTCTATAAAATATATGGGGCATTGGTCATTTGTTATTATTGAATCCTTTGGTTTGCTAAGGACTTATGTTCTTGTGCATTTTAAGTTGCAAGCCTTTATATATGGTCATTTGCATGTCGATATCGACATCATATGCCATTGTAATCGACTGCACATTTATGGCAAGCTTAGTTTTATGGCTATTCTCTACCTTAACTCGTTTATGTTATTTCTTCTTGCCTCTCCTTTGTGTTGTGTGCTTGCTATGCCATCTCATGTCCCTTATAGGCCCATTCTCTTATTTTACCCCATGAAAATGACTAATGTGGTTGTGTTAAGTACTATGATATGCATGCCTATCCTTCCCATGTGCATTCTCCTTTGTTTTTTCTGCTCAAAGACAACTATGTTCACTCCCCCTCTTCTGCTGCTATCGTCTCCCTTAGATTAGTTTTACCCTTTCTGCATATCCTTCTAACTCTGGTCCCTTGGTATGACTAGTTTAGGATTTCATTTCCAACATTAGGAGTAGTTGTAGTAGTAGAAATAGGTAAAGGAACTGGCCTTCTGTGGAGGTATGTCTCAAGCGCGCAAGGTCCCAAAACTTGGAGACAGTCCTATAGTTGCCTCAATGACTCGGTTCAACTTGATCTAGGACGGGTGTAAGTTTGAGTTCCAACAAGAACTTCTCAAGATCTTTCAAAACTAGTCACACAACGTTCTTGGCTCTCTAATACACCTTCCTGATGATTTTAGGCATTTCATTTGGTTTAGGGGGTGCGCACAAATCTCAGGAAGACTAGAGAATGCCCTTTCCCAAGATTTTCAAAAATCCTGTCTTGATGGATCTTACTTTAGAAGTAATTATAATGAATGAATAACCCTAAATCACCCATGGGGACATCGACATGACACATTATACTACTTAGATAGATGGGATAGGTCTGACTCAAGGATCAAGGTGATATGAAGAAGGACTCAAAATGACATTTGGGGAAAAAATTTAGGGTAGGGTATGGTTGTCATGCTTTCAAGTGTGAATTTTTCCCTTGCAAAATCTCAAGACAATAGTGTGTAATATTTTGAAGCCAATAGAAGTGAAAAAAGTGAGAGATAGAGAGATTTGGAGAAGTAAGGGTTTGAGCAAGGGTTTGAAAGTGTGTGAGTTGAATAAGTGATCTCCATCAGTTGTTGCAACAACAAAAACATCAAATATCTTCTTTAAATGTGGTTGAGTGGGTGCTTAATCATCTTAAGGGGGTTGTAGCCTTCTTGTGGAGTTGGTTCTTCACTAAAATAGGGGGTTTGTGCTCTTTGTAGGGTTGATGCTCTACTAAACTAAGGGTTGTTATTCCTTGTGAAGTTGGTGCTTCACTAAATAATTTTTGTTTGCATAATATAATCAAAAGTTTTAGTGGGTTTTCTTCCCTTTGAGGGTTTCCCACTTATATCTCTGTTATGGTGTTGTCTTTCTTGTTCATGGTTAATTGAATGCATGTTATATAATGTTGTGCACACATTAATGGATGGTTAATTGGTTTTTGGTTTAAGTGAGCAATATGAAATTGAATTAAGTTTGTAAGGATTGAGTCACCTTCCCCAGTCCATCATGCTTCCAACACATCTTAGGATTATTTTTTTATTAAATAAGGACCTCTTTCACAAAATGATGCTATGTTACTAGACTACACAACAAACTCATTTATATAAGTTTACTTAGATCATAAAATATCTTTAGAATGCTTTTATGGAGAAGAAATATAGAATCGAAAAAGAAAACACATGGCTGACCATTGGGAGGTGGCATTGTCATGCACAATCCCCCTCAATGGTAACTTTGAAAGGACAAGTATTACACGAAACTTGTATAACTTCACATTATACAATGGCTTTGTGATTATATCTGCAACTAGATCTTTAGTAGAATAGAACTAGAGATCTATATCTCCGTAGAAAACCTTCTCTTGGATGAAATGCATATGAATCTCTATATGCTTTTTTTCTGATGTTGAAATGGATTATTTGTGAGAGAAATACAAACTCTAGATATCATACAATAGAGTACTTCCTTTAACTTCCATGTGAATTTCTTTTGACAGTTGTTTTAGCCACATGGCTTCTTTTACTATTTCCATTACACTTTTATATTTTGTCTCAGTATAAATATGGAGACTTTTGGTTGTTTCTTACTACTCCAAGTAATTTCACCTATACCAAACTTGGAAACATATCCAGTCGTAGATTTTCTATCTATCACATCACCAACATGGTTAGAATCACAATATCCAGATAAAAAATCACAATCAGAAGAAGTTTAATGTAAACCAAAATTAATTGTTCCTTTAATATATCTTAATATTGTTTTGGATAAATTAAATGATCATGTTATAGTTCATGCATGAATTTAGAGGCAATAACTACTACATATGCAATATCAGGTCTACTGATTATACAATAAATCAAGCTACCTGCAAGTTTCCTATAAAGAGTAGAGTTAGATTTCTCGCATGTAGGTTTAGGATCTAGTTTACAACCAACTTCAAAAGGAATAGGAACGTGTTTAAAATCCACCATATATATTTTAAGTAAAATAACAACATATTGTGACTAAGATACAACAATATAATGTTTATCTTGAAAAATAGCCATGCCTAACAAATGATGTAATAATCCTAAATTAGTCATTTACAAGTATTGTTTCAATTTAACTTTAATTTTAAGAATTAAACTATTTAAATTTCTAGTAATAATCACATCATCAACATACGATACAATAAGAATAATATGATTATTTTCAATTCTAATAAATAGATCATTATCAAAAGAACAATTAGTAAAACCAATATCTTTGAAAATTTGTTTATTTTCACATACTAAGATCTAGGAGCTTGTTTTAAGCCACAAATATTTTTTAGCTTACAACCTAAGAGTTATTTTCTAGGTTCCTCAAACCTTTAGGTTAGGTCATGTAAATTTCCTCTTTCAAATCATCATTCAGGAAGACATTATTTAACATCCATGTGGTGAATTTCCCAACCATATTGAGTAGTGAAGGCAATGAGAATCCTAACAATGCTCATTTCCATAACAGGGAAAAAGATTTATACATAGTCAATACTGAGTTTTTGAGTAAACTAGTGAGCTACTAACCTGGATTTAAACTTATCAACTTTGTCATTGATATTATTCTTGATTTTGCAAAGCCACCAAGATCCAACAATACTATGTTTTTCTAGAGGAGGGAAAATATCCCAAGTTTGATTTTTAATTAAGGTGTTGTACTCAAATTTTATGACTTATATCCATCTTTCATGAGATTTCCTCTTCAAAAGATTGGGGTTAAGGATCATACATAGTCATTAAGACACAATAGGTATGATGAATTCTATTCATCTCATGATTGAAGTGAATACTGGGTCCCATTTAGGTTTTTTAGCTATATAAAACACAAGAATAGACTCACTTTCAATTTCAGTATCCTTGTTAAAATCAATTTGATCATTACATTCATCAAAATCATCATTTTTTAACTCATTAGATTCATTATAAACAAAAGAAATAGTGGAATAACTACAATACAATTTTTTAAATAATTTTAACATTCATATTTTCAATAACTTCTCATTTAGTAAGATCATAAATCCTTAGACCTGTTGTTTTACCTCCATTGCCTACAAAAATTCAAGGATTTTAGCTTTAGGAATGAAGATAGATGTTGGGCTACCAAAAATCCTTAAATGAGATACATTAGGTTTCTTGTTAGTCCACTTTTATAAAGGTGTCATTTGGAATAGGTCTTTAGCAGGGACTTTATTCAAAATGTGAATAGTTGTACTCATAGCTTCAGCCCATAGAAATTTAGGGACTTGGGATGAGTGAATCATGGTTTTGGACAATTCAAGAATGGTGTTATTTTTCCTTTCCACATACCATTTGGTTGAGGAGAATAAGGAGTGGTAAGTTCTCTCTAAATTCCACATTCAACACAAAAAGAATAAAATTCTTTACTAATGCATTCTCCTCTATTTTTTGTTCCAAGCCTTTTAATTTTATGATAAGAACTATTTTCAACTAGAGCTTTAAATTATTTTGACTTAGGTAAAACATCATATTTTTTAATAAAGAATGAACAAATCATAAGAGAATAATCATCAATAAATATAAATGCATATAATGAACCATTTAAATAAGGTACTTCTAAATGTCCTCTAACATCACTATGAATTAGTTAAATAGGTTTAGAGGAGTTTGCTTCATGATGGCTATGGAAGGGGTTTGCAGATTGCTTACCACGTAAGCACCCTTCACAAGTTTCACGAGCACAGGAGATAGGAGACAATCCAACAAATAGGTTAAGATGAGACATATCATACATGCTTCTAAAGTTAACATGCCCTAGTATTTCATACCATAACTGAGAATCATTTAAATTTTGAGAAGTAAGACATGACAACAGATGTAAAACCTTTAAATATATAAGCCAGTATTTTGAATACCTTATGTAATAATATTGTATAATTAATTTTTAATGTACCATTTATCTTTAAGTGAAATTATACTATAGTTATTTTGAGTTAGTTGAGAACATGATAATAAATTCATCTTTAATTTAGGCACATATAGAACATCATTTATATAAACCATTGAACATTTTATCTTTACCTTGACTTTGAACATCAAGAATAAAATGATCACCTAGATAAATTTGGTCATTACATTCTTTGATATCAATATGAATATATGACCTATACATTATTTGATATCAATAAGAATATTTAACCTATAGGTCATCTGCCTAGAAACACCACTATCTAGGATCCATTTTTTTCATTTTGTAGTAACTAATGTTGCATATTGAGCAACAACATTAGTTTTTTAAATTATTTTTTGATTCTTGCATTGATTTTGATTAATTTTATTTCCTATATGATTGTTGAAGTTTGGTTTATTTTTGTTTTTCCTACAATCTTCCTTTTTATGACCAAATTTTCCACAATTATGACATTTTCCATCAAAAGTGACTTTTAGGCGATTATTCACTGGTTTCTTATCTTTATTAGGGGGTTAAATTTTGATTCAAACTTCTGATTCTTATTAAACTTAGAAAAATTATTATTAGGTTTCTGAGCGAGAAGTGCCTGAGTGTCATTCTCCTTTGAATCAAAGTTCATCCTAACTTGCTCTTTCTAAATCAGAAGAGCACTTAGGGTAGATAAATCAGGAATATCTTGTCGAGTTTGATATTTAGGGTTCAAGATGGAAATAAAGTTCCTAAACCTTTCATGAATGATAAAATGTAGTTGTTTGCCTTGTATCAAATCACAATTACATCCATCGAATTAAGATATACTATTTTTTATTTTAGTAAGAAAATTAATTAATTTTTCATCCCCCTTCATGGGAGTTGTCATTAGTTCAATAATCAGTTTTATGATTTTAGAAAGTTGTGTACCTTCATGCATCAATTCTAGTAGTTTCCGATCTTCACTAGGAGTTTCCATGTTTTCGATGTGCAACAAGAAGTTGTCCTACACGCTTCACATAATAATCGACATCGCTTCTTGCACTTTCTGTCGAAATGCAAAAACGTTGTCCATTGTTGCTTGTCTTCCTGTGGGTACTTTTTATGTACTATTCACAATAGTCCATAGTTTATGCGCCATAAATTCTGTTTTCAACTGAATCTTCCAGATGTTGTAGTTAGTTCCATTCAACACTTGCGAGTTATCCATGCTAAAATGATTATAACTCATTTTAATTTATGATTTAAACTCTTTTAGGAAAAAAATCAATTTTAAATCTAAATTTTTGTGATCCTGAATGAATATCTAAACCTTATTATGTAATTTTCAACAAAATAAAATAAAATAAAATTAATGACACTTTTTCATTAAAAATTAGAACAGATTTTTTTTAAAATTCAAATTTAAAAAAGGATACTCCTAATTACTTTACCGCTGATCCAAGTTGCGCACAAGAATTGGTTTCGAGTCTTTATCCTTTCCACGCAATCAATTCACTACCTACATTTTAAAGGAAATAACATGCAATCTTGAAGTTTAATAAGATTAGACCATCACTTTCAATTTTTCTATAATCAGACATATGCTAAATATTGATAATCTTTTGGTCATCTTCCTACATTACCAAAAAAGTGAATGATAATTATTAATTAATCGACAAGATGCCAAAAAATAGACATTAATTTATATTCTCTTTTTTGAAGTTAAAAAAAATCATACAATTTTTTTAACATATTAAGAAGATTTGGGACATTATAGAATTGTGATTTATTTGAAAAAATTATAATTATTTGAATACTAATACTACATTTATTTTTCATTTCATGATTTTTATAATTATCACAATCCTGACATGGAGTATTTCTCCATTCTAAACCTTTAAGTTTTAATCCTTTACAAAAACAATAATTTCACATAATTATTGTTGAATAAACTTTAAAATTTCCACACTTGTTTCTAATAATGACAGCTCAAAAACATCTTATTAAAAGTATTCAGTGAACTCATGCCTAACTTATTAAAAATTTTATATACAATATAAAGTAAACCAAAGTTAGACTCGTAGTCATTGAACCCTACATATTATGGATTAGATTCTAATGTGTTATGATCAAATATGTTTCTATAACATCTAAGAAGATCAAGGTCCATAACATCTAACAAAACCATGAAGATAAATATCCATTTTAATAATATATACACGTGGTATGCTAATAATGTAGGAAGAAATTGGCATGTGTAAACTTTTGATTGAAAAAGTGCAAATAATGACCCTTAAACAAGCAATAGTGTAGAGGCTGCAAGGGTGTTTCTTACCCTAGGAAACCTAGGCAATTGCTTAGGGAGCAAAATGGGAAGGGGCACCATTATTTCCAAAAACATTTACAGGTCGACAGTTGGCTCTGGCTCTGCCATAGTTAAAGTTTCCAAAAAAAATAATATTTTCCCGAACTGACGTCATTGTCCATATCCCATTAACATATATAAAAACAAGTTACAAAGCGTAAAGGTAAACTGTAAGATACAAAAATATCTAAAACTAAAGTTAAATGCATCTCGGCCCTCTGAATAGTGAACATATTTTGATAGGCGACAACGTTGAGCGATGGATTGCCTTGTCAATTGCCATTTAATCATACTCAGAACTCTTTAGTCTTTACACTATCGTAAATAGACGAGAATAAGAAGGTGATCAAGCTCTTTTTGTTGCAGCATTGAGGTGAGGATAGGTTTGAGATTCTCTGTCAATCACCCTGAGCATAACACCGTCTAAATAATCCCATACCTTTTCAACAACCCCAAGGCTTATTTCAGCAACACCATTTGCTTACTGCTGCATCATGTTTAAGAAAACCTGCATGGATGTAAAATTAGGGTGGCCTAACACTGTGTGATTCGTTCAACATTGAAATTCCCTTGAGCATAAAATTCTATCCGAGTGACATTATCCATATCAGTTGCACTTGCACATAGGTCTCTGTAGTATCCTACAAGCATCTCATTCAATCTGGCCGCATAATGCATTCCACCATCTTCAGAAAAGTCTTGATGAAACTCCCTATAATAGAAACTCGTTAAGAGAATCCTTAATACTACCCATCACCATCGTCAAGAGTATCATAACATCTACAGGGCTAGATTCTATGGTAATTTGTTCAGTTCTACCTATCGCCTTGCCAATTTGGTGTCAATTTATTTCATGATTCTTGGAAAGGAATTTGTAATATTTTTTGCTTGGATTTTCATTAAATTGTGTTCCAAGAAAGGAATTCCAACTATGATTTATCAATCCTAGAAAACAATTGATTCATCTTAAAGAGCTCATTCTCTTTCTTCTTAGCTTGTTCAATGTGTTAAAATTTATACTATAATTTTTTTTAAAAAAATGCACAGGCTGGTGAGTGTCTTGTCCCAAAGGGGGGGTGGCGGGGGGGGCGTATGCTCCGAGTACTGCCTAGGGCACTCCGAAACCTTAATTCGGCCATGTAGAGGCTTGTTGATTTCTAAAGTGGAGGGCAACGTATGTCACATATGCAAGTAATATATAGATCCTTTGTAGAATTCCACAATGAACATGCACAAAATATTTGTCCATAAGCATTTTACAAAGAAAAAGAGAATCAAAGAAAAATGGAGGGCTCTGCCCGTTAATTTTCAATGCAAGTGTTCAATCATATTTCCAAACCACATGTGTCATCCAATTTAAAGAGTTTTTATTGCTCACATTCCATTGATTTTATTGATACTAGTTGGCTGTTGATCTCGAGTAAAATAATGCCCATGGGACGTTGGATATATAAGGCATTGCCTTTTATTATCCCCATTTGTAAAACATGGTTTTAAAACCTAACTTTTTATTGGGATTTTCCAAAGAAGAAAATAAACACATAAATATGATGCATATGGTAATTTTGGGAATGACATTGGAGACCAACAAGTGGGTGGGAATCTTATACTTGAGAAATATTATTTATTTAAATAAATTACTTCACCTGGATCCATGATGTCTACTGGTGCGCCCTATACCTGTGAAGAAATGTATACAAAAGAAATACTGCACAATAGAAAGAACAACACAATGAATTGCAAATCTGATCCTTCTTCGTATCTCCTTGTAACCTCGGACAAGGTTGTTGAAGTTTGGAATGAAGTACCGAGTTTGTTGAATTTCTTGATCAACTTGTATGTGGATGTTCCAAGAATGTTTTGAATGAAAGTAGATTCAAATTATGAGCAACATGATTGAATGACTGATTTGATTGTTGATTCATGATCAATTGGACAACTTAAAAACATGTAGAGTTGAATGAAAATTTGGCACAATAATGATGCAATTCTCAAAGCTTCCAAAGATGATAAATGGAGAGGAACGAGTGCTTATTTATAGATGAGGGAAGAGAATCACAAATCCTTGATTTGTGTGATTAACTTGTTTGATATGAAGCTAACTAAAACATGATTGGATTGTTTATTTGAGTATCCAACTTGATTGAAGAGTTGAAATTTTGATTTACGCTTGCATGGATGAGTTTTTCATTGAGTTAGCAAAGGTGACATGTATTTTGAATATTTTTAGCTTTTGTATTGAAATATTGAATTCATGTTTTTTTGTTTTATTCACCCAAAAAAGTGAGGTTAGTTTTTAACTTTGGGGAGATTTGATTTAATTTTGGAATGCGATGCTTTATGAGATATGTTTAGTTAACTCAAATGCATGATTTGATTTAATCTAAACTTGTCCTTTTGATGATATATTTAATGATTTAATTTTTAATTGATTTGTTTTGCTCTAGTTAACTTAAGATGTCAACTAGTGAAGTTAAAGTGGATAAGAAGTGAGGTGGAAATGGATATGTGTAGGATTTATTAATTATTTTGATATTTAATTAGTTAATACAATTAGCAAATGGGATAGGGGACGAATAATAAAAGTGGTAGCATTAACTAGGAATGAGATATGATTGCAATAGAGTCCATAGCATGGATATTCAATATTTCAAGACCATGTGCGAAAAATAGAGGTATTAGGGGAATTACAAGAATGATAGAAGTTTATTCGGGACGATGTCGTAAAATGACATCAAAGGTCGTAAAATAGCGGAATATATCCAAAGTGGTCGAAAATGGTCGTAATGTACTGTGAAGTAATTACAGGTGATTTCAGAGGTTTAGAATGTGTAATATATTTTAAGGTGTCTACAATAATCAATGCAAAAAATTTGAATAATTACAGAACCACTCCAAGGTAATGATTTTTCTCATGACATCGATGCAACTGATAACAAAAGGATGATGCATTAGAAAAAGTTAGTTCCTCCAATTCCCAAGGATCCCCACTAGACTGATGAAGCCTTGTTCGTAACAAAAGTTTCACTTCAAAACTTTATACCTAATCAGGCATAATGAATTGATGCATTTTAGTTAGTAAGTGAGGAGGTTTGAGACATTTTTGGAACAATGTAAGGAATTAAAACAAGGTACTCTATAAGGTTGTCCTTGTGATTTCCTCTTTAAGTTAGCACTACAATAATAAAATTCTTTGATTTCATGTTGAAATAAACAACCTACTTTCCAAAATCTCTGAGAACTTGAAATCCTTGTTAATAAAAAGATATTATATAAAAAATGTATTACCAACACAATGAGAAACAAAAATGAAACCATTGAAAGTATGTTTTTCTTTTGAGAGAGATTTGTGTGTGCAAAAAATGATGTGGACCACTTATAAAACCTGAGTGGGTTATAACCACCCAAAAAACTTAACAAAATTTTAAAATTTTTTTATTAATTTTATCTCTGTCAAATTAATTTAACTTTGCTCTGATACCATGTGAGAGGATCGATATAGAATTATAAAATTAATTTAAACCTCAAACTTAACCATATAAATCAAATAAAGTAAAATAAATACAAAACATGTTATTTTAACTTGAGAAAACCTCTTATGAGGTAAAAAATCCCACCAAAGCATATATATTTCCATTAATGATAAACTACAAAATTATAGTCCAATAAATTCATCTTTCTCACCTCACTCCATCTCACTTGCCATATATTTTTCTTGGGCCCCATGTGCCCTATTTAAATTAGGGTGATCAGGTACAACTTCCTGAAAAACACCCTTCCACTTTTAATTGATTTTAAATCAATTAATATAAATGTTATTTTATATTTAAAAAATAAAAATATATTCATATTTTTATTTATTATTTATAAAGTAAAGTTTTATAGTTATATTTAATATTGTAATTAAATATAATCTTTTAGGAACATATTAAGGGGTTAAGACCAACTTAAGATTATTGATCCAACACTATATATGTCTTTATACCAAGGAGAGTTGGGATCTATAATTTCACATACCATCTTGGATTTTGGGATGCCATATGTACAGGGACCATGAGTTGCTAAATGAAAAATTAACATTGTTGTGTTTTTTGATGTACCTCAAACAAAGATCCAATTGTATCCATAGTGTTCACTGATTTATTGCTTGCATGGGGAACCTGTTCAAACTAGATGTTAATAAAATATTGCTTGAAGTTCTCAACCATGCATTTGTAGGGGATCAATTTTTCATACTTTGTTCGATATTAATTATTAACTTACTTGATTACCAATTGAGAATCATCATATACTTGTAGAGATTGAATATTACTTTGAATGGGGATTTAAAGACTAGATAAGAGAGCTTCATACTTAGCAATGTTGTTGGTGTAGGGGAAGCCAAAAAAGAAGGCCTTAAGGATTAAGTCTCCTTGTGATGTGATAAAAAAGATTCTTTCCCTCAATTCTTGATGAGTGAAGGATCCGTCAAAAGTAAGCTTCCATACATGTGATTCTTATATTCTAAAGATTGATATGTTTGGGAAACTAATAACTAATGGTTGATTATATGAAATGGGAGTTGTTGCTAGTTGATTGGAGAGAAATTTTCCTTTGATAGCCTTTTGATTAACATATTAGATATCTAATTCAGTCAACAACATGATCCATTTTACCATCCTACTTATTAGATCTGATTTGGATAAGAGATATTTGATGGGATCAACCTAGTCTTATTGTTTAACATGTAATATCGTAACTTTTGAGAAGTAAACACCATAGCCAAACATGATCATTTTATTGGAGTGTAATTAAATTCATAGGATACCAAGGTGTGATTTATATAATAGATAGCTCATTCTTCCTCATGCTCATCACGTTGTGTTAATAGGGTTCCCAAGACACATTGAGTAGTTGATATATACAAGATCAGTGGCTCCCCTGGTGTAGGTAGAACAAGCACTGGTGGATGTAGAAGATATTATTTCAAAACTTCAAATGCTTATTGAAAATCTTGATTCTAGTGAAATGTTGTCCCATTTTTAAGTAGGTGAGTGAATGGTTGACACTTATCAACTAGCTAGGAGATGAATCGATAGTAGCTTGAATCTTCCCTTGTAAACATCAAATTTTGAGGATGCGTTTCAGTAATGTCTTGAACCTTAGTTGGATTAACCTTTATACCTCATCTAGATACAATGAAGCCAAATAGTTTACTTATTGTGACCCCCCAAAACACATTTCTTGGGATTGATTCTGACTTTATACTCGCTTAGCCTTTTAAAAATATTTCTTAGAACTATAAGATGGTCGGCCCAGGTTTTTGATGTTCTTAATATGTCATTAACATAATATTAAAAATTTTCATGCATCACGTCATGGAATATTATTATTATTTCTATTTGATATGTGGCACCTACGTATTTAATCCCAAATTATATTACTTGATAACAAAATGTTACCCATGGGGTGGTGAACGTTGTCTTGTGTTGATCTTCAGGGGTGATTCTGGTATGATTGTATCTAGATAATACATCCATAAGTGATATCATTTCATGTCTAATTATAGACTCTATGATCATGTCGATTCTTGGAAGGGGAAAATCATACTTTGGGCATACTTTGTTGATATTTATAAAGTCTATGCATGTATGAATGTGGCCATAAAGCTCACTGATAATACAATATTGGATATCTAATCTGAGTATTCGATAGGGCAGATGAAGTCTATGTCCTAGACCTTTTGCAGTTCTTATTTAAATAAAAAGGTGCTTTTTGGATACATTTTTGCTAATTTTTGATTGATGATTTTAGCTTCAAGATGTACCACAAGGTGATGGACTAATAATGATGGATCCAATCCTAGAATATTTGTATATGACCATGAAAATATATTGGAATATTCTTTGAGTAGGCTTATGAATTCTTGTCATTCTTGAGATGTCAGGATAGCCCCTAGCTCTAGTTTTCTTGCCTCTATTTTTGCTTTTATGTTAATATCAACTCTATATTACACCTGAGATGATGATCTCTCTTACGTGTCCATTAGAAATTCCTTAAACAAATGATCAATTTCATCCACTTCTTTTGAGCTAAAAGAGTCTTCTTATGGTCTGTTGTTTAGGCTTGGAGGTTCGTCACCACTAGATGTAGAGGACGAATGGACTCCCTTTTCCATTGGAACCTTAGAGAGGTTTTCACTAATAGACACATCTTTATTATTAATTTTTTGAATTTTACTTGTTGTAGACACTAAATCATGCACTTTGGGTATATTTCTAGGTCCTGGTCATATACCATTATTCATATGATTCCTAAGCAAGAAAAGTACTAATTGACCACTGTATTTAGCCTCTTTACTTTCTTTCTGGTTTCCTTCTTGGTCTTACACACCTTCTTTCCTAGTATGACCTTCGACACTTCAGTTTTTATGAGTCTGGACACCAACGCCCAAGTTTTCCCATACCCTTTGGGCGCCCCTAACCTCTTTATATCTTTCTCATATCTTTTGGGTCCTTTCTAGTTGTTGGGCATCTTATTTTCTTGGTGGTCGGCCTTTTAGTGGTTAATTGCGAAACTCAACAAAGGGAATCATATAAATATAAAGATATGTGACCATAATAAAGGACCAAGCACTGAGCATATATTATCACCACCTAAGGTTGTATCCAAAGGCCATTATAAGAGCATTCACACATCCATCTAACATCCATTCAAGGGACAAGGGGATACATTCTTCTACATACACTTCATAGGAGGGAAGTTCATTTTTCCATGCACACATTTATCTACATTTTCTACATCTAGATATTACTCTTCATTCAAGTGCAACTTACATAAGAGCCACCTAGGGCACGATTCCACACACACATAGAATTACATGGAGTCTAAAATGCAGTGGAAAACTCAGATCATAAGCTCACTTAGTCAGGTGACCGCTGGAGTCATTCTGACTCCCCATTTACATCTTTTTATTTTTATGATTTGATGTGTTTTGGGGTTTTGTAGGTGCTTTTTATCTTTGCAATTTTTAGGAGAATTTTATGATCAATCAACGAAGTACAAATTGCTAAAGGATACATCTAGCGAACATCTTCTGACCCTGCAAAATTAGTTTGATAAGGTTATGAGAATTCATAGGTTACCAGAGGAGATCTGTAGTGCCCCAGTCACCCTTGACCCTATCTAGGAACCCTAGTCCTGATATTATCGACCGTTCTACATTTTTCTAGGCTCGGTTGCAACATTCTATCTTCTTGTTTCATCAGTCTTATAGCTCGACATAACTTCAAATTTATTGCGAATCAGCTAAGTATCTTAGCCTCTCTCTTACACTTAGGGTTCAAATTTATTAGCTTACTTTCTTATGTCAAATATTTACTTTATTGTATATCTATACTTGAAATGTAACTTAATTAGAATTTAAAATTTATATTTCAATATTTGTTAAATCATTTGGTGATCTTGACTCATTTGACCACTCTTGGATCTTCTTTCGTCTTTCTTAGGCTCTTCTCATCATGGATATTTCTATTCATGATTTCTTGCTAGCCAATCCTAAGTGTCACACTAAAATCATTACTCTTTTAGATACTACTTGTATTCCTTCCACTATTCATCTGGACGTTGTTTATAAGACATTCATATATGTATTTTCTCAACAGATTACTTTTCCATCTACTATAGCTAACAATATTTCTATGTACAAAAATGATCCTCCTCTATATATACGATTATGTATCAATAACTTATGAGTCAAGTGTGCTTTATTTGATACTAGGTCCAAACTCAATATTTGTCCTTTATCATTAATTCAGGCTACAGGCCTTTCCGTGTCTATTCTTAACCCAACATCTATCTTTTTTTTGAGTATGTGATTCCACTATGCATGCGTAGGAACTATCACTTTGCCACTCAAAATTGGGCCAAATATTATTCTAATTCTATTTTTTTGTCATTGATATCCTAGTTTCATATAATTACTTACTTGGCAAGCCATGGCTTCATAGAATGCAAGCAGTATCTTCTACACTTCACTGATAAGTTAGATTCTTACATGAAGGATTTAAATATATAGTTCCCATGGATAGTACACCATTCCAATATTGCAACCTAGATCTAACCACTACATTACCTATTCTAAATTCTACTACTATACATCCCACTACTGATCAAAGGACCATGCAATGGGAATGTATGCACATATATTTCTATTACCACCTTTCATTAATGAGGAATATGCAATGGGAATGTATAATCTACGCCGCAATGGCTCTCTATGGGATCAACCACATACTATAGCCTACCGAGTATCAGATGCATCACCATTCAATTTTGACCATGAAAATGATGATATATTAGATGATGTTACTTGATCACACTTATCATCATACACTTGGGGGTAATCATTCTTATTCTCCCCCCTTCTAACATTTTGATGTGTTTCAAGAATTTCTACTTGTCTGACTCTACACTTCACATCTACTCTTTCACACATATCTTACACATATTGATACACTAGTATTGTCATTACCCGATGACACACTATTGTGTTATGGTTCACACTTGACTGTTGGGGGCATACTACATACATGAACCTCACATCATACACACTACACATTTCACACTTGGTGCATTCATGACACATCTCTTCTCGCGCACATTCATCACATCACACTTTCATATGACGCACTCTAGTTCCACAGTTTATACTTGACTGCTGCGGGTATAAATCTGAAATGAACCTCACCACACTCACAATCACTCACTACACTTTATGCTTTATCGATCATATCTATCTAGCGCACAAATCAAACCATTTCCTGATGATGCACTCTTGTTCTATGGTTCATTCTAGACTACTAAGGGGTCATTTATAAATGAACCTCATCTCATGCATAATCATTCGCATTTTCTTGGGGGGCATGCTTCTCCTATCACACTCACATTACATTCCATTCCATTTCACACATCACGACATACTGCATATCTTTATTACACTTATTCTTGCTTACTTATACTCGTATGTACACTTTACTTATTATGTTAGATGGATATTTACGTATGTCATTATCGTTTATCATATACACATGCAAATTCACTCTCCTTCTAGTTGTGAATACATCCTTTACACATATCATTATATGCAAGCAGGGATACTTGGCACTGTACCTCTTACTAGTTCCAAAGTGGATCTCGGGGGCATCTACTTTTGTATACATCATAGGTTCTATTTTTTCATTTCATAATGTTTCTTATTCACATTAACACACTACTATATCGAGATCATACACACTTTTGACATACTTTCTATCTTTCGAACATGCTAACGGGTACTTCATGTGTAACATCTGTATTACAGGAATTCTTTTCTACCATGGATCTTTGTTACCATATGTTTGCTACTATTTATCATTGTATGCCATTGTTTGTAGGATTTTCCCTATAACATGTTTGTATCTGATTGCACTGTAAGTTTTTGGCCACTTCGGTCTCAATTGTCTTGTGACATCATCAATTGAGGATCCCATGTTTGCAACCTACTGTTCACAGTCTACAATTTATTTTTTCTTGCTAGATTACACATTATCTTCTTGCTTACTAGCTTACATATCGTTCTACTAGATGCATGTTTATCTTGTTTACACTAACACTTGTTTCCTGGACATTTTGTTTACATGTGCCTTGGTATCTACCAAACACATTCCCTCCTCCCCATGTAGGGAATCAGTTTCAACTCAATGTCTGGTCCTCCTTTGGGCCTACATACTCATCGCGATGTTGCATGTACCCTAAACGAGGGGGGAATCACTCGGTGAATCAGTTACAACCCATATAATAGTTTACAGTCACATTACAACATAGTTCAACACAATCTACAGTCTCAAAAACGGCCCAAAATTTGACTTGGGTCCTCTAGTACAACGCATAAGCCAAATCCCAGCTCCAAATAGTAGCATTTGGGTGCCCCTGACCCGTTCCTGGGTGCCTATGACCAAGGGGCACCTCACACAATTTTTCTCAGTTTGACACAATTCATAATAGTTTACATAGCAAATTTTATAGGATAGACACAATCCTTCAATACTCATCATGTATGCATTATACCTTCTTTTCTATTTTCACGTTGGATCAAACTGGATCGAAATGGATTAGATTTACACACACCATCTATAGTGGTGTTTATACTTCAGGAAGTAGTTAAAGGTTGGAGAATAACACTAGACCTTTCTCCCTACACTTCTTCCGTACTTGGTGCAACTTGAGTGATATCATAAAAAACTCACACTTGGCGCAACTGGCATGAGATCGCTCCAAAAAACTTGTTCTTCTACAACATCTTCAAGATCCTTTCTATCTCTTTCACTCATCATGGATCATGTGCACATGTTCCTTTTCACATTTTTACATACTTCTTACACACTTTTTACGTGTTTTGATGGAATTTTTCATATACATGAACTTTGACTACTCTTTTGCTCTTCTCTTTTGCAGGTCTGTCCTTATAGGAAAAGAACAGTCACATCAAATCAAGCATCAAGAGAACATCAACAACAAGTACAACATGACATCTACACATACGCTTTCACCCCTAAGATCATTTATCTTCAATTCCTCTTCTCAAGTAGCATCCATGCTTCATATTTTTATCACTCCACATTTTTTCTTGTCTCCTCATCATGCTTTTCACCATCGATTTACATGGTTATCAAGTATATATCTCTTATCTACTTTATGTTGTTGAGATATTCACTCAACAACATAAAGTGGGGGCAAATATAGACACTAAATCACACACTTTGGGTATATTTCTAGGTCTTGATCACATACCACTATTCATATGATTCCTAAGCGAGAAAAGTACTAATTGATACACTTGTCTTTGGCCTCTTTACCTTTCTTTTTGGTTTCCTTCTTAGTCTTACACACCTTCTTTCCCAGTCTATAAACTTTTGATACTTCTAAATTTCTAACTCTGGACACCAGTGCCCAGTCACCCCCTTCCCCTCTGGGTGCCCCCAACCTCTTTTTATCTTTTGCATCAGGTCCTTTCTAGTCATTTGGGCATCTTACTTTCTTACTACTCAGCCTTTTAGTGGTTAATTACAAAATTCAACCAATTGAATCATATAAATACAAAAATATGTGATCATAATAAAGGACCAATCACTAAGCATCTACTATCACTCACCTAAGGTTGCATCCAAGAGTCCATTACAAGAGCATTCAAACTATAGATCACAAAATCTACTTACACTTTGGGTAATTATCAAGTCTTGACCGCATACTATTGTCATATTATTCCTAAGTAGGAAAAGTTCTATTTTACCCATGTCTTTAGCACATCCTTTCTTTGTTTTCTGTCATCTACTTTTTCTCACCCTATACTTGCTCAGTTTTACCTTTTTAGCTCTTTGGCGATTGTCACCCTGAACACTAGCACCCAACAATGGATTTGCCAACATGTAGTGCCCTCATCCCCTTTGGATGCTCCTGTCCCCTTTACTACTTTACTCTCACTCTTTGGGTCCTTTCTAGTTGTTTGAGCATCTTTTCTATTTTTGTATTTGACCTTTTTGGGGTTATTTACGAAATTCAAGCAAGGGAATCTATAAATCTAAATTTATGTGATCATAATAAAGGACCAAGAATTAAGCACTATCTATCACCACCTAAGGTTGCATCCATCAAGGCATCTAAGAGTGTCTATACCCTGCATCCATCTAGCTCTATCACAAGGGCTATTTTTTTGACATCCTACACTTCATAGGAGGGATTGCGATATCTATTTTCATGCACACATTTACTACATTCTACATCTAGCTACATTTACTCTCTATTTAAGTGCGACACATACAAGAGCAACCTATCTCTTAGGAACTATTCTACATACACACAAAACTACAATTGGGTCAAATGTAGTGTAACATTAGTCTAAGTATCACCATTATGATAGTTAGGAATATTTCATCCCTCATTTTGCATCTTTCGTTTTAATGGGATTTTATGTCTATTTGAGGGTTTTGTAGGTTATTTCTTTATTGTAGGTTTCCAACAACCTCGAAGATCTTAGTGCGACCTCAGAGTGACACAAAAGGCTATAGGTGAACATATTGCGACACCGTGGAAGAATTACTCCTGAGCATTTCTGTAGACCCAGGCACCCAAGACACTTAGGCACCCATAGGTGCCCCTGGTACCTCTCCAGGTGCCCCAGTCCAACCTATCTCCTCATATCTGCATTTTTTATGTGCTCCAGTGTGATGATCAATGCTTGTGAAGACTTTCAAGTTTTCCAACATTTGTGTAGTCATCCAGAAGTCTGTGAATCCAATAAGGCTCTCTACCCTCTTTGCAAGGTAGGGTTTCTTATTCCTCACTTAGTGTATTTTTCATATTTCATTGGCCTATTCATGTACCTCTCTGCTTCACAATTTCAAGGATTAAGGCTCATATATGTAATTTTTATCTTAATCATTTTGGTAAATTAATGATCAAATAATCTTGGGTATTTATTTTTCTCCCATCATGATCCTAAGGTATGTCAAGTCTCTTTTTTCAATTGATTACAAATGCAGGGTGCCAAAGTGTGTGTAACTACAATCTCTCCAAAAACCCTAGAGACTATGTATACTTCCTATCAACATGTTTCCTACTCATATTATATATGGCTATTTGATCAATCGTATTTCTAAAGACTCTCTTTTCCAAATCCAATCAATCTATTTAGCAAATCCATTCAAGGGAATGTGATTCTTTATTTCAAGATAAATTTTGACTATGATATCCACTTTAACAAACTCTAAAATCTGAAATCCAACAATTAAAAATGCTTCTGAGGCTCAATGTTTTTTTCTCCTTTTACAATCTCATCTTCGTTCCCACAATGTACTTTACATGTGCTCATAAGTAACCTCAAATATTGCCACTCCCCATGCCTCTTAAGTTTGCAATCAATTTATGATAAGCAATAATACATTCTTTCGAAACTCGTAACTCATCAATTAATTAACTTGTAGATCTACTCAATGTTATCCTCCTTATCGGTTTGCAAGATATCAAGGTCTTTCATATTGAAATATCATCAAATAGGGACATAATAACAATGATTAGCTATGATTTACAATGAAGAATCAAACATCTTGAGATTAATGTTTTATAATCATTCACTACACAAATTATGTTACATGAGAGTCCTCTCCACTTGTTACAATCTCAATGGGAAATCAGATTTGTTTAGGTCTAATGAACATCTAATCATCACTTCAATTGCTTTTCTTCTGTCACTCAAGCGCCACCTATGAAATCTACTCAAATCAATGAATCACCTCTCAAAATTAGTATCACTCCCCCTCCTCTCAATGCATCTATGGCATTGATCAAGTCAACCTAAGCAACCTACTTTAAAAATCAGTTCAATACATGTTCCTCTCAAGTGCATCCACAACATTACCATACAAATTATGGAAATAACCACCTCTCAAAATGTGGAATCCACCTTCTTATTAGGAATTAATAATATCTAATGCGGAATAATTCCTCAGAATCGCAATAATAAGAAGTATGAATAGAATTATAGAAATGAAAAAATGCACAACACGAAGACAATATTTAACGTGGTTCACCCAATGTGGGCTACATCCACCAAGAACACTTGCTCAGATTTTATTACAAGCCAACATCTCTTCACAGTTACAATAATCAGATCTTGTTTGGAGTTGCACTCAACAAACCCTCCCAAATTCACACTTGAATTCGCACACACTATTCACCTTCATAAAACACACTCATATAAATCCTATTGTATGTCCATCTATTTATAAGTACATCAATAGGTAGCCGAAGAGGTCAGTTTTACAAAACAATGGGTACCAAAAAACCATGGGCCCAAAAACAACCATAATGGTTACCCATTACCCATGGGTTAATAAACCACCCATGAAAATTTTCTTCGGGGGCATTCACCCCCGAACCCCCTTGACCCTCTCACTGGTTTTAGTGGGACCACCGTAAAAATATCCGAGTGTAACACATGGAAGGTGTACCAAACTCTAACATGAAAATAGGCTCCACAAACATAACAATCTCCCACTTGGAGACTGATTTCCACTGAGCAAGCTTCTCAACCCTTCACTGTCATCCATGAAGACCAACCAAAGCTGAACATAGCTTTAGTTTATCCCTTATGACCACCTTGGTCATCATGTCTGCAAGATTATGACTGGTATGAATCTTCTCCAACTTCAACTTATCTTCCTCCAAAGCTGTCCTGATGAAGTGATATCTCAACTGTATATGCTTCGTCTTGGAGTGGAAAGAAGAGTTCTTAGCTAGGTGTATAGCACTCTGACTATCACTATGTAGCTTACATTCCTCCTGCTTATGCCCCAACTCCTCAAGTAATTGTTGTAACCAAATCATCTCTTTACTTTCCTCTATGGCAGCAACATACTCAGCCTCCGTGGTTGACAAATCCACCAGCTTCTGTAGTCGTGAAATCCAGCTCACTGCTGTCCCACCTACAGTGTAAATATAACTTGTCATGCTCCTCCTACTGTCTACATCTCCAGCCATGTATGAATCTACATAACCACGTAAAGTGGTGTCTGATCCACTGTAGCACAAAACTATCCCCATGGTCCCTCTCAAATACCGAAGGATCCACTTTACTGATTGCCAATGCTCTTTACCTAGGATCACTCATAAATCTACTCACAGCTCCCACTGCATGGGAAATATCAGGCCTAGTGCACACCATATACATACATCAAACTGCCAACTTGATGAGTAAGGTACCTTGGACATCTGGTTTCTTTCCTGCTCTGTCTTGGGACACTACTCCTTTGATAACTTAAAATGGCCTGCCAAAGGAGTCCCAACCGGTTTAGCATCCTGCATGTTAAACCTATCCAATACCTTCTTAATGTACTCTTCCTGAGATAAAGTCAGCTTTGTTCCTTCCTATCCCGAGTTATCCTCATACCAAGGATTTGTTGGCTACCCCCAAATCCTTCATATCAAAGGATTCACTTAGCTTGATTCTTGAGTACTTTTATTTCCTACATGTTTTTACCTGCAACAACATGTCATCAACATACAAACACAGGATAATATAACTTCCATCCTCAAATTTCTTTGTATACATGCAATGGTCAGAATGACATCTAATATAACCTTGCTCCATCATGAAGCTATCAAATTCTTATACCATTGACATGGAGCTTGTTTCAGGCCATACAAGCTCTTCTTCAGTTTGCACACCATCTCCTCTTTACCTTTGACTTCATATCCTTCTGGTTGCTGTATATATAGCTCCTCCTCCAAATCACCATGGAGAAATGTAGTCTTTACATCTAACTATTCTAAGTGCAAGTCTTCTGCTAACTATTCCAAGAATAGTTCTGATAGAAGTCATTTTTACTACAGGAGAAAAAATCTCATCAAAATCTATACCTTGTTTTTGTGCAAACCCCTTGACCACCAACCAGGCCTTATATCTTTTCTTTCCTCCTTCTTCATCTTTAACTCTGTACACCCACTTGTTCTGCAATGCTCTTTTGCCTTCCGGTAGCTTCACCAAATCCCAAGTCTGGTTCTCCATGAGAGACTTATGCTCCTCATCCATGGCTTGCTCCCACTTCTTACTGGCATCTACCTGCATTGCTTCATCAAATCTCTCTGGCTCTCCACTATCAGTGAGTAATAAATAATAAAGAGAAGGAGAAAAATGTTCAGGTTCTTTTCTTACCCTAGAAGACTTCCTCACTGTAGGAGTTTGGGGTTCCTGTTGAGTAGGTTCTTGAACTGATTCATGGGTCACTGTCCCATCTGGAAGATCCTCTACCACTGCATATTATTTCTTGGATTCTTCCCTATTTTCCTGCAACTATTGCTTATACATGACTTTCTCATTAAAGACCACATCCCTAGACCGAATGATTTTCTTGTCCTTAATACTCCAACATTTAAATCCAAAGTCATCACCACCATAACCAATAAAAGTGACAATTTTTTGATTTAGCCTCTAGCTTGGTCCTATCATCCTTGTCAATATGAACAAACACCTCACATCCAAAGACTCTAAGAAATGAGTAATCAACTTTCTTACCATACCAAGCCTCCTCAGGTATGCCTCCATCCAAGGCACTTGAGGGTCCTTTGTTTATCAAGTACACAACTGTGCTCACCGCTTCTACCCAAAAATAAAGAGGCAGTCCTGCATGTATCCTCATGCTCCTAGCACATTCCATTATTGTTTTGTTCATCCTTTCTGACACCCCATTCTACTACGGGGTTCCTGGAACCATGTCTTTTGCCTGCGGATTCCATTCTTAGAACAATAATCATCAAATTCATTGCTGTAATACTCCCCTCCATTATCTGACCTGAGACATTTTAACTTAAGACCTGTTTCATTCTCTACCAAGGCTTTCCATTTAACAAAAGTATCAAATACATCAGATTTGTTTCTAATACAATAAACCCAAACTTTCCTTGTTGCATCATCAATAAAAGTAACATAATAACTTGAACCCCCAAGAGATGATACCTGAGCTGGCCCCCACACATCAGAATGTACCAGCTCTAACTTACTCTCTTTCTTCGTAGGTCCAACCTTGAGAAACCTTACTCGCTTATGTTTCCCATATATGCAGTTCTCACAAAAATCCAAACCTATTTCTGTATATCCAGGAAATTATTCTTTATGATGTCCATGCCCTTATGGCTCATATGACTGAGCCTATAGTGCCATAATGTTGTATCTATATCTGAAGCCACAAGATTACAATCATTAGTACTATCAATGGATAAATACAAGGTTCCAACCTTCTTACCTCTTGCCACCACAAGATCACCCTTGGTAACCTTCCAAGATTCAGCTGTAAATATCAAAGTACAACCATCACTTCCCAATTGCCCCGTCGATATCAAATTTCTCCTTAATGTAGGCACATGTCTGACATCCTTCAATAGCCATGTATTCCCATTCTGCATCTTAACCTGAACAGAACCTTTTCCAACTATACTGCAAGGCTCATCATCACCAAGAAAAACATGCCCAAAATCCCCTTGAACATAATCAACAAAATAATGCCTATGTGGAGTAGCATGAAAAGAAGCCCCTGAATCTAAAACCCAAGATTCAGTAATATTATGCAAAGAAAGAATCAAATCATCCTGGCATACATTACCTGATGCCACATTTGCCTCCTTGTTTTCTTCCTGTTGTTTCTTCTTATCCTGAAGCTCCCAACAGTCCTTCTTTGTGTGCCCAGACTTTCCACAATTCCAACATACAATCTTGCTCTTGGAGTTTGACCTTGCCTGATCTTTCGATTTTCCACGGTTCCTCTATTCTTCTGTCTCCCTCTAGTTTCCACTGTCAAAGCATTCCCTGAATTAGAAGATTCCCCAGATATTTTTCTTCGCATTTCCTCACTTAGAATCACCCCTACAACATCCTCAAACTTCAACTTTGAGTTAGCTGGAACCGAGTTGCTTACTGCCATTACCAGGCTATTCCAACTTTCAGGTAAAGAGCATAGAATTAATAAATCCCTAACTTCTTCATCAAATTCTATTATAACCGAAGCTAGTATATTCACAACCGTATTGAAATCATTTAAATGATCTTCTACTGAACTATTCTCAGACATCTTCATATTAAACAACTTTTTCATTAAAAATATCTTGTTAGAGGTAGAGGGTTTTTCATACAACTTCCCTAATGCATCCATTAGATCTTTTGTAGTCTTTTCCTTTGAAACATTAAATAATACCGAAGATGCAAGACACATCTAGATCATTCCAAGTGCCTTATGATCCAATAAATCCCATTCTGCATCTGTCATGCTTGAGGTTTGTTCACCTTCTTAGACAACGGAGTATAAAGATCCTTCTGATAAAGGTAATCTTCCATCTGCATCTTCCAAAGACTGAAATTCTACCCGTTGAATTTATCAACCCTAGATCTTCCATCTTCTGTCATAGCTCCCACTCAAGCTAAAAAATTTCCCTGGAATTCAACACTTCAGCAAACCAAACCAGGCTCTGATACCAATTGTTAGGAATTAATAATATCTAATGCGGAATAATTCCTCAGAATCGCAATAATAAGAAGTATGAATAGAATTACAGAAATGAAAAAATGCACAACATGAAGACAATATTTAACATGGTTCACCCAATATGGGCTACATCCACCAAGAACACTTGCTCAGATTTTATTACAAGCCAACAGTCTTCACAGTTACAATAATCAGATCTTGTTTCCAGAGCTGCGCTCAACAAACCCTCCCGAATTCACACTTGAATTCGTACACAACTATTCACCTTCACAAAACACACTCATATAAATCCTATTATATGTCCATCTATTTATAAGTACATCAATAGGTAGCTGAAGAGGTGGTTTTACAAAACAATGGGTACCGAAAAACCATGGGCCCAAAAATAACCCATAATGGTTACCCATTACCCATGGGTTAATAAACCACCCATGAAAATATGCTTCGGGGGCTTCGCCCCCAAACCCCCTTGACCCGCTCACCGGTGAGTGGGACCACCGTAAAAATATCTGAGTGTAACACATGGAAGGTGTACCAAACTCTAACATGAAAACAAGCTCCATAAACATAACACTTCTACTCCTTTCAAGTCTTCTGTAGTGGCATCAATCCCACATAAGCTCTAGTCAATCACTTTTGTCAAATCAACTACTCCTATTGATGACCAAGACACATTTCAAATTCTGCCACCATCACATGGTCCTACCATTTCTTCGACCTATAATTGTGTTGGACATCACTATTATCACGATACAGATAACACTCTCCCAAAAAGGCATAGTACCTCTCATGTTGCTACATAAATCTCCATCATTGACACACTTGGGGGCATCACACTTATTTCTCCCCCTAGCATTGACACACGTCTTATATTCACATCATTTCACACCCATATTTTTGTATACACACTCTAGTATCGTCATCACCCTATGATGCACTCTTTTGCTATGGTTCACACTTGACTATTGAGGGCATATTATATACATGAACCTCACACATTTCACCATATACACTACACATTACACATTTTCACACATCATGTGCTTTTCTACATATGCAATCTTCCATCTATTTTACATCATCCATACTTTGTGCATTATACACTTTTACATAGTACACATTTTCCACACTACATTATTATATAGTTTTCATCATCCACACTTATATAATCTACACATCTTGCATTAGATACTACACATTCTACATTACACATTACACATTTCACACATCATACACCAATGAAATATTCTTCACCACACCTACTACACATATTATGCATCTTACCCATCTACTTATACACGTTGCAATCACTACTCGATGCTGAAATATAGTCTAATGGTTCATACATGACTGCGGAAGGTCCAAATCAAAATTGAACCTCACCTCATCACACTTACATCGTTCCACACTTTGATCTTCACAATGAACCAATCAATATTTTTATCATATAATGCGGCATTCCTAGCTAGTGCCTTCTTCAAACGTATTGTGATATATTCTTTTAGGCTAAATAATCACCCCTACCTAGCTTTCCTATTCGTACATCTCGTGATATACACTTTGTGTTATATCATCACATTTTCTACATTCATCACTTTCATCTATCTCATGATATACACATTATGCTATATCATCACTCATATTAGCATTTTACTCAAATGTCTAGTGATATATGCTTTAGGATAAATCATCACACATTCAAAATCAATCATCCAGATGTTGCATGCAACATCATCTACACATCATCATTCTACAATCAATACTTTGCGAATAATTCACTAACTCTTTCTACATACAACACATCGTTCAAACCATTTCCCGATGACACACTCTCATTTAAAGTTGATTCTTGATTACTGAAGGGGCATAAAAAATGACCCTCATGTTGCACACATATACATACACTCAAGGGGCACGTTTCCCCTATCATTCACATTGCATTCCATTCCATCACATCCACAACATACTACATATCTTGGTTGCATTTACTCTTTCTTACATTTACTTTTTAAATGTTCATCTTCTTACACATGATAGATAGATATCTTGTATGTCATTATATTTATCATACACACATGTGCATTCAATTTCATTTGTAGTTGTGATCACATATTTTACAGATCCATTACACATAGCATGGATGCTTGGCACAATACCTATTACCAATACCATAATGGCTCTTAGGGGCATCCACTTTCGTACACTATAGGTGATATGGTTTAATTTAGTTTCATAGCACATTACTTTATCATATTATACATGCCTTGAAATACTTTTTATCTTTCTAACATGCTAATGGGTGCTTCATGTGTAGCATTTTTTTTGTAGGACCATTTTCTTCCATGGTTGTCTGCTGCACTGTTTGATTTTTCTTGTCATTGTTTTTGGGCTTTGCCCTATCCCTTGCTTGTTCTCTGATTACTTGATGCTACTAAAACCTTAATTTTATTACGACATTGTGAGTGATGTCCCATGTTTGTAACCCACTTTTTACTGTCTACATTATCTTCTGCTTGTGATTTAGCTTATAGATTGTCTGCATAACTTACATTTCATCTTTTACATGAGTGATTGTATTTTCTTGTACTAACACTTATTTTCCTAGCCACTTATTTGTGTGTGCCTTGGTTTCTACCAAGCACATTCTCATTCCCTTGCAAGGCACAATTTTAGCACAACAATCAGTCCTCTTTTGGGCTGCATACTTCTTCAGCGATGCTGCATGCACCCTAAATGAGGGGGCATCATTTGGGTGAATCAGTCACCCCATATAATGCTACACAAAACACGGTACTAGTACATCAAATTTTTTATTTCAGATAGGGCTCAAAATAAGACTTCGGTCCTTAGCACACTGCCTTTTCCTAGATGCTGAAACCAGGGGGAAACACATCGACCTTTCTTGTATTCTTGAGACTAGGAGGAAATTACACAACGTTTGGTAGTTAAGCACAGTCTATAGAACTCCATACACAATGGATTTTACAAGGTAGAAATTCCTTAGAAAATGCATTTATATACACCATCTGCAATGGTGTTCTACATTACGGGAAGTAGTTAAAGGTTGGAGGATGATACCAAACAATTCTCCCTACACTTCTTCCATTTCACTGGTGCGAGGTCATAAAAAATACTCACACGTCAACATCATCTACATGATCCCTTTATACACTCTTTATTCATCATGTATCAGGTGCACATGTTCATTTTTCACATTTTCATCATTTTTACATACTTACACAATTTTTACATATTTTGATCATATACGCATTTTTGACTACTTGTTTGGCTTCTCTTTTGTAGGTCTGTCTGTATGGGAAGGTGGTAGTCAACATCAACAACATCAAAACACCAACAAAACATCAACATTGACAAATGGTATATTGTGACATCTACACATGTGTTTCTGCCCTAGGTTCATTTTCATCATCACTTTTTACACTTTCTCCTCCTTAGCATCCATGCTTCACATTTTTATCATTCCACACTTTTGTCTTGTCCCTCGACACACTTTTCATCATCGATCTACATGGTTATCAAGTATACATATCTAGCTACTTAATGTTACCAAGCTTTCTACTCACCAATATAAAGTGGGGGAAAATGTAGACACAAAATCATGCACTTTGGGTAATTATCTAGTCATGATTGCATACTACTATTCATATGAATCCTAAGTAAGAAAAGTACTAACTAACCCATGTCTTTGGCCACCTTTCTTTGTTTTCTATTGTTACTTTCAGTCTTGCACCCTTACTTGCTATGTCTTCCTTTTTACTCATCGACATTTGTCACCCTGGACACTAGCACCCAGCCAGGATGCCAACGCCAGACACCCTTGTCCCCTCTGGGCACTCCTATCTCCTTTGTAATTTAATCTCACTTTTTGGGTCCTTTCTATCTATTTGAGCATATTATCTTTTTGGTAGTTGACATTTTCAGGGTTAATTACAAAATTCAAGCAAGGGAATAATATAAATATAAAGTTATATGATCATAATAAAGGACCAAGCACTAAGCACTATCTATCACCACCTAAGGTTACATCCATCAAGGCATCTAAGAGCTCCATTTCCACCCATCTAGCTCCATCACAAGGGTCACAAGGGCTATTTTTTTGCATCACACTTCATATGATGGAAGTTCATTCTATTCCATACACACATTTACTATAATCTACATCTAGCTACCTGCCTGATATCCAAGTGTACCACACATAAGAGAAACCTAGGGCACAATTCCGTACACACATAACTACATTGGGTTTGATATCTAGTGTAACACTCAGTTGTAAGTTCACCATTGTGATAGCTGAGTACAGTCTGATCCCTCATTCTGCATCTTTAGTTTTTGGGATTTGATGTCTATTTGATGGTTTTACAGGTTCATTCTTTATTACAGGTTTCCAATGACCTCAGTGATCTTGGTGCGACCTCAAAGTGAATAAAGGTGATTACAGGTAAACATATTACGACACCTTAGAGGATGTTTTTTGAGCATTTACGTAGACCCAGGACTCTAGAAATACATTTAGGGAACCCACATGTATCCTTGTCCCTCTCTAGGCACCCCAGTCTAGCCTATCTCCTCGGATTTGCATTTTTCTGTGCTCCAGTGCAATGGTCAATGCTTCAATTTTTCCATTTTTCCAACTCTATGTATTCTCTAGAACTTTGTGGACTAGCTAAGGATCTCCACCCTCTCTTTGCACTTAGGATTTCATTATTTATCTCTTAGTGTATTTTTTGAATTTCATTGTTATTCATTTACTATTGCTATATCATTTTGATTAGGCTCATATATTTACATTTTTAGCTTAATCACAAACATCCATATGGTATCCATTCAAGGGGCAAGGGATTGCATTCTTCTACATATGATTCATAGGAGGGGAAGTTAATTTTTCCATGCACACATCTATCTACATTTTCTACATCTAACTATTGCTCGTTATTCAAGTAAAACTTGCACAAGAGCCACCTATGACACGATTCTACACACACACACACATAACTACAAGGAGTTTAAAATGTAGTACAATATCCAGATTGTAAGTTCACTCAATCAGCTGGCCACCGAGGTCATTCTGAATCCCAATTTGCTTCTTTTTATTTTTAGAATTTGATGTGTTTTGGGGTTTTACAGGTGCTCTTTCTCTTTGCAGGTTTCAATCAAATTTGAAGATCAAGCAATGGAGTAAAAAAAACTAAAGATGACATCTAACGAACATCTTGTGACCCTGTGAAACTATTTTTTTGATGTTATGAGAAATCACTGACACCCAAAGGAGGTCTACAGCACCCCATGTGCCCTAGTTCCAACATTCCTAACCATTCTGCATTTTTTTGGGCTTAGGTGTGGCAGTTTGTCTTCTTGTTTCATTAGTTTTCCAACTCGGTATAACTTTAGATTTATTGCAAATCAGCTAAGTATCTTACCCTCTCTCTTGAATTTAGCTTACTTGCTTGTGTCAAAATTTTACTTTATTATACACACACACACATTTGCGTTGTAACTTAATTATAATTTAAAATTTATATTTCAATATTTGTTAAATCACTTGTTTTACCAAATAGTGCCTTAAAGAGGTTTTCATTAGAAGGTTCTATATTTTGAATTTTTTTTATTTTTAATTTTTTTAGTTGACTAGGGAAATCCACTTAAATTATTCTAAGTAGGTGCAAGTGTCCAAGTTGATCTCAAATCCATTTTTATGACTTACAATAGGTATATTTTTTAAGTCCCATAAATTCTATTATTTCCTCATCGTTTTGAAATTCATCCCAGGATGGAGGAAATTACTGGTCCCAATGGACATTAAGGGAAGGATAATGGAGGTCAAAATTGATGGTTAAGATGGTTGTATCCATGAAAATATCACTTGTAGCAAGATGTTCATAAAGGATATGGAGGGACCCTATTTTAATGTCATTATCAGAAGGGTATTCAACAATATCTAAGGAAGTGTCTCGATGTCGGCTTGTGGTTCACCATTTGGTGGTATGTACCCTAGACTAAGATGTAGTGAATTTTCTTCAAGAGACACAACTTTTAAGATTCCTTGTTCTAGTGGAATAAGGCCACTTCCTTTATATTTCATGATTTAACAAATGTATTTTGCTCTTGGATTCTCAGGGTTTTGATATTAGGAGGTAGTTTCATCATCAAACAATTTGGAATCATCTGAATATTCAATCCTTTCCTCGTTTATCCACTCAAAGTGATTGAAAGAGGATGAACGGAGTTGATAAGTTGCATTCTTTGGATTCCACATGGTGGGTTTCCCATAATTACATGGAGATGAAAAACATGGAAGGCATATTACAATTTATATTCTCCACATATGCGGAGGATACTTTAGTGAGTTATTTAATGGATAGATATTAAAAATTGGATGGAACATCATTAGGATGGATGTAAGATGGTGATGATGTAGTTGGATTTGGCTGGCTGTTATGGTCCATAATACTTATAGAATAAATGGTACTATAATAGTGTCCAACCAATAAATTGTAGTATCAAAAAGTTGGGGATCATCGAGAATGTTAGCTTCCATACTAGAGTGGGGGAACTTTTTACATTGATGGAGAGTGGATGACACAACTTGCATTTTATAAATCAATAGTATTTTTAAAAGGATGTTGTAAGCGAGGTCTATGTCCACAATATGGCCACCATGAAAAAAATATGGAGTATATTAATTAATTTCCACTCAACATCATAAGATTTGATAGTGATGGTGTTTGGTGTCAAAGTTGTCTCCAAATAACCCAAATTTTTTATGAGAGTGAGGGTGCAAAAACTTACACCCGAGCCATTATCTGCAAGCAAACATTTGATATTGTTCTTGGTGATGATTACTATATGCACCCAAAATTGCACAATGCTACATTGTCATAACAGTAAAAATCCTCAATAATGATAAATTTCATTTCCAGAGCAAATGATGATGTCTAGGTCCCATTTCCTTGTTTATAACATGTATATGTGACTTATTATTCTTTACATATTAATTCCCTAACTATAATTTCTTTTGCAAAACTTTTTCACTGCTTTTCCTTAGCATTTTCCCTTTAAGTTACGTAATCGCCATGACAGTTACATAACCGCTGGTCTTACTAAAGAGTCTTTTACGCAACTGCTGTGAAGGCTGCATAACCACTGGTCTACATAGACTGGCATTCCTGTGTGATTTTATTTGAGACTTAGAGTCCTAGTTTTGTATGTGTGTTGTAATCTTCTTAGGGCCTTTCTCGCACGTTTCTCAACCATGTCTCCTGATTCTAAGCTTGTTGAATGCGTATGAAATTATTCTTCCTTACCTTTTATTATTATAATGTTGACTATCCCTTCCTAAGATGATCTGAAATTTTTTGATTTCCAAGTGTGTTGGACCATTTCCCTACCATTTTTCTATAAGAACCAAGCCTTTTCCCAAAGCATTTGTTAGAGATTCTTGATTTTGATTTCACTGTTACTTTTCTAAAATCCATCCAAAAACTACATAAACAACTTAGCCTTTTCTTTGTTGCTCTTCTGCTTACATTTTTTACTAGTCTACTTGTAACTAGTCTACTCCAGCACTCTTTCAGTTCATTAACTTTCTTCCACAACTATCACATCTCCCTAGACCAATTGGACTCATCTTTGGAGAAGAAGTTGAGGGTATAAAGAAGCATAATCAAACTTGGACATTTTCACAGTTCAACATATCCAGGTTGGGGATTTTATTTGATTTCTTTAAAGCTTTATAATTTAGAGTTTACATTTCTTATTAAATCAATAGATTGTTTTAAGGAAGTAGAATTAGCAAGTTTGTTTATTGCCTATAAGTAGCTTCTGTTGATATTTCCTTATCATCTTATCCCTATGAATTTGCATGGGAAATTATTTGGAGGAAGTTATTGTGAACAATATTTCTTCATTTCTTCGTTTAAAATCACATGTAGCTTTCATTTTATTTATTAATTAGATTTCACGTGAGTAAAAAAATTCCATTGAAAACTTTCTCCCTACTTATCCTTGTGGATCTGTAAGGGAAAGAATCTTGAGGAAGCTTCTATGTCTGTGCCCTTTTGTTACATTTCTTCACAAGTTAGTTTTTTTTGTAAACCATTATTTCACCTGGGAAGTCTCAGGGGAAGAAGAAATTACTTCTGAGAAGCTTTGTTTCTTCCCATGATTCCAAGGTGAGACAACTAGAAGAATTAGGTAATCCAAAATTATAAATTAAAAAAAAACTATGTTTAATTAAATTAGGCTTCACATTCAACAACAAAGGAATAACCACATCTAACTATTCCCTGTTTATTTTATTTTAGCGTAAAATAAGAATTCATTTAAATTAGAAGTAATTTTATTTGTCTGTAGGTTTTTGTCATTTAATTTCCAGTAAATAATAAAATCCAAAAAAATAGTTTATAAGTAATTTAGATTTATTTCCTTTTTCTGTATTTAAAAGCTTCTTTAAAAATACCAAAAACAAATAGTTAGTTTATTTTTGTGATTCTTTGATTAAATAGATGCAATCAGATTTGATTAAATTAATGGGGAATTAATAAAATTTATTTAATTTATATTTGTTTTCTTTGTTTATTCAAAGATAGGAATTTAGATTAATTAGACTTGGAATGAACAAAACCCCCCTCGTTTCCATAGCAGCCTAGGCTACCCGATCTTAGCTTTAGCCCTCTTTAGTTTCTTGTGTGCTTGTTTGTTTCCTTAGCTGCTTATTTTGTGCCCACATGACCATTTAGGATCCATGACAACCAAGATGTAGAGTTTGTGACCCAACTGTGCCACAACCGAACATAGATACTCGAATGACATACATTGACCAAGGTTTATGTCAACTTATCTTCTAGACTATCCCAATCCCACTTAATATCATTCACCAACTGATTTCTTTGAATGATGAGGTAGACATTGGGGAGGAATTTTGGGAAAACCAGCCTGGTAGAAATTAGAATTGTTCGTATCCCATCGCTCGTCATATATTCATGAACCTCTTCGGAGGGGAATTCATAGATGACGAAGGATAGTTTCCCCATGTCCCACAAGCAAGTAGAGTCTTAATCGGTTCTCCTGATATTGACCACAACTTGCATATGGTGATCATTATTGATTATAGCATCACCATTGAGCAAGTAAGATAGAAATTTATTTCCCTCAATGAACAAATACCCATTTTTCCAGTTGAGGATATTAGGTTACCTTGATTTTTGGTTGTCACTTCCACCTATTCCACTCGCATTCTATTTACTCATCCTACTACCATCCCATCCATTTCATTCTGACTGTCCCGACACGACATTGAGAGGTTACGTGTGTCTAAGATTCACATGTCGATTCTTAGGTGTACAATTACCTCTATATGAAGGGGAATTTTTGAGATGAAACAACAAGTGATATATCATTTTTGTCAAAGGTGAGTTATTAGCTTGATGATAGGTGTCCCGCAAGGGCTTGGAATAGGTCAGGTTCAATATCTATAGGAATAATGGACTCCTCAAGGAGAAACATTACATTTGGGTGATTGGGATTTTATTGAGAGGAAAACATGAATTTTAGGAGTGGGGATCTTAAAATACTTACCTTGGATTTTGACAACATGATGTGGTGATCAATGCAATAAAAACATGGAGTCATAGTTTTAAGGGACCTTTTTATAGTTGATATGATTGGTTTGGGAATATCAACCTTGGCCTTTTTGTTTGGATTTTTAATTTTGATCATGCTTTGGGAATGAATCTTGATAAATCCTCAGCTATTGGTTATTAGATGTGGAGAATTTTACCTCTATTTCAATGTCTCCCTTATCAATAAGGTCATGAACATATTTATTTAATTGCATACATCGGATTATATTATGACCTTTGGTTCTATTGAGTTTAAAATATTCTTCCTCCCGATACAAAGATGATTTAGGATCATTTTCATAAAAATTCTTAGTGTCAAGGAATTCAATCTTGTTTACCACCAAGAGCTTATGAAAGAAATATTCTAATGGCTCGACCAAGAAGTGTATAGGTCTAGTTATGTAATCTTGTCTTGGTATACCCCTTGGGATTGTGATACCTGATGAAGTGGAGGACTTAGGTAACCTTTGGATGCATGGTTTATTAGTGTTTTGAAAGGACTTAGATATGTTTAGAATCATTCACTCCATCAAAAATGACATTTTTATTTTTATTGAAAAACTTAGGATTTTTTCTATGGAGGTGGATGGTATTCCTTCAAGTAGATCTTAATTAGGTCTTTAATAATGAGATAATTTTAAATTTGGGCACCTTTCTCAATGATTTCATTAAAAGTGTTATAACATTTTAATTTTATATGGAAGGAAAATTATTGATTAAGGTTAGAAATGAAGATACTAACTAATTACTTTTCAGGGATGGTACAAGGGAAGTGGATAGTAAGGTTTCACCATTGTTATAAGAAGGATGAGAAACTTTCCCCATTTCTTTGTTTGGTTTCAAATAATTCCTTCATGGTGATTTCATGTTCAATATTATATGATAAGTTTCTCACAAACTATCTAGATAGGTTTGTGAATTTGGTGATGGATCCCTTTGGTATATACATAAACCAATTGAAGGCGCATCCACTAGGTTGTGTGAAAATAGTCTTAATAGATACACATCACTATAGGAAACCTCTTGACAATACATGTAGAATTATTTGATATGTTCCTTTGGATTTCCCTTTCCTCTATATTTTTCATATTTCGGCGGTTTAAAATAAGGTGAGAAGGGAACTCAAAGTAATTTTCTATTCAATAAATAAGGACATATATCGTAAAATCTAAAATTCTTATCATGCATTCTGGATCACAACCCTTGTAAAATTTCCTTCATTGCTTTCCATTTTTGGGTGAATGATGAACCAATGATGGGAGTCGATGGTAAGATAAAAATTTATTCTTGATGGTCTTTAACCAAATTGGTGTGGTATTTGGGTTTTTTGAATGGCTTTTGTTGGTAAGGTTGTTTGTCAATATCAATAGTTATTTGGGAAGTTAAGGTAGCTACTTGGTAGGATATTTTTTGGATTTCATTGTGTAAATCCTAATTACGGTCCCATTTTTCTTGTCAGTCCAAATCATTCTTCCTTTATTGGTTATCAAGCTATTTACAGACTCGGTAAATGGATTTTCTCTATCAAAGGGATTGTAGCTTGTGGATGGTTATCTTTTATTTGCTTATTTGTGGCTATTGATGTTATGAAGTTTGTTGAAGTCATAGTTTGGTGGTAGCTTGGCTCCAAGATTGATCAATTTTTGGAGGATGTCATTTCTATTTTCATATAGGTATTGATCAAGTTGGGATCTCCCCTGTTTAATATCTAAAGCAAGTCATTAATATTACATTGAACTTCTTATGAAGATCGTTATTCATGAGTCTTTCCTCATCATCATTGTGAAATCACTCACTGGTATAAGGTTTTTCAAGAGGATCTTCATTTTTTGTGTTGTTGAGTCCCTATCATACTTTATATCGAGTTTCAGGTGCCATTGGATCTTGTTTTTTGATTATGGATTAAGCTTTTTTAGGAGATGATTAAAAGTTGGGTGTGAATGGATGTTAGATGAAATGATGAAAGTAAGATTCAATAGATCTTAATTAAAATTCTAATTCAGTATGAGCTAAGTAATAACTCATAAAGTATTTTTTTATTGAATCTTATCATCAATGTTGATGGTATATATGACCTTATGATTGATAAGATTGTTTGGATGCTTAATAGGTTGATATTGGGTTAAATTTTAGCATTACAATTTATAGTTTTTGACCAAGCCTAAAAGGATGATATGGATGATTGGGTTGTTAGATTAAAGAGGTACAATTTGATGAAGAATCGAATAAGAGTTATGGTAGTGGATATAAATTTAGATAAGATGGAAATTTGGGAATAGGTTGTCTTAAATACGATTTTAGATGGATTAACAAGGTTTTAGGAATGTTGTAAAACAAGAACAAATTATAAAAGGGTTTTTCGTTGAGTGGATAGCTAGTGGATGATAAGAGGATGATTAATAGGAAGTGGATATTGGATAAATGGTTTGTTTGATGTGTATATAATATATTAGAGAATAAGATTTTAGTATGTAATTAGCTAATGAATGGATGATTATTAGGGTTGGTTTAGGAATGTGCTTGTTTTGGATATAGGTGTTAGGTTTACAAATACATTAGTTTCTCACAACACACACACAATGTCAAGCAATCCACACGGCCTACGTTACTAGTAAATGGGTTTGTAATGTGACTAGTATCTCACCAATATACCTAATGTAAAGTAAAGATAGATTATCCCATTAAAACTCACTTTACACGGTACAGGGTAACTTTAGGAGTGTTGTGCTCCTTGCACTACTAACTGTTTATAGCTAAAAGGTCTTAAAATTATGCTAAACAAGGTTTTTTGGGTGTTTCTCTTATATACCTTGCGGTATGTAGGGCTCAGGTATGTGTTGCAAGGATGTTGCCTAAGTATTGGGTAATGGGACGTGAAATCCCCTCATTTCATCCCACCTTTAGAACGGGTCTAGCTTAGCCAATAATGAAAACTCTCCTTGAATTTATATACCTTGCTAAAACACAAGGTGTGTCTTTTTGTGTGGTGATAAAATCCAAGTTACAAGATTCCTAAAGGCTATGGTAAGTGTGTGGGGATAAAATCTACGTCATGTTACTCTTAAAAAATAAAAAAAGAGGTAGGCTAAGATTTTTTTAATCCCCAAGATCACCAAGTGGCAAAAGGGGAGAACATACAAAACCTAGTTCTAGGTATGTACACACACAAAGGAAGTTAAGATGATGTACAAGATTATACAAGAAAATAAAAAATAGACAATCAAAAATATAGATTTTATGCTAGCTCTATAACCACTCGGTATTGTAAAATAAACAATTAGTATTTTGGATTCAACCCAGTTCTTTGAAAAGTGAAAAGACTTATAAAAACATAAAAATGATGGTACTTAGTCCAAAAATGATGCTGTCAAGTGTGAAAACAATCCAGTCTCATGAAAATGGCACAATATGTGAAAAAATGATATATTTTGTGGTGAAAATGATGCAATGACCTTCATAAACAAAACTAGTGAAAATGATGTGATTTATCATCAAAATGACGTGATTAGATGCAAAAACAATGTGGTTAGAGAAAAATTAATGTTAGTTGTTAACTAAAAAATGATTAAAAAAATATAAAAATAGAGTATGGAATGAGGTTATTTTCTTAGATAAAGTCATGAAAAATAGTTGGAAGGTGATTCGATGTCAAAAGTGATTAAAATTTTATAAAAATAGAATGATATACCCCATGTCACAAAAAGGACATGGTTAAAAGTGAAAACAACACATTTTATGTTTAAAATGATGTGGTTAGCAATAAAGATGTGGTATGGGTCAAAAACGTCGTGGTCTATTGTTAAAAATAATGTTCACCTGGGACTATCACACAACTGACAAAAATGATGATGGTCTATGCGAAAATGACATTATCATGCATGATAACAACGTTATTGATCACGAAAATTTTGTTTAGCAGTGAACACAAAAAGCTCAAAAAAACTTCAATTTTTGCACCCTTTTGAATATGATTTATTCATAGCTACTAATTGAGGTATTAACAACTATAAAGGAGTGTTTAGAGAATGTAGGAGTCCTATTGTGCGTGCCAAAATGTGTGCAAGTTTATATGTGATCATGCATGTTAGAAGCCATGAAAACCATTAAAAATCCTTACCTAAAATTAAATTTGACACCTCTGATTGGGAAAATGAAACAATACAATCAAGATAATCAATCTTAAATGAGATATTACCTCACTTTACCTTGACAACAAATTATTCCTTTGTTGGAATGGATGTACCCAAATTTTCTTGATGAATATATGTCGCTTGCTTGTTGATGGCCCTAAAATATGGAAACACTTCATTGTTGGATGATTGATGGCTCTCAAATGATGTAAGAGTTTTCCTAAATTTCTCAAGTTAATAGTAACAAAGATTTGGTATGCATATTTTCAAGTTAGTTTCCATGGAGATGGTGGAATAATTTATAAAGGAATGAAGGGTTAAGATTGATCTGTGTATGATGGAGATTTATGGTTGAAAATATATGTTAGGGTAGACGGTTCTATATTTAGGGGAATTTACGTGAATTTTTAATTCATGGAAGGTGGTAGCATTAGGAAGGTTCTAGATATAGAGAAATATATAAGGTTTCTAAAAGAGAGGTTGGATTAGCTTAGAAGATTGTAGATTTAATTAATGACTAATGAGGGGTTAGGGAGGGTGATTAGTAGGAGAGGCTAATTAGTAGAGAGGGTAGGTGGTCTAGGGTATATTAAATTCCCAAAATATGTAAGGGAATTAAATTTTTTGTTAAGTGGGGGATTAATTAGAATATCAATGGGATGGGATATAGGATAATGCTAGCATGTAGGATGAGATATTAATCACATTAGGAGGGGCTAGTTATTAAGATTAGTAATGAATAATTTTAAATGTATATAATTGTTAATTCTAATCCTTGTGTGGAAACAATCGAACAACCTATATTCACACCATAATTTCAAGCAATTTATAATCAAGTGGTCAACATTCCTATTCTATCATCTACTCTACATAATCCACAATAAAAATCACATAAGTCTAAATCAATGGATTCTGGTTGAGCATTATAATCAAATCATAACCTCATATATATCCTAAGCTTAAAACGACACAATCTCGTATCTTATGTAATACTCCATCAATGAATACTCCTCCTCTAATGGTCTATTATACACATTCTCCTACAACGAGACATTGTACTGTTATGGCACATAATTCCATTCAAGGATGTCATTCAAGAGTAGTACTTGATCCTCCTCCATATGATGAAGACGTCAAATATCACACTTTCAAAAACCCTCAATATTACAAATATACAACAAAAAACAAAATATTTCAAAATTACAAAAACATTCAAATATCCTCAAAAAACATAATCAAGACCTGATCATAGCTTCAACTACTAGTTTTTTACTTTACATATGTTTTTTTTCATGTGGTTTGATAGATAACATTTTCTATTTTTCATATACACATGCATTTCATGAGGTATATGAGCATGTTGTAAGATTCAAATGACTCTACATAACTTTATAGGTTGGATTTACTTTTACCCAATGGTCTTGTTAATCTTAGGCATCCTCTACACTATTAGGTTTTATTGTTATATTTATTACATAATGTTGTTCATATCTTCCTTATGCTTATATTATATATTGTAATATATGATATTTATTTGGGTTTTTTGGAACTAACACATGTGGATTGTACATGACTGATATATCCTGTTCTATGTGCCTAAAAGCTACTATTTATCTATTCTTACAATTAGATTACTTATTTTCATATCTTGTGTGTGTGTGTGTCACCCTTAGCCTATCTTTTGTGTGTACAAAAAATTAGGTGTCAATTTTTTGTGGCCTTAGTTTCCTTTTATTGTGTGGCCTTTGACCCTTTATGATTGTGCAAAACTTGTGTGTCCCTTGTATGCAATTATTTGGCCTTTCTATATCATATTATCCATGTTTTTTTGAGCAAGTTTTTACGCTTGTATGTTTGTTGTGTGTGTTATATCCTTGTGCCATGATTTATATCATGCAATCTCTTGCAATTCCAATTTCTACATGGTGTATACACCATATTTTTATGCTTGATAATCATTGTTTTTGTAGGGGTTGTTGATGCATTTTCCTCCTAAGAAGGTGTCGTAAGGGGCCTATTGGGATTGGGCTATGCTTAGACTTGGTCATGTGGGCTAGACCAAAAAAATTGAGAGATTTTGTTATTATGTTGTAGTTACCCTATCCTTTCCTTGTTTCTTCCCTTTGATCACACATTATAGCCATTATGTTCACATGTATAACCATATCTACTTATTCGTTCCTTTTTACACCCTTATCCCTAATTTTAGTCACTTTATATGTTCATCACTTATCCCCATTTACTTTCTAGCATCCATATCACATGTTGTAAATATTTTGACCTTAGGGTTTCCCCTAAGACTGACACCATCACCCATGGGCAATGGTGTATGTTTTGGATTTTCCATGGCCGACACCATCGCTCATGGGATATGGCGTTGAGTTAATGAACACAAAATTAATTTTGATAAATCGCCACCTAAATAATTACTCTCTCATACATGAGGGCATTTACCTTTTGCACATTTTTGCATTACTCCAAACTTATTTTTTGACATGGAGTCTTAGAGCTTACATTTATGTATTTTGGGTCACCATAGTGAGTTAGGAATTAATATCTTCTTGTTGATATTTCCCCTTCTCCACCCATAGTGATTATATGTTGGTATTATTGTCTCTGAGGAGGATTATGCATCAATTTTCACACACACACTACAAGTATTTATAACCCTCTTTAGTGTTTTATCTTGCAAATTTATGTTGGATGTTGATCATTCATTATGATAAACTAGAGTAGATGTATGTTTCCTTTAATATATTGTAATGTATTATTTTATTAGGCCCTCTAGATTTAACCACCCCTTGGTTACCCTTATTTATGAATCCTAGTAGGATAAAAAAATTAATATTAGTTGTAGGCCTTAGAAACCTATATCTATATATTAGGGTTAGGGTCATTATCCTCTATAATTACAACACCAACACTCCCTGAGAACCTTTATGTCTACATCATGTGGAAATATTTAGATTGAATCCCTACATTTTATAAACCGGTTGGGAACCTATACTTTTCCCATTATATGCTTTGGTGAACTTGACATGAATCTTACTTTTCTCCCAATCAAGTCAGATTCACCATTTTCTTATTTTTCCTTCTTTCTCTACGCCATCAGCCTTATGCAGAAGCCTACTATATGATTGATCATGTTTTAACTTTAATCCATCTTTATAGATACCATTGGTAATTATGTGCATGACCAATATTATTCTCAATCCATCCATTCTTGCAACTAATCCCTTCACATGCCATCAAACCCTATGTAAGATTTTTTCATGACCAACCCCATAAAAAAACATTTCTAGTAAGCCTATTTTAGGAACTTTATTTTACTATGTAGTATTTAATTTGTTATTCCACTACCTCCTACACTAAGCCATTTCTATGTGACCTTAATAATCATTAGAATAAAAACTTTCCTAAGTTAGTTCCTCATAACACTCACTGTCTTGCTATATGATCTAATACTCGGAAGTTAAAGCCTCCACCTTGAAATATATAGACTGGATCCAACATCATAACCCTTATATTTTTAACTGAATAATGGGAACATGAAGATTTCACTGAATCTGATTATACCTCTATTATGCAAAAAATTCTACAAAAATTTCCTAAATATGTAGGAGAGTCATGTAAAATTCTATGCAACCGCACTAAGGATTATATTTCTCAAAATTTGGATGTAAATATCAAGCACACTGAGCCTCCTTTAAATGGAGTTATTTATTATCCAACCAATAACATGAATGTACCGACAAATACTGACTCTACCCAACTTATCATGCAACTCATTGATCGCTTAAGCCAATAGTAGACTATGACTGTAAATAATATTTTGTAACTTCAAGCTATTCTAGATCAATTTTCTAGTCAACCTAAAACTAGCTCTCGTGGCATGAAAAACCAAGGTCATCCCCCTTCCCTTCTAGTTGGACTCAATGAATCTCCCATTTCACAACCTATCATCCATAACAAGACCATCTAAGAAATTCAAAGAGATCCTCTCACTCCCTGCATTGCTTCCTTGGACATTTGAGGTATCACTCCTTCTATCACTTATGATAGTTCTACCTACCCCGCTCTCCATATCACAACCTTTGACAACCTCTATAAAAATTGGTTCAAAGCCAATTCCTACATTGCCACAAAATTATTAGCTAAGAAACTTATGGGAGATGCCTTAGACTAGTACCATACCCTCCCAAACTCCATTATCAGGATGGAAAGATTGGTGATTGCTCTAGTTAATATATTTCAGTAGCATGATCTTCCTAGGATTAACATTAAAACTTTGATCAATGAAAAAAAATGGATAGTTAATTTACCCAACATTTCATCAAATGTTGGAAAGCCTTATCCACCAATATTAAACACAACATGCCTGATATAAGTTTGTTTGAACTTTTCCTTAGAGTAATTTGAACCTCACCTTAAATACAAGATTAGGTCCGTTTATCCTACCTCTTTGGAATAAGCATTCGAGTAGGAAAAACACTGATATCAACTTATGAGATATTTTGAAAATCCTTATCCAAAGTAGAAAACTCTTAAGAACATTCAAGTCCTCATGTGTCTTAGAAACAAGAATGTCATTGATGATGGAGTCACAAATACTCTTCCTCAAGGAACTTATTCCAACATGACTATCTATAAAATTGATTAATCTTATCACTAGATCAAAAAGTAACTCTATACCCCCCTCCCAACTAATTGTCACCAACCCTATATCCAAGGAAGAATTGTAACGATGTTTACCTCCACCATTCACCACGGCCATATATCATTATCAACCTCTTCCTCATTGGCACGATGAAATAAATTATTTTTAGTCATATGCTAATTAGGGCCATTACTATTATAATTGTTGTTCCCTTTGATCCTTTTTCTTATAACTTCTTCCTTGGAAACACATTTTATCACGATGCCATCACTTGAGAAAGGTTATATGAAGCTATCAATACACGTGACATGCCCAACAATGTGATCAACATGAAGAGGTTTATCAAGATAATGAAGATATTAAAATCTAAAATGACACACTTCCTTATCATTCCAAATCTAAAAAACCAACCTACGTTCCTATTTGGGCAAAAAATGTGAATTCTAATGTTTTTGATAGCTTATATCCCTCAATTAGTGCATCTAAAAAAAAGTGTGGCTCATATGGATGGTACTAAATGTATTATCATCTTTATCAAACCCTCTTACCCTTCCTCATCCCATGATAAATCCTACTAGGTCATCTATCCATCTTATTCATGGTAAAAACCTCAAAAACAAGAATTTGTTCCCAATTCCATAGTCCATGTGAATGACACTGACACCTATGCAAACACTCATGTTGTGAGATTATGGGCCCAAGATGGAGCACTGATAAAAAAAATAAATACACAAATAGAGTAATGATGTGAGAGAGAGAGGAACTAAACATAAGCCAAAAGATATCTTACATATTTAATGTGTATGAAAATAAATTTATAAGAGATGTAACATAGCAAATAGGGAAGTGTAACTGCCACCTTAAAAGGTGGAGACGTGTAACTTCCATCTATTTCGTTTGAAACCTAAGAAAGATAAATACACGTGTAGGAAAAAATATGAAATGGAATAATAAACCTACACTAACACCCCCTTAAACATAACTACTATGGGTAAAAGAAGTAGGTCCCACCAACATGGCCTGATGAGAAACACAAGTATAAAGAAATTTCCTCATAAAGCAGAGAAAAGGAGAAAACCCATAGGAAAAACTCCTCCCCAAAAGAGAGAAAATAGAAGTGCAAATAACATCTCCCTTAGTAGATAGACTACAAACATTTCACATATTTAACACTAGGACACCAAAGTTTTTTGGTGTTCATATCTATTTTTTGTAATATAACACCAATTTGGTATCATCCTATAAATTTAACACTAGGACACCAAAATGTTTGGTGTTCATATCTATTTTTTTGTAATATAACACCAATTTTCTATCATCCTATAAATTTAACACGAGGACACAAAAATGTTTGGTGTTCATGTATCTATTTTTTTGTAATATAACACCAAATTAGTATCATCCTATAAATTTTAACACTAGGACGCCAAATTTGTTGGTGTTCATATTTATTTTTTTGGTAATATAACACTAATTTGGTAATATCTTATAATTTAACACCAATATAATAGTGTTTATTTGTAAGATGATACGAAATTGGTGTTATGTTTTGGTGGTCAAAATTTTATCTTATAATTTAACACCGAATTTATAGTATCTCAACATTAATATAAGTTTATAAGGTAATCATTATTATCACTAAAATGTGCTTGTGAAAGGTTGATAAATTTCTTTTGAATAGGTTATTCCTCTGGGGTTAAATGTGTGAAATTTTTATTGTGAATTAATTGAACTATTTTATATATTCAACTATATTTAATATGTAGTTTACATATAAATTTGTAAAAAAAATAATGGTCATATTTTTATATATACAAGTTGCATGTGGTGTTTATTTCAAATATTTGCAAGTATTCTAAGGCTAAAATCATAAAAATGTCTAAACGACCATCAAATTTAACCCACGAGTCAAGGATGTATTATATATACTCAGATTGTAGAGTCACATGTAATGTTTTGTATAAGATATTAACATACAAATATTCATTTGTTGTTTTGTGCCTAACTTCTTTTTACCACACCTTTGTTTATAAGTGTTCCACATAAATTTGTGGATGCACATAAAGTTATTAGTATTTTTTTATGATTTTTTAGTTATATAAAAATGGTAAATTTTTCATTTATATAAAATCAAATGTAATAGTATCCACAAAAAATTAATTTTGAGGCATATTATGTGCCCAAATAGGATTTGGAGGGAAGTCAAATCGGGAGGCCAAATATTTCTTTATAATTTTTGAGGGAATTCAAATTTGGGGGCTTAATATTGTTTTGGAATTTTCGCGGAGATTGTTTTGGTGTTGGAGGGAAACATTGCACATTGGAGGCATTTAGGTAAAAAAAATAGCAACTGACATTTGATGCAGAGGATAAATTTGGGGGCATGATATTTTTTTGGCATTAAGAGGTAGATTTTTTTTGAGTTGGAGGGAAAAATTACATATGGGAGGTATTTAGGGAAAAACAAGGAATGCCATTTGTTGCATGGTCCAAAACTATTTACATGACTCAAACTTCACAAGGACAAAATTTGTTGAAAAGAAATTTGAATAGTATGGAGGTTAGAAGGAGCATTATATTATAGACATTGGAGCCTTGTGGATTAACAAAAACAACTAAGGTATGTATATATTTAATATTATTGAACTATGTTTTTAGCTTCTTCTCCTTCACGAGTTTGATATGTCTCCTCCTCATAGTTGGTTGTGCTCAGCTTACACACACTCTCTCTATCATTGTGGAGGTTCTATGTGTGGCTCTAGATTCTCCATCCATCAATAATGATGGTAGGAGAAGTTTCAAACTGATAACAATGGGTATAACTCATGCTTTTGAACAAGGGTGTTATATCATGACCTTCTCTCTAGATGCCTTTGAGTGTTGAGTTGGTCATAACCCTTTTCATAATTTGAATTTATAACCTAGTCGGGAGTCTCGTACCATGATTTCATTCTTTTCAAGAGAAAGGATCAAATTAAGGCCCTTATATAGGAGCAATTGCATCTATCATTACCACTTCCCTCGGATATTAGTATTTATGAAGCCTCAAATATGATATATTTGTAAATCACTAGCCTCAACCTTGCGTGGATTTCCTCTTGATGCGTTGTCAATGTTTTATTTAGAAATATGTGATGGTGGGAGACATCGCTTAGCCTATATCCATTTTTAGTTTTTTTACACTTACCTTTTTACCGATGGAGTTACATTCAACCAATGTCTCATGAGTAATCTATCTGGTATCATAGGGTCTCCTAGATTATATTTTAGATAAATAATTTAACACGTATGGTATTGTTGATTCTTAATGCACATATTTTCAACATGTGGAAATTTTCTATGAAATTGTGATGTAAACTCACTAGGAGGTCATGAGAAGTTTGAAAAATTCATGGTTCTTATTGTTCAAACATTCATAGTCAATCCTTCTTCTCATGTGATTGGACTTGAAAATCATATCAATGATTTCTTAGGGTTTTAACACCTTCCCAAAAATAAATAGCAAAGCTCCATCTATCTTCCCTTTTCTCCATGTCATTGGTATCTATGATGGTAATTCAAAATATAAATTATACCCTTCTAATGGTCAGATAAACAATAAACAATAACAAATCAGAAGAAGATAAAAGAATAAATAAATAAATAAACAAGATGGTGCAAATATGGGATCCCAAAAATTGAAGCATATGTATTTAATTATGTTTAAGTGAACTTGTATGGATCCTAATAGACATATTGAATGCATGTTGGAAGGGCATGACTTAACTTTAAACTAGAATAATGTATGCTTTCTTGCAATAGTGAATTATAGCATAAGGTTTCTAGTCCTTACAAGTAATATAGGCATATAATCATTGTTACCATTTTAATCCTAAAGACCATGTAAGTAGTAAATGATTGAAACAATAAATTAGATGCTTGTGCAAATAAATAATTTCATTTTCAATGCATAAATTTACATTGATATTATTATATACTTGCAACTCATGTTGTAATGAACCAATTTAAATCAAATTTTACATTACCTACATGAAAATACGAATGATTCCTTTAGTGGCAACTTTCGCATAAAGAATGGAAAAAATGATAATTGTTCTTATACCCAACTCATAAAATTTGTAATCAATGAAGAATTATTAAGTAACTGGATTGAATCATACATTATAGGGGTCAAATTAGGAACTAAGACATCATTTTACCTGCAACAACTCAATTCAAGATATGTTTAAACATGTCTCATTAATTCTTCTTACATTGATGTGGCTCTCCAATTCACTAACTCTTTTTTATTTTTCAAAATTAAAGAGGTTGAAATATTGATTTCTTCTGTCAGTAATATTCTTATGATGCAAAAATAAGCACTCGACTCTAGCTTGAAAAACTTTGGCTCAAAAATCTTGGTTTTATTAATAAACTTGATATATGGTAGCCCATGAAAGAGGGCACGGAGATCTCACAAAATGAGTGCACATCGATAGAGTTTCACTCGAAATGAAAATACATAATACTCTAAGTAACTAACAATTAAAACAACCTAAAGAAACTTATGCATAAGAGAAAAATGATCTACTCATACTCATATATCACAAAATGAAAGTAATAATGAGGGAGTGTCGTGTAACTCACATGCCTGGACTTTTCATACTCCAGAAGTAGAGAGAGGAGTTACAATGCAAGAATAACATGGAACTCCCATATGATAATAACACTATGATGCATATGATAGATTCTATGATAGAATCTGTCATATGTCATATAACTCCCTAAAAGACCTATGACTCACCTAAGTGATTTGACTCACCATGTGTGAGGTGTAAATAAACTAATAAACAATTAAATTTAAATAATACCTTCACACCAACACCGACCTTCATCAAAGCTTAAAAAAAACTTAATGGAAATCAAGAAAGAGAAGAGGCCTCCCTTACGAAAAAATTAAGAAAGATGCGTCGTATGGATCCTAGAAATAAGGTTTGATGAGGTACCCATGTTAAAACTGTAATCTTTCTAGAAGAAGAAGAGGACTAGAAATCCTAAAGTAGATGTGTGGATGCAGTAGACCTCACCCAAAGAAGATAGCGCAAGTGAAGAAACTTGGCTTCAGTGAAGGGTTTGGTAAAGATATATGCAACATGATCTGAAGTCTGATAGTACTAAAAATCAATGATATCTCCAAGGATAAAATATTGAATGAAGTGAGTGTATATCTCGATGTGCTTCATCCAATGGTGTTGAAATGGATATCTACAGATGGAGATGGTGCTAAGGTTGTCACAATAAATAATGGTATGTCATTGAAACTGAATACAAAACTCTATCAAAATCCCTTGTAACCAAATAAATTTCATGGTAGTGTTGAATGCTCCCCTATATTCTACCTTTTTAGAAGATATAACAATCTTTTTCTACTTCTTTCTTGACCAACTGAAAGGAACCAAACCATGAGAAAAGATATATGCAGAGGTAGATTTATGATGATCAAGATATCCATCCCAATATGAATCTATATACCCAACTAAATCAATCTTTTTCCCCCAAGTAGTGAATGTTATCGGTGTAGGTTCCTTTAACATAGTGAAGGATACACTTCGTTACTTTCCAATATAGCTCATGAGGCTCTTATAGGAATCTAGACACAATGCCAACAACAAAATGATAAATCTGGTATGGTATGGGTCAAGTAGATCAAACTCCCAACCAATTGGTGATAAAGGGTACCATCAACTAAGGGAGTGGAGTAATTGGCTACTAACTTGACTCCAAAAAACGAAGGGAGTGGGAGATGGATTAAAATTAGTCATGTTAAACATTATAAGTAAATCAAGGTCATACTTGGGTTGAGAAATGATGATCTCTGAGTCAGAATGGGTGATATAAATCCCAAGGAAGAAATGAAGTAAACCCAAGTTGGTCATGGAGAACTTGTTAGCTAAGATAACATTGAAAAAATTAATGATCAAGCAAGAGTTGTCCCAGTAATCAACAAGTCATCAGTGTACAAAACTAAGATAAATATGGACTCATCTTGTTGTAAAATGTAAATATTTGGGTCAAAGTGACACCTAGTGAACCCAAAAGTGATAATAAAGGAGTTTATCCTAACATACCAAGCATGAGGGACTTGTTTGATACCATACATAGAATTCCTAAGTCTACAAAAAGGGAGGAATCTTAGACATAACATGGTGGTTATTCAATATAGATTTCTTCCTCTAGGTCACCATTAAGGAAGGAAAATCTTAACGTCCATCTGGTGGACATATCCATCTATTAGCAACAATTATGGCTAGGGTCAGTTGAATAGAATTCATATTGGAAATGGGAGAAAAGGTCTCTGAATAATCAACCACATGAGCTTGGGAGAAACCCTTAACTACGAGTCATGCCTTATAATTTTCAATGTTCCCATCAACACTATACTTGGTTCTATATATCCACCTAAAATGAACCATTTTTCTTCCCTTAGGAAGAGGTGTGAGATCCTAAGTATGATTCTTCATGAGAGATGAATATTCCTCTTCCATAGCATAATACCACTAAGGAATCCCATTAGCCTCCAGAAAAATATTGTGGATCAAAAATAGAGGCAAAGAATGTGTGGGGCTAAAAAAACTCTAAATGAGTTCATCTCTCATATGAAGGATACCTTATCCAATCACCAACACTCTGCAAGGTCTTCCTAGCCTAACAAGGTCTAGGAGGAGATTCAGGATTAGAATATATCAAATCATAACTTGATTGAGAGGGGATATAGTCCTTGTCATCACTACTATAAAAATTGGTAGATGACAGAGTAGGAGAAACAAGATTATCAAGATCAAGAGGCTTAGAAAGATCATCAAAAGAGTCCTTGTCATGTTTAGAGAGGTGAAAAGAGACCTGTGCGGAAGGAAAGTATATGTAGGAGACGTATCTTGAAATTTCACACTTATCTCAATATAGAGATGAAGAGTGGTGGGGTTCAAAATTATATAACCCTTCACACCTTTGGGATACCCAATGAAGATATAAGGTTTGGATTGATGTTCTAAGGCCTTACGTTTCTTCTTAGGTATTTGAGCCATGCCAGTTGAACCAAAGAAACGAAAGTGCTCAACATCAAGTTTGCGTCTATACCAAGCCTCAAAGGGTATAATCCATTTTATTTCTTTGTGTAGATTGTTGTTCTAAATATAACAAGCACAGTTCATAACTTCTACCCAATATTGTGAAGGAAGGTATTTGGATTTAATCACACAGGTGACCATCTCCTTAAGAGTCATGTTTTTCCTTTTTACAACATCATTTTATGAAGGAATATAAACAACTATAAGCTGAAAATTAATTCCTTTAGAAGTGCAAAAATAATCAAACCTTTTGCTCACATACTTTCCTCCATTGTCAGTTCTAAGATCCTTGATAGAATTTTTGGATTGTTTCTCAACAAGAGCCTTGAAGTCCCAAAATTGATTGAAAACTTCATATTTCTGTTTGAGAAATTAAACCCACGTATAATGTGAAAATTCATCAATGAAGGTAAGTAGGTATTGATCTCTAGTGAATTAAGGAGATGGAAGAGGGCCAAAAATGTCACTATGGAAAAGATCAAGGGTATGAGAAGTTCTCCAAGATTTTCCCTTTCCAAATTTCTCTTTAAGGTGCTTTCTAAGGGCACAAACTTCATAAAGACCCTTAAAAAATGACCGGAGGAAATCCATTGACCATCTCATGTTGTCTCAATTACTCAAGGTAACGGTAGTTTAAATTTCCAAACTACTCATGCCATAGATTACAAACATCATCAATGTGAGTTAGTAAGGTGGTGGGAGAAGAGTCGGAAGTACAGTGGGAAAAGGTGTACAATCAGGCTTGGTGGTCTACTTTTCCCTTTGACACTATAGATTCACTATGCGACTCTCTAATGATAACTGAATTAGGGTTGAATTCTTCACACATCCCTCGACCAATATGGGTGATCCATTAGACTGATAATATGTTGGTGGAAAGTTGGGGAACACTAAGACATTATTAAAGGTTCCACCATCAATTTCCACTACTCCAATACCAACTAATGTGACAGATTTATTGTCACCCAAGCTGATTTAGGACATGCTACAAAGTTCCATGTTGAAAAAATTAATGTGAGAGGAACCAATATGGTGTGAGGCAACAAAATATATAATCCATGTTGATGAAATATCTACTCTAGCTACAAGGGATTTTCCTTTCTTCTTCTCGGACTTGGTTTTGTTTTCCGTAGAAGAATCAGGTTTTAGAGCATTTTTCTTGATAGAAGTAAAAAAACCTATATTATTCTTCTCAAGTAAATGAGTTAGGTAGTCAATTTTTTTTCATGCATTTATGCTCTTCATGTCCCGAATTCTTGCAATAGGAACACTTGCACTTCTCCTTCTTTGGTTTAGAATCAGAAGTAGAGGAAGAAGTAATCGTGTTGGATTTGGATTGGGTGGAATTAGCTTCCTTCTTAGGCTGGTCATTTTTCTTTATTTTTTATATTTTCCTTTACCATTATTTGTTATTAGGGCATGTGACTTAGACTTGATTGCACCCATTTGGATCAAATTGTCTTATTCTCGAATGAGTTGTAAAGAAAAGTTGTCGAATGAGGGCATCTTCCAAGTAGTACCTAAAGATTCTTTCATGGCATGAAAGGTAGAAATGAAGACAAAGTTTTTGGGTCCAATATTAGAAAGAATGGATAATATCAGTTGGTAATCCTTCTTATCAACTCCACATCCTTTCAACAACAATATCTTATGCACATATTTTGAGAAGAAGGGTTATCAAAGTTACTATGAGTCAAACCTAGGAATTTTTTCTCTAACTTATGAGCTCTTATATCATCCTTTTTTCTAAAAATTCCATCTAAATCTTGTTAGGATTCATTAGGGGTTATTGAAGACTCAACGTGAAAGAGAAGGTCAGACAAAACAAACATAAAAATAATACCTAAGGCTTCATCATATTGGTTGAACCACTTAGATTTCTCAGGTTCATCATCGGGTTTGGTTTCCACTCCCATAGTGATGTGATACAACTCTTTAACCCTTATTTTGATCAGTATTTTGTATTCAAATTTAAATAAATCAAACAACACAAAAAAATTAATAGTACCGACATCCATCGTAAGAAAATAAAGAGAAAATACATAAAAGTAAAGTAGACACACACCCAATAATAATAGTTTTATCCCCTGTTTACGACACTTTATAATTTGTGTGTTGATTATAATCAAGATTGTTTGTGCAGTGTGAAAGAGTTGGCCACTCACTTTGTAATTGGTAGAATCCACACAAAGGTGGAGGCCACAATTTTTTTTTAATGCACACAAGTGATGTAACACCATAAAAAGCACAATAAAGTCATAAAATGAGAAAAAGAGAAAAACTAAATATAATTGTGATAAATAACATCACATGATGCAAAAAAAGGGCTCCCTTCCTGTAAGGTTGTGGTAGACACACTCACTAAGCCCCAAATGAAGGAATATGGTTACAAAAGTTTTCCTAGATACAATAACTTTCAAGTTGTAGTAGGACATCCAATAATAATATGACCCAATTGATTAAGTTTCCCCAAATTAAATTAGATTAAAAATGACCTAAGTTTTAATCAAAATCTATATTTAATTAAAACTATAGTTCTAATAATGAAACAAATCTAAGTTTGAGTAAGGAAGGAAAAAAAATATTTTGGAAGGTCAATGTGGAGGGGACAATTGACTAAAGCTTGGGTGAGATGGTTGGGTACATGGCTCCATGAGTTGTAGCAGTACCCAAGAAACTCGGTGTAATAGTCATGGCTAGGAGTCTTAGAATGTGAGTCAAATGTTGAATGGTGTGACTGCGAGTCAATGATTTGGGTGATACCGACTCTGGGTAGAGTAGGGTCACAAAGTTGAGAGAGCATGCGAAGAAGGGATGAGGGATGAACGAGCCAAGAACAAGGTGAGGCATGAATGGTCCGAGTTGGGTTGGAATAGGTGATCTAGGGTCAAATGTAGATCTAAGGTGAGGAGTTATATCAGGGATATTGATGAGGTGAGACAACAAAGGCACAAGATAAATCTTGAGTGAATGCACACATAGGTGGAGAGCTAGGTGAAGCGAATGACCGAGCCAAGGTAAGAAAGTGTGACAAGGTCTAATATAGAGAAAAATATCATATTTTTGAGTTATAAGGGCCGAGTAGGGGATGAGACCCATGGAGGAAGTGGGTAGCTCGGGGGTTGAGCTAAGAATTTCAGGTAGCTCAGAGTGAGCTCGATGGAGGACTAGAGAGCTTGGGTGAGTAGAAAAGAGCCCATGTATCTTAGATTTAATGTGGGGTGTAGAGTAATAAGCTTTGTGTGTTGTAGGGAAGAAGATGAAAGAGGTGGCTTGGGTAGCTTACCAAGTTGGAGGTAGCTAAGGGTGAGATGGTCCAAGAAAAAATAACCTCCAAAATTTGAAACTCCACCAAACTTAACTGTAACTAACTAGAGTTAGCAGTAGAAAAATTGAAACTTGCACATACACCAAGAAACACCATAAAACAACCAAACTCCATCAAAACCAATATTAACCCAAATAATGCCAAATATTCACAAATCCAATACAGATTAAAAACTTTGCTTAAGAGTTAATAAAACCATGAAATCAAGATTAATCAACAACAATGAAGCGAGTGACACAATTACTGAAATCAAGATTTGATATCATGAAAAGGGTAGAAATATATCCCTAAATACATGTACATTGACAAGTTTGCACTCAGAAAAAAAATGTGTAATACTCTAAGTAATTACAAGAAAAATAATCTCAAGGAACTTGTGTATAAGAGAAAAATGGTCTACTCATACTCATAGATCAAAAAATGAAAGTACATATGAGGGAGTGTTATGTAACTCCCATGCCTAAACTTGTCATACTTTAAAAGTGGATAGAGGAGTTACAATGCAAGAATAACATGTAACTCCCATATGACAATGACACTATGACGCATATATCAGATTCTATGAATGAATCTATCATATGTCATATAACTCCCTAAAAGACATATGAATCACCTAAGTGAGATGACTCACCATGTGTGAGGTGTAAATAACCTAATAAATAAATAAAAGGTAAATAACATCCTCACACTCACAGAACAAAAATCTATTCATTCCTAGCTATCTATTGTACAATTTTTTTGAAAAAACTAAAATCAAGCATAAAAAAAGTAGTAATATTTTTGAGATAAGGAATAACATTAATTCCCAATTAGAAGCATCCCAAAAGTTAATAAGTAAAAAAGGGATTACTCAAAAATTGAACAAATAAGAATGAATATTAAATAAGGAGTTGGCTCTAAACCAAAAACGAGAAGAATATTATTAGCAACAAAAATCAAAATAACAATAGAAGAAGCAAGGAATGTCTTATAATAAATTATTTCACTATGTTGTTCTTAATGTGAGTATACTCAACTCGAAGACTTGTAGAGAATGGAAATCTCCTCACTTCCACTTACAATAATTCTATCTCATGTCTCAATTTTTTCAAGGGAATATTAACAAGACCTTTCCCTACTCTTTAAAGGCATAAAATATTTCTTGAACTACTCCACAAGATTTCGAAGATTATCCAAGATATGAAAATATTCACATAATGAGACTATGATGCTTTTCTAAGAGACTCTGATACTTTTGTAAGAGACATCGACACTTTGATAATTTTATAAGAGACTGACACTTATTTAGTGGAATCTGGTACTTTTGTAAGAGACTTCGATACTTGTCTAGTAGAGGCCAACACTTTTTATAGAGAATATGATGTTATTCTAGTGGACTTTGGTGCTTTTGTAAGAAGCTTTGGTGCTTCTCTAGTGGAATCCAACAATTTAGTAAAATATTCCCACTCTTCTCTAGTGGAGTTCAAAACTTTTATAAGAGACTCCAATGCTTTTATAGTGGATTCTAACACTTTTTTAACAAACTATGGTGCTTCTTTAACGGACTTTGACGATTTTCTAAGAGACTCTATGATGTTCCATCTTAACTCAACAAATTAAGTTCTTCCAAAAAGTAGATTTTTTGGAAATCCAAACACGAAAAATTGAACAAATACCTTGATTCAAATCACTTTTTGTAATCCTCCAACATCTATAGTTGTCTCTTCATGATGATCAAGAACTTAGTCTACCCTACTCTTTTATCCTCTAATCTCATAATGCAAGAATGCAATCTCTAGTCTTGTGTAGAATATCACCTTTCTTTATGTGTTTTGTTCTATATAATTGGTCAACCTATACTTGCTTGGCATGGAATCATCTCAAATTGATGTATGATTTGATCTTATCCCCTCCTTTGGTTATCTTCAATGATTCTCCTTTAGTGACTGTGATCTTGTTTTCAAAGTTGCTTGCTTCAAGGCATGAACTCACACATCATGAATGTACACATGATTTAAATGAAAACACCATCTCATTTCAAACACTTATGGATATTTTATTCATAACTTTCTCTAATGGTCATTTGAGGTCATAACCAAAAGGATGTATTAATAGGACTTATAGTCATACGTAGGATTGGTCCAAAGATTGTAGCCTTTGAATCCCTGAGTTTTAGGGATAGATTTTCAATGAATTTGGATATAAAAAAGCTAAAAACAAATCCAGACATCCATCAGAGTGCCCTAAAACATATCAAAAGTGTTGGTGGGTTTATTGTGCATGGTATGCTAATTTTTAAAGACCCTTATAGACCTAATTAGGTCTCTTAAGAAGCTATTAACAAGGTGAAGGTGGTTCAGATGGCATATTCAAGCTTGTAAATAATCTAAGGTGGTATATTCAAACTTTTTCCAACTACTCAAACCATTCATTACTCCTTTCTGCTCTTAAAACATCATAAACACTACTATATAGGAAAAATAGTGCCATTAAGCCAAGATTGTGGGCATAAGGTATAGTACACACTTACCAATGGATTTTGGTTCTAAAACTTTGCATAGTGATAAGTTAGCCTCAAGGTCACAATGAATTCAAAATTTTACATAATTTCACCATACATGCTGGGAGAACATGCAAGCCCTAGTTCAGGGGTAGCGAAGAAAAATTTGATTGCATAGAACTACTTAGGGGGTTTCAAGACTCCAAATAAATTTTGTTGAGCTTGTAATGATGTCCCCTAGCTATTCCAAACATCATAGTAACCCTTCTTCCTCTTGAACTCTGATTGTCAACTATGTGTGTAATTTGGGTGTATGCATGGTAGAAATGTGCCAAAATTACAAGAATACACTATGAAAATTACTCCTAACTTCAAAATCAGTTTTATTATGCTTGTACAAGCCTCCCATGTCCTACTTACATGAGTGAATTACATATATAGACCAAAAATCTTGCTTTTTGTGTTTTACTTGTTAGGTTGTGGAGCCTATTTTCATGAGAGGAAGTGTTGAAGGCTGTACACTAAGATTATTGTACACTTTCCATAGTTGTCTCACCAGGGTTCGGGGTCGGGCCGGGGGCAGCAGTCCCCGGTAGCAGGGGCTCACGGGTGCAGCCCCTGATTTTTTTTTGGCCTTAAAATGTGCCCGATATACCGAGAAACGCACTTTTCTCATATGTGCAGGATTTTTGACCCATAGGTTTATGGGACAGTTTTGGCCCATGGTTTTGATACCCACGGTTTTGTAAAACCGCTTAAGAAGTTTTCTATTTATATGGTTTTGTGCATATGGTAGATATAATGTAACATTGTAGATGTGTTTTGAATTCGGCTGTGAATTTTGTAGAGTTTGTTGAGCATAGCTCCAAACATATCTGGGTATTGTATTGATAGAGCGGTGGCTTGTAATAAAATTTGACTAAGTGATTCTTGGTGGACGTAGCCCAAATTGGGTGAACCACGTTAAATATTGTCTCTTTGTGTTGTGTTATTTTATTTTGCACTTTTATTTGAGATCTGTAATAATTTTTGCATATTAGTTTCTATTGTTGTGATTCTGTGAGGGATTATTCCGCATATTTTATCCCTTATTTCCTAACATTACTCATATCCTTATTCTTACTCAACTACACCCTAGAAAGACTCAACAATTGTCTAAACATAAAACAATGATAAATATCATTTTATCTACCTATTAGCTCGTGTAATGAAATTTTCATATGATGACATGGATCTAGAGGCCATTTTTTAGCCTATAATATTTATTTACCAACTCCAAAACTACCCTTACAACTCTCCTACAAGCACATGTTTACCCATGGCAACATGTCAAGGTGACTACAAAACACAAAAGAATATAAATAGGTTCCCTAGGACCTTCAAGGTCATCACACCTGTTGACTTCTTCCATAAAGGTGGTTTAGGCCTTTCACAATCTTTATACAATTCAAATTTTTGAATAATCCATTTTGGCGGGAAATTAGCAAACCCCTAACAAAACACCTAAATTTGAATTCTTGGTATTTAAGACCACTTGAAATCATGCAAATATCCTCCTTGTCATCTCCTAAAGTCATTTGTTTGGTCTTGAGCTCACGCTCCTGCATCACTCCAACGCTTCTATAATGGAATATGATGATTTTCTAAGATACTCTGATGCTTCTCTAGTGGACTCTAAATTTTTTCTAAGAGACTCTGGTGCTTTTCTAGCAGATTCTGTCATTTTTTGGGAGAAAAATTGATGAGTTACAACTAGTGCAATTGATAGTAATAAAAACTACCTTGAATTGACATCTTATTAATAGAGGAAATAAATCCCAAACACTAAAAAATTAAAATTGTTTCCAACTTAGAATATGATACATGTATACTTGCAATGATTGTTCAGTTTTGAAATTTTATTTATACTATGTTATTCATCTGGGTATATATTAATTTTCACGTGTTGTGTGAAATAACTTGTATATACATAATCAATGTCCCAAGATTTTGGCATAAATTCTTGGATAAAAAGACATATAAGTTTGGATTAAGGTATGTACCACAACCTCCACAATTTTATTTTTCTAACCTATATTTGGCTAAATTGAATTTATTTTAGCTATAATAAGTTCATATTTGAATATTGGTATGTCATTTATTGCAAAACTTAAAAGACAAGTCAAGCTCAAATATTTACAAATGGACAATATCATGAGTTTGATGAGGTTGAGGCTTCTAGGAAAAATGTTACTCAATATCCATGTCCATGCAACCATTGCAAAGGTGGAATAATTAGAAAAAGGGAAGTCATCCATGGGCATATAATCAATTATGGGCACTCTAGAGTTAGCCCTTGGACTCAATCTGATTATCTTGATGACTTTGATTATCATATGAGAGGTTATGATGAGGGAAAGCACATAAATGAATGGATTGAAATGACTAGACTGATGAATTATACTTTACAATTACTTCATGAAAAAAGTGCAGCTCATTTTGAGGGTGGCATAAATTTCAAGGATAAGGGTACGAGATTGTGGGAAATTTTAATGGATCAAGCTTCAAAACCTATGTATCCATCTTGCAAACTAAGTATTTTATCAGAAATCCTAAACATTCAAAATTTACAAGTGGTTCATGGATGGAAAAATGATAGTGTGGATAAATTTTTAGAATTTATACATAATTTATTACCGTGAGATGGATTTTCATTTCCAAACACACACTATAAATGTAAAGATTTGATTTCCAAATTAGGATTAGGTTATGAAAGCATTAATGCATGTGTGAAGGGTTTTGTTCTATTTTGCAAAACAACTGCAAATGAGATCCATTATCCAATATGTGGAGAAGCATGGTATAAAATAGGTTTGAAATCAAATGCTCCAAGAGAGAGTCTTCGTCACTTTAATCTTAAAAAACATTACGTCAAATGTATAGGTGTCCAGAAATTGTTAAACATACGCAATGGCATACCCAAAATAAGATCCTCAATGGAAAACAAATTCATCTTGTTGATTCCAAATGTGGATGCATTTTTGATAACAAATGTCCTAATTTTGCACAAGAATAACACAATATAAGGATGGGGTTGGCTTTAGATGGTGTGAACCCATTTTTAGATATGAAAACTCCTTAGTCAACTTGGCCACTATTTTTGATAAATTATAATTTTCCTCCTTGGGTAGCAACCAAGCCATATTTCTTAATGCTTTCATTAATTATACTAGGGAAGAATAGTGTAATTTAAAATATAATAGATGTTTATTTGGATCCATTATATGGTGAGTTAAAATAATTGTGGGAAGGGATTGATGCATTTTAATATTTAAGGTATAGTTCTTGTTTGAGTTTCACATTCAGGGGAACATTACCTTTTACAATGCATGACCTTCCTACATATGGAACCTTAGTTAGGATCACTATCCAAGGCTACAATGGATGTCCTGCTTGCATTATCAAGACATTTGTGTGAATCTCAAGTGATTTTAATAAGTGTATTTATTTTGGAAACTATGCTTACCTTCCAATAGATCATCCATATCATTAACAAAAATCACGTTTTGATGGTAACAAAGAGTTTTGAAAATCCCCATTGGTAAAAAAAACTAAATAAATTATTGGGAAGTCTACAATAAGAAAATAATTTATAGAAAGTGGTGGTATTTGTGATGGTAAATATGATCCAACTGTAGACACCTAAATTCCACTTTTGCAATCTCATTTCCAAAACGCACACAAATCACTCTTATTCTTCCCAATTCAGTTATAATTCATAATATTTACTAATTAACTAACGTTTCTTACTAGTTTGTTCTATTAAAAAATCACTTCATTCATTACTAAACCTCTTTCGCATTCAAAATTCCACTTTACGACAAATTGTAAGCCAAAATCCTCTTTAAAACAGACAATTAGTGTTTATAAGCTAATTAAGCCTAATTTTTCCCTTGATTTCATCAAAATGCCCTAATATTGACTCAAACCCTTCTTCCAACCACTCAAAATCACCCCATTCACCTCCACAATGTCTCAAAAAACTTCAAAAACTTATCTTAGCCTCCTAATTGACCCTAAGCAGTTAATTAAGGCTCCTCACATCTTAATCACTTGATAATTCACTAATTGTGATTAGCAAGGCCTAATCATGATTAATGATTCTAATCTAATTTGGGGCTTTTAGTCCCACATGTACCAAAATACATAATCCCCATCAGGAACCCAACCCATGAGATAAATCTCTCCAAGAAACCGAGCTCTCAGTGCTCCTAAAGGATGTTCAACAACAATACGATTCCAAGCCCAAATTTGTAATAAAGTGGCAGGACCTAATGCCCTCTGCCCATGATAGGATATCAAGTGCGAATCGGAATATAAGTGAGCTGATATAAACTGATGCCAACAGTAAAATCTACGCTGAAGTAGGCCGTGGATCACTCTAATAAGGACACAAGGAGAATTGTGCCACCAGTCTTGTCAGGAAACAAAATGTTGCTGACAAGAGCTAATAAGTATACGGGGACCCATCCTAGACACAGATCGGTCATGCATCTCCCAACCATAACTGACATACCTCAGTGGGGAATATCAGTCACTTTAAATAGCATGGTTGTATAATGCTCAAATCGGTCTAGGAGACCATCATAGGTAATCAAATGGCCCTGGATCAAGAACTCACAGGATCCGCCTAACATCCTCTAGTGTCAAGCTCATCTCACCCAGTAGGAAGTCATAAAGTTTGGCTCTCACTATGCCATCTCTCAACTAAGGTTGTGAGTAGACTATGATCAAAATTGATATGGAGCATATGAGGTATATAGGATAAAATTTTCACCTCTAAGGTGATATCAAGGAAAATCCAGTCTGGACATCCAAGTGTTGCCTCAAAAGTCTGAAGTCGTGCATGTCGCTTCCACATCCCTAGTGCATCGAGACATAGCTATAGAGCTAGTTTATTCAATTATTATAGTTTTTATTCTATTCTACCATGTAATTTTCTTCTAAAAATTCTAGTTTATCATGTTATTCATCTATTCCATTATTAAATTTCTTTATACGCCACCTTTTTCTTCTACGTGGAGTTTGCTAAAAACTAATTTTTTTTCCTAAAAGCAATTTTAAATTTCCTTTTATACGTAGGCACCCCCTTTTTTGCAATAGCGCCATGTTCTTAGCATGGGCACCTACGCGCTCATGTGTAATAAAAAAATCATTAAAAAAAGGACCCAAGCTAGCACAGGCACTCAGGCACCCATGCTACCCAGCAAAATGTAAAAAAAACCACAAAACAGGCTAGCACATGCACTCAGGCGCCCATGCTTCCTAGAAAAAAGGAAAAAAAAACCACAATCCAGGCCAGCACAAATGCCTAGGTGCCCATGCTGCCTCAAAAAATGCAAAAAAAATCATAAAAATTAGATAGTAGAGGTGCCCATGCGCCCATACTGCCCAAAAAAAATAGAAAATTCATAAAAATTGGCCAGCACAGGCGCCCACATACCCATGCTTCCCAAAAAAGTAAAAAAAATCATAAAAATTGGCTAGCCTAGGCACCCATACTACCAAAAAAAAGTCAAAAACTCAAAAAAATAGCCAACATAGGCACCCATGCAACCATGCTAGTGAACACATGTCAAAAGAGCAAAAAAAATTAGCCAACATAGGCACCCAGGCACCCATGCTGGCAAACAAATCTCAAAAAGGTAAAAAAGGAAGCCAACATAGGCACCCATGCACCCATTGCTGGAAAGTAAAACACAAAAATGCATAAACACCACTAGTGTAAGTGCCCATGCACCCATTGTTGCACCAACATAGGTGCCCAAGCGCCCATGTTGTGCCAGCATAGGAGCCCCCCCAAATTTTCCCTAAATTTAACCTAAAATGCATATTTTTCGCTAAATATTCAAAAAAAAAAAAATTTCAGGGTAAAAGGGAGGACCATGTACATGTGGTCCTGTCGACACTAAAATTTTCCTCCATAATTTCTATTTCATTAATGTATGTATTAGGAATAGGATGTTGTTAAGTATAATTAGTAGTAGCGTCTGATAGAAGATAACGGGTGCCGTCAGTACGGTGTCACCAATAATGTGGAATACGGTAACAGTCAAAGTACAATAGGAATGTTGTAAAAAGTAAATATTTGTCGTAAGTGGTCCGGTAATGTTAAAATGTCAAAGTTTGGGTAATTAGAGAAGTAGGGTCTACATGATTAGGAATTAGAAATATTATATTGGTAATAAGGACAAGGAGTGAGGTCATAAATATTTTGTGTATTTTATTTGTAAAAAGTCTAAAAATGTGGAACCCATGTAAAATGATAAGGTTTATCTTATCTTAAGAGATAAGCTTACATGTACAGATAAGAGTTAAGGTATGGAATATGATTTTTCAGAGTGGATTTCTTATCCTATCTTAGAGATAGGATGGATAAGCCTGGAAGTTCTATAAATAGAGAGGCCACCCCCCTCATTTAGCATAGAAAGAAGTAGTGAGAAATATTGTAGGAAGTGTGCGAATGAAGCCATCAGTTTAAAGGTGTGTTGAAGAAGCCATTAAGAGGTGTAATTGTAAAGTTTCTCCCATAGTCTTGGTGAAAGGAAAGTGAAGTCAATAACACTTGAAGTACCTCATGGGTGAGATTGTAACAGTTTCATGTTAATATTATAATTTACTTTGATATTTCAGATTTGTCATCATTCCATCTTATCATAGTTGATGGTATTCTTGTGTTCGGTTGTTGTTTTGTTTCCAGATTACATCCACCAAACTAAAGGTTGTGCATTAGTAAATAATCATAGCACGAGGAGTTCTCGGTGAAGAATTAATCATAGTGTCGGATTGGTGATGACATTTTGGTTCCGTTGCTGAGACCATTCCTCGTTGGTGGATTTTCTGGAGAGATATTCCCACTTAGTCAAAAATCAATTGGAGGATAACCTTGTTTTTACTGTGCATAGAAGTTACATGGTAAAGTCATTTTTACGCATGAATAGTAGTTACCATGATAAAGTCATTTTTGCTGTGAATAGTATTTATCATAAAGTCACTTTTTACCGTGAATAGTATTTACCACTAACTTCACTTTTTACCGTGAATAGTGTTTACCACAGTAAAATCAGTTTTTTACCGCAGTAAGTCAAGTTTTACCATAGTTTACCGTGGTCATTTCTATAGTAATTCAAATTATTTGTGCACATAAGTCTTGGTGATTGTACTTGTGGGTTGGTATTTCACGGTGGTTACTTTTGAAAATGGGGAAAGATTCCTTTTTTTTCAGCTCAAACTAATGAAGATGCTTCTTCCTTTCATTCAAGAGTTTCAGCGATCTTGTATTTGTAATGGCCTTATAAGAAGGGAACAAATGGACTGAATTTTTTGCCTACCTTTTTGGATGGTTCCGCACTTAGGTGGTTTGAAACACTAGGTGATAATGTGAAAAACTCATGGGATTTATTAACTGAAAGTTTTCTTGAAGAATTTGGTGAACAACAGAGATATGCAGATCTCATGAACGAGATCAAAAAGCTAGCCCAAGGAGAGAAGGAGAAGATAAGGGATTATCATGCTCATCTTCTAGAGCTAAGGAGGAAGCTCGATGCCCAGATCCGGAAGGAAGGATTAGTGGATGGGGTTGATGAATGGCATGGATAATCTAATCTGTAAGAACTTCATTCTTGGGATGAAGTCTAGAGATCAAAACAACAAATGAAGTTATGACCACCCAGCTACCATTGAACAAGTAAAGGAGATTGCAAGAAGGCAAGAAGAAAGCATGGAAGAGGAGCCCAAAGAAATTGTTGTTAAAGTAGAGCCTACACCAGCACATTTGGTCCAGAATCCACAACCCACTCCCGGTGAGCACAAATATTTCTCCTAGTACATCTACTGAGTATGAAGATCTGCTTAGAAAGATGGGCCAGTTAACTATTAATCTTCTTCAAGGAAAGGAATTTAGTTCTCAGGGAGGAGATAGAGGTCCAAAAAGAAATATTTCTGAAGTTGTTTGTTATGGTTGTTATAAAAAGGGTCATTATAAGTATAATTGTCCAGATAGAGCTTCTACATCTGGTACAAGAGATAATGATAAAGGAAAAAGCACCTGTGAATTCTCTTGATGTAGTAGATAAGAGTAGAAATAATGAAGTAGATGTGTTTTGTAACAAAAAGAAAGAAAGAAAAAGATAATCAAGATGGAACTGATCCTAAGAAGATGAAAGGAGAAACTAGTAAGAAACATAGGAGAAGAAAGTTGGGTGTGTGCAGGATTTTCTGATTTCACAGGGGCAAGGACCATACTCCATCTTGGAAGATCTGTCCAAAAGGCCTGCAAATATTACATATGGTCAACTCTTGGCTATGTCTTCTGAGAAGAGGTTGGGAGTTGCGAGGTGGACTCAATGCTCGAAGAAGGAAGGAGGTTGAGGTCCCTGTTTTGGAGGCAGAGGCAGATCCTTATGCTCCACAAGCTGAGGTATTATGTAATGGTATTTCAATTCATGATGTCTTAGTTGATGGAGGTGCTGTAGTTAATGTAATGACCGAGTCTGTAATGAATATGTTGGGTTTAAAAATTGATCACCCTTCAACACTTATGTTAAGGTCATTAAATAAGGGAAAAACTAAACCAGAAGGTGTAGTTTCAAATGTGGCAATATCTGTTATGGGTGTTGTATGTGTGGTAGACTTTCAGGTGATGAAAAATGGTACTGTTGCGTACCCAATGCTGCTGGGAAGACCATGGCTAAGGAGAGTTCATGCAAGAAACTACTGGAATGAAGGTTTCATGACACTTGGACGTGGTAGAGAGAGGGTGAAGATAAACGTGATCCCTCGACATCATAAAGCAGAACCTGTGGATTCAAGTGATGAAACTGATGATTGGACATCCTCTGATTACTCTAGTACTAGTGAAGTGGACACTGAAGATGAAGAAAGCAAGGTGGATGTTTCAGTCATGGATATCCTTCCAGTCACACCAACTCATGACCCCATAAAATTATCTGAAGAAGAAGTTGATGATCGTCTCCAACAAATAAAGATTGGTGATGCTGTGATGGAGAGTGAGAAGGAATCCTACCTCTAGCTCTTTCGAAGGTACATACACCTATTCACTTTTGATTACAAGGAACTCCGTCAAGTAAGTTGGGTAGAACATTGTATTAAGCTGGTAGATGGTGCTAAGCCCATAAAGCAAATGCCATATAGAATGAATCCTAATTTTTCCAAGACTGTAAAAGAAGAAATAGATAAGTTGCTTGATGCAGGATTCATATTTGCTGTGGAGAATTCAGAATGGGTTTCTCCCATTGTGATCTCAATAAAAAAGAATGGGAAGCTACGCATTTGTGTTGACTACAGGAAGCTCAATAAGGCAACAAAGAAGGATCATTACCCTCTTCCATTTTCAGATCAGATCTTGGACGAAGTAGCTGGCCAGGAGTGCTATAGTTTTGCTGATGGATATAGCGGCTACAACCAAGTTCGTATAGCAGAGAAAGATTAGCTGAAGACCACGTTCACCACTCCTTGGGGAACGTTTTCTTATAGAGTTATGCCTTTTGGGTTGTGTAATGCTCCGCCAACATTCCAACGTTTGATGAATAGGGTGTTCGAACCCTACATTGGGACCTTCATCAGAGTATTTCTGGATGATTTTTGCATCTATGGGAGCAAGTTGGACCACCTGCACCAGATGGAGACAACATTTCAAAGGTTAGATGAAGCACAAGCCTCACTAAACCCTACAAAGTGTGTCTTTGGATGTTCTAAAGGTGTTTTGTTAGGGCATGTTGTATCCAGAGATGGTATTGGTACTGATCCTGATAAAGTTTCAAAAATCAAAGATTTACCATTTCCTATGAATAGAAGTAAGTTGAGATCATTTTTAGGCCATGTGGGTTACTATAGAAGGTTCATCAAGAATTTCTCAAAGATTGCACAGCCACTAACCCAGTTCTTGAAGAAGGATGTTACTTATGAACCAGGAAATAAGGCGCATGAAGCTTTTGGACAACTGAAGGAAGCCTTGGTGTCTTCACCTGTTTTGAAAAATCCAGATTGGAGCAAGCCATTCATTGTGTACACTGATGCCTCATATGCAGCACTAGGAAGTACTTTGAGCCAAAAGGATGAAAATGTGAATGAACATCCAATTTACTTTGGGAGCAGACAAATGAGAAGTGCTGATGTAAACTATACCGTAACTGAAAAAGAGGCTCTGTCTATCATTTTTGTTGTAAAGAAGTTTAGAAATTACTTGTTAGGGAAAAAATTTATAGTTGTAATAGATCATCAGGCTCTGAAATATATTGTCAATAATCCTAACCGATCAGGGAGGATAGCAAGATGGATAATTTTGCTACAAGAATTTGAATTTGATATTATAGATAGGCCAGGAAAGAAGCATGTCAATACAGATGCACTCTCTCGAACCTATGATGGTTTAGGATCATCTTGTGATGATGATGATTTTCCTGATGCAACATTGTTCTCCCTTGACACAATCCCTCAGTGAATACATATATATTTGGAATTATCTGAATGAATTCAAGTTTCCTGATGGTGCCAATGCAAAGACTAAGAGAAAGATTACTCAAGCCAGTCATCCATATTCTATTCTACATGGAGCATTATTTCGAATAGGACCCGATGGACAGTACAAGAGGGCAATTGGACATGATCAAGAAAAGGAGCTGTTATAAGAATTCCACAATGGTACATGTGGAGGGCACTTCTCTAGACAACTTACAGCAAGAAGGATCTTGGATGCAGGTTATCACTAGCCCACTCTTTTTAAAGATTGTTATAATTATTGTAAGACATGTGATATTTGTCAAACACATGGTAACCATAAGACTTCATCAGCTTCATTATGTCCTATTCTTCCACTTGGTCCCTTTGAAAAGTGGGGGATAGACATTGAAGGTCCACTTCTAGCTACATCACGCCAAAATAAGTATATTGTAGTTGCCACAGATTATTTAACCAAGTGGGTTGAAGCTAGGCCATTGAAAACAATTTCCATGGATGAAGTGGCAAGGTTCATATATGAATGCATTGTCTCCAGATTTGGTTGTCCATTAGAAATTGTAACAGATCAAGGAAGCCACTTCATTAATGAGGTGGTAGAAGCCCTAGTCAATAATTTTTCTATTAAGCATAGGAAGGCAACAACATACAAGCCAAGTACAAATGGATAGGTGGAACGAACAAATTTTGTGCTGTGTCAAATTCTAGCAAAAGATGCAGCCTTGCAGGTACATAAATGGGATAAAAGGATTCATGCCGCATTGCGGCCATATAGGGCAACATCAAAGTCAGCAACAGGATACTCCCCATTTCAATTGGCCTATGGCATTGATCCAGTTATTCCTATTGAGTTTGATATTTCCACTGTGAGAGTTATGAAAAATGAAAGGATGGATCAAAGTGATTCAGTAAAAGAAAGGTTGGTACATCTTCATTTGCTAGAGGAAATGAGTGAAATAGCAAAGGACACAAGCCATAAGAATAAAATGAAGCAGAAGGAATACTTTGATCAAAAGATCCGATGGTTTCCATTTCATGTGAATGACTTGGTCCTAGTATATGATTCCAGATACAAAAGAAAGAAGATAGAAAAAATTTCTTCCTAAATGGATGGGGCCCTACAAAATAGCAGCTGTGCATGAAAATGGTACGTACCAACTGGAGGAATTGGATGGCACTCCCATTACGAAATGGGTCAACCACGACAAGTTGAATATTTTCCAAGCACCAGAATAGTCTACTATGAGGATGGAGTAGAAGCTAGGAATGGGGAAGATGTCGACACTAAAATTTTCCTCCATAATTTCTATTTCATTAATGTATTTATTAGGAATAGGATGTTGTTAAGTATAATTAGTAGTAGTGTCTGATAGAATATAATGGCGCTGACAGTACAATGTCGCTAATAATGTGGAGTATGGTAACAGTCAAAGTACAATAGGAATGTTGTAAAAAGTAAATATTTTTCGTAAGTGGTCTGGTAATGTTATATTCAAAAACTTAAATTTTTCAGGGTAAAAGGGAGGACTATGTACATGTGGTCCATCCACTGGAAGCCTAAGGTAGCCCTTCACAAGGTTTACACGGTGCCTTAGATTCACTATCCTCATCATTTCCTTCTATAGGTCAGAGCTCAATTCAGTAGGTGATGACAGTCCATCCACTGGAATCCTAAGGTAGTCCTTCACAAGGTTTACACGGTGCCTTAGATTCACTATCCTCATCATTTCCTTCTATAGGTCAGAGCTCAATTCAGTAGTCAAATGATAAGCAAATGTGGTAAAATAACTTGTTGTGGTGGCTTATATGCTCATTTCTACCTCCCGTAGTGTGTTTCTCACTCCCAAAGTGCCTCAAGACCACCGTATTTCTTCCAAAATTCCTCTAACACTGACCGCAATGATTATTTTTTAAAAATAATTATTTTCAGCATATTTTCGCTACGTTGGGGCATATTTTTGCTTCCCAATGACCTTTTCTACAACACGGGGCATTCATTTTGCCTTGTGGTCAATTTTAACATTGTCTCGCAACTTTTTTATTTATTCTATAATATTTCCTTTCGTAAAAATTAAAAAATTTAAAACAATCATAATTTTTCAAAAAAATCGATAAAACCATTAAGAAATTAAAAAAAAGTGTAAAAATTTAAAATTTTACAAAAAAAATGGTAAACAACATATATGCATCTAAAGTCTACGTCAATTGCATTGTCCTCAAATGCCAAAATATGTCTTACAAAATCATCTTTTTACGGTTCTTGCTTATTCTAGTCTTAAATGACTTACGGATCATTGTGATCTACCTCCATCAACAAAAGCTCTGCTGCATGCTGTGTCGGTACTCCCGTGCAACAGTGAGTTACCAGAGATTGTGTCATAGTGCATGAAATGTTTTCCATGGGACTACTTGTGTCCTCTTTTTTTCCCTCACATGTGTTATTGCTTGGGGCATCATTTTTAACCCTTATCATTATAACACGAACATTTGAGAACTGCAACTTGATAACAAAAACATTGGTGTAACTGTCTTTAACGTTGTTTGTTTGAGTGCGTATGATTGCACTAGTTTCTATGTCAGGGTAGATGGTTTAATTTCTTGTATTGCATTGCATAATGTATGTTGCATGGAGTGAAATATCATTTTACTTTCTTGTATTGCATTACATAATGTATGTTGCACAAAGTTTCATATTTTTAGCAGTAAACAATTATTAGTAATTTAGCTTTTCATGTTATCTTACACTTTTGTTTATTTTAGTAAAGGCTAATGATGTAGACGTAGGGGCAAGATGATATAAACATGTTGCTCAATTGAAAGGTTGGATGCAAACATTGGGCTTGTCTTATATTCTCCATTAATCATTTCTTCTCCCTTATCATTTATCATCATTATTAGTTTTTCTTCCAAATCAGCTGGGGCAATAAACAACCATGTTTATCCCTATCCTTAATCCTTCTTAATACCTAAGGGTTTCACGCCCGTTCTAACCTATTTTCTTCTATCCATTTCAATCATATTTTTGATCGTCGATTGACTTCTCCTATCACCCCATCGACATTCGAAGGGTGTCCTTCATTCCACTAATTTTTCTTCAAAAATATACTTGGTTATGCTTGTATACTATATTTGAAGTGAATCCACTAACTTCACCTCAAACAAGGGCAAATGTAGACACTTAAATTTTGCTTTTGCAATCTTATTGTCAAATCATGCACAAATCACTCTTATTCTTCCCAATTCATTTATAATTAGTATTCTTTACTAATTAACTAATGTTCTTGCCACTTTGGTCGGTTAATAAGCACTTCATTGATTACCAAACCTCTTTCGCATTCAGTATGCCACTTTATTACGAATCGTAAGCCAAAATCCTTTTCAGAATAGACAATTAGTGTTCATAAGCTAATTAAGCCTATTTTTCCCTTGATTTGGTCAAAATGCCCTAATATTGACTCAAATCCCCTCTTCCAACCACTCAAAATCACCCCATTCACCTCCATAATGTCTCACCAATCTTCAAAATCTTATCCTAGCCTCTTAATTGACCCTAAGTGGTTGATTGATACGCTTCACATCTTAATCATTTGATAATTCACTAATTGTGATTAACAAGGCCTAATCATGATTAATGATTCTAATATAATTTGGGGCTTTTAGTCCCACATGCACAAAAATACAAGTTTCTCCCAAAAGGAAAACTATAAAAATAGTGCACCTCATTCCTTTATACTTTACACCATGCTTTGATTTGTATCTCATATAATAAATATGATATATAGCCAAGTTCAATCCTTTCCTAAAGCCTTTAACACGGTTAGTAGATGAATAATCTGAAGTGACTTAACAAGTCATTTGGAGAGGTCATTTCACTATTGTTTGGAGTAGCAGCCATACCAATTTGATTGCCCTCTTAGGTCTATGTAGGCCCATGTTAGGTAATTCAAGCATATTAGTAGGCATGTTTAGTTAGATTTTGTATTATTCTCATACTAGTTAAGAATTTTTTAAAGCTTCTATTAATGTTACATTCCTAGACTTAGAACCTTGGCTAGATGGATGACAATAGTGTTAGCTTTCCTTTTTTAGTCATGTAATTTTCTTTGTAAATTTTAGTGTTCTTTCACCAACAAATGATACATGCGTAAAATTATTGTGTATATTATATAAGTTTCCACTCTTTGTAGAATTTCCAATTAGAAACACTATTGACTTCATGCGTTGTGAGAAAAATGTTTCTTGGGTGATTTTGGAAACTCTTTTTGGTGGGTATGATACAATTTTAGTGTGACAAAACTCGAAAAACTAAAAATTCATCAAAATATTTGGGTTGAAAGTCTTAATAATGGAAAATTCAAAAATACACATGCTCCTTATGTGTTGACAGAGGCATAATGTCAACAAATAATAAGCTTGTTGTCTCAAAGATAGTTTCCCACTGGATATGCAAGCAATTCATTGAGGTGTCATATTAAAGATTTAAGAGGTCTGAAGACCCATAAATAACATGTTTTGATTGAGTATATTTACCTATTATAATCATATCAATTTTAGAAAAAGGGCCCAAAATAGTAATCATAAGGCTATGTGTGTTATTAAAAAGTATGATTTTAAATGTGTTAGATCCTTTAAATTTTGATTATTTGAGGAAAGAAGTTATTGAGGTCCTTTTTTTGTTGGAACATGATTTTCCACCATAAATATTTAATATTTCTAGAAATCTTATAATACATATAGATAAGGAACTTGAGTATTTAGGGCCATTGAGAATAAGATGGATGTATCCTATAGAATGATACATGAAGGTTTTGAAAAAAAATGTTTATAACAAGGCAAGACCTGAAGGTTGTATGTATGAGGGCTATATAATACAAGAGGCCGTCAGATTTTGTACATAGTACATGAAGGACTTTACAAGTGTAACTCGATGTGTATGGGATAATGAAGAAGAGGTAAGAGTTGCAAGTGAGTTTATAGAAGGAAATGAGACTCATTTTGAGATATCACGTAATGAAATAAATGTGATACATTCTTATGTTCTTCAAAACATGTCTACAATGAAGAAGTGGTAAAAGTGAGTATATTCTCTATTATTGATGTTTTTATTATTAAATTATTTGATGCAATTATTTTCACTCTTTTTTATTAAAATTTTGGCAATCTTATACAATTATTATGTTTGTAGGCAATATAGTTAGGATAAATCAACGAGAATGCCTTTTTCTCAAAAGCGTAAACAAGATGTACTGGTCCAAGAATATTCATTTCCATCCTTTGATAAATGGATTATTGATTAAATGAATCAAGCACAAGAGTAGGGTAAAGATATACCTATAGGGGAATATGAGTTTTCAAATCCTCCATCAAGTATGGCTTCCAAATTTAGTGGAATGTAGGCATATGGTAATCATTTTGGAATGGAAGACAAAGACCAATGGAAGGAAAATTTTGATGTTGTCATTCAACATGGCTCTCATAATAAAATTTATGTTTTATCTAAATTATATCATTTGAGTTTATTATGGTAAAAAAATCCCTATACTATTGAAATGTAAATGGGTCAAACCATATGCAAAACACCATAATGAGTATGGATTTATACTTGCTAATACTCAACATTTTTTTTCATTGATACATGAACCATGTGTGATCCCTTCTCAAGTCAAACAAGAATTTTTTATTGATGATTTCATGAATCATGGATGGTATTATGTCCATTCAAACAATGTCTCGATTAAAACGTCATTTAATGGATTTTTATGCAATGCACAATAGACAATATGTTGATACATTACAGTAGCCATTGGAGGTTCTGATGATGAAGATGAGATTAGATGATTTGAAGAAGTGACTTCAGATTCAAATGGAAACCTTGAAATTGATACTAGGGAGGGCAATAAAGCAGATGCATATATGAGTGATGAAGAGTTCCATTCAAATGACACAAAAGATGATGATGACTTTCCTCTCTCAATTGAAATGTTTTTTAATGTTTTTTTCTCATTAGTTCATGAATAATTGAATAAGTATCAATGTACATGAAAACTCTCTTGCAAATATGGTTGTTATTTTGGCCTAAAGGAAATCCATTGTGTGGTGCAATAACAATCAAGTATGCTCATCTTGATGATTCTTAACTTCTCTTTTTGGTGAAATTGATATAATATTCATCTAGATGTTTGTTAAAGTAATATCATGAGTATTAGATCTTAATTCATAAATAATTACAAATATAAAACAAAATCAATTATATTTATTTCAATTATCTTATCCTTGTTACATTCCATTGATGTATCTTTTTTTATTATCTTCTTAGTCACCAAATTTAGAAAAATATTGCATGAAATGAATGAATACGTTTCTAATTTTATGTTTATGTACATGGTGTTGTTCAAATAAATGATGGCTTGAAACATGATTATGATGATGAAAAATAATGGTTGACTAATTATGAGCATCTCCATAGTGAGAAAGTGAAGAAAAATAATTAATATTTAATTTCACTTGGTATACCAATTAATAATTCCAAATCATTAGTGTATTTCTCCAATATTTTGAATCTCATTTACATTTGTACATATTTAATTATGGTATAATTGTAAACATCTTCCTTTTTTATATTAATTTTTTATGTAATCTAATTTGTAGGCCAAAAAAAGTGGCTACAAAAAGGGTAAAAATAAAAAATTTCTTAAGGAAATTGCATCTACTCATAAAAAACATATGTTCAAAAGAAACGATTCAAGAAGGGAATGACACCAATGAACATGTTAATTTAAATATTGAATATGGACCCCTTCCTAACCAAGTTGCTAACCCCAAACTCATAAATCAAGTTGTTGATCCCAATTTCCAAGAATTATATGAACAATTGAAGTAATTGTATGAAGGAGGGAAAAATAATCATAATGGTCTCATGACACCTACTGCAAATAATCAAGAACCATCTCCACCTATAACCAAAAAAAGAGATGAAATTTAATACAAATAAATTGTCCATAACACCTTAAATGGTTAATTAGGTTCCTTTTATGGATTCTTCAGAGAGGTTTGTAGCCATAATACCTAAAAATTTCAATGCAGATGAGTCAAATGAACTACATGCTCATGATTCAACATCAAGTCATGGTTCTGATCTATCAAAAAACTACATAATTTATCAATATTTATAGAGGGCTAGATTGAAAGAGTGTAATCAAAGAGAAAAGGAAGTAAAGGTTACCTATGTGATTGAGGTAAGAGATAGGGTTCTTGTAGAAAGACATATTATAAGGTAGGCCACAATATTGGGGGTGCAAATGAGGTCACATTTGGATGTTAACATTGAATCATTATTAAAAAAACCAAAGACATGTTGATCTTGTTATTCAAAAAATGGAAAACATGTTTGAGAGTATTGGTGGGGTGATATCATGTAAATGTTATAGATACGAAATATGAAAAATCATAAATAATTACAGACATAAGTGCATAAACATGATTATTGAAGAAAAGGAAGAATATTCAGCCTTGGATCCAAAGATTTGGAATGTATTATAAGAAGGTATGTGGTAAGTGGATTTTTTGGAAAAAAGTAATAGGGGAAAAAAATCAAGAAATTCCATGACATTTCAATGTGTTTTTTGAAGACCATGGGTGAGAGTAAGAAGAGAAAAATTTGTAATTTTTTTTAATTTTGTAACTATTTTTTACTTTCTTCCACTCGACATACCTAATCATGGTTTGAGTTTAGTTGGTGCTAAAATGAAATGGTTTTTGACCAACTTTGATATTTTTTCTATAAGGAGCAACATGATAGCGAACCTACAATTGATGAGATATGTATATTGAAAAAATAAGATTTATGAAGACTAAAATAATGCAAGACAGGAGAAAATTTCTTCCTCCAACAGTTTCATCAATCGAAATCCATGAAGTAATGTTGTTATGTTAGAGTCACTAACTATCCTTTTTTCTATGTATTTGTTCATTAGTTTTGAAGGAAAATTTCTAAAACCATTCCCGAAGTATCTAACATAGCTAATACATTTATTAGGCATTAACATATAATCTAACACATCTAATTTTTTTGTATAGTCTTATTTTGGATCATTAAAGACCCTTGCAACTCTTATATGCTTTTGAATCATTTATTTTCTAGAAGCAACAACATAATATATCACTTACAACTTATGTGACAATGCGTATGAAAAGCACAATGAGATGATGCAAGGAAGGTCACAATATCCACCTTCAAATGATTCATATGCTAAAAACCAAGAACTATAGTCACATGTTGCAAGTTCTAGTAATTTTTATTAGATGAGGGTTGTGGATTTTTTTTTTTTGAAAAAATGGAGGTATTCTCATTTAAGATGACTCAAAAAATGGATGTACTTTCCTCCTCGGTTACACCATTATTATTGCATGAAATAAAAAAGATAAAGAACCTAATCTTGTCGAGGTAAATTGAATAGTTGTTGTCATTATACATATATTTTTATATATATGAACTAGAGTATTGTTGTCATGTGTTTTTGCAAGGGAAAAATTCAAACTTGAAACATGACAACTTAACTCTAATGTCAAAAAAAATTCTCATGAACCCTCTTAAACACCTCTCTAGATCAGTCTAACCTCTATATCATGCTTATCTCAACCTTGCAGAACCTCATATGTGTTGTACAAAATTTCCCTAAGTGTTTGAAATAGGGTGATAAATTCATTTAGTTCTTTTGAGTAAATAGATTTTAATGGTGAAGTCTCTGACAATCCTAAAAGGGTAATTTTCAGTTGTTTCATGATTGGTATGCGTCCTTCAGGATTGAAAAAAAGGTCCACAATAATTTGGGAGTGGTTTTTAAGATTTAATAAAATATTGGAGGTGATTTAGGAAATTTTAGGGAAGTTTCGAAGGTTTAGGAACAAGTTTTACAGTTGCGGATTTTTAAGGTGTAGGGAGTAAGTAGTTGAAAAGGTACCTAATCTTCTAGGAACGATTCTAGAAGCTCCGTAAGGAGTTAGAATAAAAAAATTCAATGGAAATATTGAACAATTCTCTACATGATGAAATCATGAAATCTTTCACAAGACATGATCACCTTTCAGGGAAACTCAAACTATGCAGACATACCATAAAAAAGGAGATATTTGAGGGGGTTTCAGTCCTAGTTAGAAGATGATACTCACCCTATTTATCTTGGAATGTTTTTTGGAGTTAAATTAATATACAATTTAACTAAAAATACTTCCTAGAGCTCTGACAACATCGATAACAAGTTTCTCTCTCATAAGGTATATCTCTCATACTTAGCCAAATTTCAAGTGTGGACACTTATCGCCTCCAGGATGAGGCACACTTTTAAGTCCATATTATAACCTTTCCTAAGGGGAGAGAGTGGAAAAGCAATTACATTCCACCTCATCCCCTCCTCCTGGGTTCTCTTATGATCAAATTAAGCTTTTCGGAGGGTTTATCTGGCCTATTTCTATCTCCCACATCATACGATCATGCAATGAAAAGTGTTAAGACCACATGCGGGAAAATTTTACCATCCCTATTATACCCTTGGGGCATGGGAATAGGGGGAAACAAATGTGTGCTCCACTCCAAAGTATAAAAACCCTAATTTTTAAAAAGCACGAGTTTCTTCTACTGTTGCGAACAAAATTAAATGCTGGGGTAATTTCTCCATCTCCCTCACACTGTACCTATGATTGACACTTCTCCTCATATAGTGTGGGCACATGTTTTTGTCCCTATTGTCCAAAATTCCTAAGGTGAAATAGGGGAGACAAATATGCACTCCTCACCCAAGCTAAAAAACCCTAAATGATGCCCTAGTTGTTGTTGTGAGCAAATTTGATTGTCGGTTAACTTGCAAACTCAAAACAACTATTGCTGAAGTTTTTCTCACCTAGTTCGACCCAATATTTTCATTTATTATTTTACTAAGCATCCAAAAACCTTCAAACATAGCCCACCATGATGTCAAAATCATTCCAAGACATCCATGAATGCAAAAATGGAGATCTATTCATAGCTTGCAAACTTGAAAACATGTTCCAGTGATACTTTCATAACAGATCATCATACCTGGTTCACTAAAGTTTAGAGACACCATTAATGGATGCCATAAAAACATAAAAATTTCAGATCCTCCATTCCAAAATTTTCCTTTTTGATTTGTAAGAGTTTTACTAGTCGAAACACTGCAAAAATCAGAGCTCGGGATCACAGAATAATGTAGAATTAAAAAATGATGCTTTTGATGCAAAATGGTAAAAAATGGATAATTAATAAAAAGAAATTATTTAGTGCTTCTACACACTTAAAATAGTAAACCACTCAAAATTACAATATCTAATCATTCAAATCATTAATAAGTAGTGAAAATGACAAACATGGTAAAACCGATAGTTTTCCCAAAAAAGAAAAAAAATGCTAAAAATGGTAAAACATCATCAGTGGAGGTAAATAGAATGTTCTAGAATGTTCAAAAGGTAAAATTTGAGAAAAATAGGTGATATGTACCAAAATAGCATGTCCTGGTCATACTTGCTAAAAATAGAAAGTCTCAGTTTTGGATGCATAAAGTTGTAGTTGGATCCAATTTCACTCATCTTTCTTATTTTTGGCATCTGCAAAGGGTTTGAAGGTGGTTTCATATCTCAAAAAAGTAAATTCACTCTTCAAAAGAACCCTGAAGCATCATCTTGAGATCAATTATGTCTATACACAAGGCATAACATCTCAAGGCACAACAAGGGAGATCAAGAAATATTGTGCAGTTGGAAAAAGGTTTGAAAGATTAAAAATATCCATTATAATTCAAGTTAAAAAGGTAATCATAGCTCATTGGTCAATTTGGATTCATCATCATCTCTCAGTGAACTGGTTGAGGTGAGTTGTGTGAGCTGGGTGAGGTCGGTGAGCTAGTTGAATTGAGTTCAATGAGCTGATTGATTTGAGCTAGGTGAAATGGGAGAATTGGTTGAGTTGATTTGAGTTGAGTTAGGTGATTCAAATGAGTTGAGTGATCTAATTGAGCTAGCCAAGCCAAGTGAGCTAGGGAAAAGCTAATCCTTCTTCCTTAAGGATCTCACATCTCGCATGTCAGTAAAGAAAAAGTTTGCAATATTGCAACATAGTGTGCGGGGAAGGAAAACAAGCATCAAGAGGTTTGAGCATTGTGAATGAAAATTTTGAAGGCCTAAGGATCAAGAGAGCGATTCTCACTCTCATTGTGAGATCAAGAATGCATAATCATGAGTAATTCTCATGTTCATCTCAAGCTAACATCGAAAGATCTTGCAAAAATGTTTCTAAACACTCATTCAACATCTCGAGGTGTCATTGCATATTGAAGAAGAAGGAAATTAAGATCATTGTGCCTCAAATAAGAAATATCTTTATCATCAACATATTAGTCAATTTTTTTCCCTTCTCCTTTTCTTTCCCTTTCTTCTAATTCTTCATTATACGCAATCATGGTATTTTGTCCTATCTACTTAAGTGACTATATTTATAAATTCTAAAATTACTCTCTCAAAATTATAAGATAGGTACTTAATTTGTATATTCTAAGGGAAACTGAAAGGTCACAAGTAGAATAGGAACATGAAGAATCATGTGGGGGGTAGATGAGAATATAATTCACGAGGCTATAAATTGGAATGGCTTCTCCATTCCAAAGGATCCTAGATTTTAAAAGTTTACTTGTCTGTAGAAACTGTGGATTGTGATTTGGATGTCGAGCTTTGTATCACCAACACAAGAAATAAAAGCTACATTTCTTATTTTTCCCTTTCTCACGTGTTCCTCTATTTTCTCTCTTTTCTACACTTTGTAAACATAGTGATCAAGAAGGAACTTTACATCCTTAGTATACGAATATAAGGAATTTTGTGTCTATAATTTGTTAGTATCACTAATATCTTACATTATTTCTTTCCTCAAATTGAATGTTGAACTACTTTGGTTATTGTGTGTGAGCTCTGTTATTTCCTACTCACAATAATAACCCTCTCTTTCCTAATTTCTCTCATTCACTCCTCATCTTTATAAATCCATCCCTTATACCCTATGCAAAAACTTTGCCACAGGTCCAGTGAAGTGTTCCTATATGATCCCCAGCCTATTTGGCCACGCCACAACATTTATATAGGATTAGATAGTTTACATTTAGTAATGGGAGCCTCCTCATACACAAGAAGTAGGGGCATAGCCCCGTGAGCAGTTGTGAAAAATCAAAAAAATTCCACACGATAAATTATTTCCCCAATAATAATATGTGAATCTTATCATTTGACTCATTTTATCTCATTTGTGATATACATAAATAATGAAAAGCTTTGAAGATATAGGTGGAAGAAAAGGTAATGCTTGTGATGAGACCTATATCGACCATGTTAATGGTGAGAAAAATAATTTTGTAGAAAAATATGGCATGGTAAGCATATTGGAATTAAGATTGTGTATATGAGTTTTTTGTTTTTCACTTATTATTTACTTCAAAATACTAATATTAATTCTTTAGACTAGTGTTCGACGAAAACTAAATTTCTAGTGGGCGATAAAGTGAAAATGATAGATTCAATCACATCAAAATTTGCAAGACATGGGAGGATACATTCACCTGAAACATGTCATGGAGAGAGGCTTGGTACAAACAATGTCAATGTTTATATACTAAAAGTGTTGATAGATGTTCTTATTCCTTACGAGGATAAGCTAGATGATTACACCAATTTATCTAAAAAACAATGCTCCTTTTTAATATGGCTGATAAATTTATTGTGTAAATATTTTATATAAGAATTATAAAAAAAACTATTTCATGACATTGAGCTGAGAACTGAAAAATTCCTCTTGTTTACATTCTTTGTATATAATAAATTGACAATGTTCTATTTTTAAGCAAAAATGATTTATGTCTGGTGGTTTCAGAAAACTTTCATAATTATTATACCTTTGTGTTTTTTATTTTTTTGGAGGATGGTGAAAATTATGATCCCGTTAAAGGAATTAATTTTGTAGTCACCTAAGTTGCATTTCGAGACAATTGAGAGTGAAAGGAGTAGACTTGGAAAATAATCAGATTCCCATTCTATAAGTTTAGTTTTATTTTGGTGAATTTATTGTGACACAATCCATTAGGACTGAGATTTAGTCCTTAAAACCTGCATACTATAGAAATATTTATTAGCTTTTGTTGCAGACCAGTTTCATTTCTTACCAATTTAACTTCTGTGTATGAGCATGTTAACGGAAGTTGTTTTGTAGTCACCTAAGTTGTATTTCGAGATAATTCATCCAAATACTATGTCAACAACTGAGAGTGTAATTTTATAGAATGTATGAAAAAATTGAGAGTAAAAGGAGTAGACTTGGACAATAATCATTTTCTCATTCTATAGGTTTAGTTTTATTTTGGTGAATTGATTATTCCATAATGCATCAAGACTAAGATTTAGTCTTAAAACCCTACACATTGTAGAATTCTTTATTGTCTTTTGTTTCTTACAAATTTATAAGTGAAATGACATTGATTAGTGTATTGATCTTATGATTGAGGAAGTGATATTTATATTTGGATATTTCAAGATGAAGATGAAGGTAATGGAGAGGGTAGTGAAGATCTAAGTACATCTGGAAAATATTTGAAGATGTTATTGGAAAGATAATCTGGGCTAGAAGGTGATAATGGGGACAAATATGTATGCTTTTCCACTCTTCCTATAAGTTTGTTTTGATAATTCCTCCCAAGATTTAAGCCTTATTATTTTTTCATGATTGAAAATGGTGCTTATGTGATAGACTTTGGTGCTCCTCAAATGAACTATGATACTCCTCACATGAAATCTAGACCTTGGATGATAGACTCCAATGCTCATCAGATGAACTCTGGAACTCGGAAGATAGACTATGACACTCCTTAGATGAACTATAGCACTCAGATGATAGACTTCGATGCTCCTTAGATGAACTCTAGCACTCGGCTGATAGACTTCAATGCTCCTCATATGAACTCTGGTTCTCGGTTGATATAATTTGGAGATGGTTAACTCACATACTTAACTGGTGGAATTTAACTTCAATATTAAATTAGTATTCATGCACACTTTATACAATGTCAAATTGTATACAAAAGATTGGGAACAAAATATAGGTACAAAGGAGAACAAAATAGGTACAAAGATTGTCAAATTGTATTCAAGCTATTATTGTTCTCTTTTTTCATCTTAAACTTTCATCACATCATACTCATAAATATATATTGGCCAAAAAAAATTCTTACTTCAACACCCTTTATTTTTTTACTTTTATGCTCCCATAGAGTGAAGTCAACTAAACCTTGGTATTTTTGGATTTTATTGTATTAATTTCTTCCATTATTATACCTATTTATTTTTATTTTTTGGAGGATGGCGAAAATTATGAACTTGATTTGCATTTCAAGACAATTCATTCAAACACTACATCAACAACTAGGGAGTAATTTTACAGAAGTTAGGAATAAATTGAGAGAAAAAGGAGAAAACTTGGAAAATAATCATTTTCTCATCCTATAGGTTTAGTTTTATTTTGGTGAATTTTTTATGATACAGACCCACAAGACCAAGATTTAGCCCTAAAACCATGCGTACTATAGAAATATTTATTAGCTTTTGTTTCAAACCATTTTTGTTTCTTACCAATTTATAAGTGAAATGATATTAATTATTGTATTGATCTTATGATTGAGTAGTGAGATTTATATTTGGATATTGTAGGATGAAGATGAAGGTAACAGAAAGGGAGGTGAATATCTAAGTACATATGGAAAATAATTGAATAAGATAAAAAATACAAACATTCTTAATGGGGATAAAGATGTATGCTTTACCACTCTTCCTATAAGTCCGTTTTGATCATTCCTCCAAAAATTTAAGCATTAACATTGTGTATTTTGCTAATTTTTTGACTTAATCAAATGTTGGTGATGTAGATATGTAGAGATGTTTTATCAAATAATAAAAAATTGTTAGAAAAAAAAAACTTAAGTTGATTGTCCTTTGTCTCCAAAATAGGGTACCAAGGGTTTGAACCCTTCTTAGTGCTTCATAGGATTCAATATGTAGATATTAAGTCCAATTTAATGAACTTTAATCTAAGATAAGGACACTGCTAATTAAATAGATATAATTTTATTAAAGTAAGATCATGTAAAGGAAATGCAAGTAAGAGTGATAGATAGGGTTTGGAAAATGACTTAGCTTACTATTGCAGGTCTGGACTGATGAAAAAGATGGAAAGGTAGGTTCTGAATTGTATTAGCTCTGTGTATCATTCTGTAATGTGACTATCTTAGGGACAGGAGCATTTGGAAGGGGATAGGGCCACCTAGGTGCTAGTGTCCGTTCTGGTCATTGTTGTCTGTGGAAGTGCTTAGCAAATGTATTCTTAGGTGTCACTCCCTGTTCATTATGTGTCACATCATATTTATTTTGTCAAACCTGTTATTAGTGCAAATATCACAGCACCCTCGAATGGCCTCAGATTTGAGTGGGGCATACCGTGTGATCTGCATAACATTGGACCATCTCTCAAGCTATGGGACTTGCGAACTTGAGATGGACCTCCAAAGAAGGCTGGTTCCTACTCCTAAACTACCTGCCACAAGCTATTCTAATGCAGGCAAACTATCTAATCCTAATCTAACCTTCCAAGGGACCACAGGGAGAGAGAGTGCATGAAAACAAATCCTACACTAAAACGGTGATACACCAGAGAAGGAGGTTACTAGTCACAAATCCAACTGCCTGAAAGTGGAGAGAGGTGAGAAATGGAGAGGATGGACAGATGCATCACAGACCAAAGATACAGTTCACATAGAACACCACTTCAACCCATTAAACACAACTCCCAAAACCTACAATAGACATCAGAGGTATGCACAATATACCCTGGAATGATGAGAGGCAAGAAGAGACAATAAAATAAGAAAGGATGGACAAATGCATCACAAAATAGATTTTATTGCTCCAAAAGTTCACACGGTACACCATCAGTGGGCAAGGGGCAAGAAAATGCCATTACAGAGCCAAGAGAGGAGGCTTAGACTCCACATTCTACCCTAAGGAAGAAAGAGAGAGGGAGGGACAGGAGGGAAAAGATGACCAACCTTTAGAAATATGCCCCTCCTTTACAATATATAGAAGAATAGAGAGAAGGAGAGAGGGAAAATTTGAATCCTGCTTTAACCACCCATGCAATGCATTGAATCCACCTACTCCAACCACTCTAGAAAGCATTGAAATCTACCTGCAACAATGATGGGTTCACTGCAAGACCCATGCCTCCATGTGTTGTTCCTTGTTGGGAAAGAAAGGAGGGTCCATTCTTCATCATGGCGATAGGTGAGAGACTTGACAGCCTCGAAAATGGTGGCACCAAATCATTAATGGTGGCAGGTGAGTAGCAGGCATTGGGAGCTCTCCAAAATGTCCTTTCCCACTCAATTCTGAGCTTCCTGTTGAAATATATGGCCATCTGAAGGTCGAGGGTTAGGCATTTAACATGGCTCATAATATGTGAAAGAGTCTGTCCATACAGGGTCCACGTGGCAGCCCCACACGCATTTTTAAGATTCAGCCCCCTCCTCTCACTCTTGAAGTTGCACTACGAACTGACATGTGGTGGATTTTCATGGGCCTGCTTGTTTCCTTTGTGTTCTGCCTAAGTCCCTCCTATTGGCAGAGACATTTCTGCCTGACCTGAGACACGTGGAGGCTAGCACACATTTGGGACCTACTTTTGGATTCACCCCTGAAATAGTGCTGAAGGGACACGTGGGGCTTTTCACTTGGTTCTCCTTTCCTTAGCCGATTCAATGGCTGGTTCTGCCTCCCCTTTTTGACTTCTGGCCATGTGGCGAGCCTGCACTTGTTTGGGAACCTGCCTCCAGATTTTAACTTTGAAGATGCACCAAGCTGACGCATGGAAGGCCTTCAGCCTGTCTCGAGCTTGGAATTTTCAATGGCAGGTGTCCCCTTTTTTGGACCTAGGACACGTGGAGGGCTGGCGCTAGTTCAAGGTCTCTCTTTGGGCTGCACCTTTGAAGTTGTGTCAATGAGGACACATGGCACCTTCTACGGCTCCTTTTCTACCTTCCTCATGTTCATTCCCAAGTCCTTTCCTATTTGATGAAGGACTTTATGTCTGACCTGGACACGTGGAGGCTTCCGCTCATTTGGAGACCTGTTTGGACCTGACCTTTGGAGGTGTTACGCCGTTGAGATACATGGAGGCTTCCTGAATTGACTTTTAAACCCTGACCATTTTCAAACTATCACTCATTTAGGGACTCCCTTGGGTCTTTTTGAAGTTGTGCTGAGGAGACATGTGGTCTACGGGTCTGGAAAGCTACCATGCATCTTTTCTAGACTCTGACCTACGTGGAGGATGGCTTTCCGAAGGCTCTGGATTTTCCTTTTGAAGATGTTGTCTAAGAGACATGTGGGGCCTCTGCTGATGGTTGGACACTTGGCATCATCCACAGCCTGTTCTGTGCCGAGATCCACTGGGGGACCCACACTCATTTGGGGACCCTCCTCTTGCATCTTTTGGAATTACACTCGAGGACATGTGGCACCTTCCATGACTCTGCTTGTTTTACCCCAGTCGACTCGTATGTGAAGTCTGAAAACTTTGAGCCTTTCCCCGTTTTTTTCCTATTGAGCCTCTGGACTTCTTTTGACGTCATTGGCCTCATTTTCCACCCTTGCTCCTCCATTGTCGAGCCCCCTACCCCTTGATTATTGGATTTGAAATGTGGGCTCACAGACTAAACTGACCCTTCCGATTTTCTTATGCAAGGGTCATGTTTGACCAATTTTTCTGGGAGGGGGGTAAAATTGGGATAATAGTTTGGTGACTCACAGGGACATCTACCTACTAGATGAAGAGACCAGTTGCCTTGTTGCATCCATTGGGCATGGAGTCAAGAATGATATCCTGGTATTGATCCTTTCCTTGAAACCTCAGGACTCCCCAACTACTTGCACTTGGTGACCCTGAGCCTGCCCTGCTATCCACACTCTCAATTTTCATAAGAAAATCTTGAAGGTGAGGTTCTAAGAGTAGAAAATTATATTGACCTGGGGCTTTCACCTGTCCCTAAATGGACTATACAACATTCACCTGGAGGTACACTGAAATTACATAGCTGAATACAACCCTGGAGAAAAAAAGGGCACCACAACACCTCTGGAGCTATGTAAAAAACTTAAAATCATACATATCTCAAGTGGGATATGCAAAGTGTGCAAAGGCACTTATTCTGCTGAAAGAAAATCTACTCCTACTCCTACACTAACCCTAACAAAGAAAAGCTAAACAAAGCCTGCTACAGGCAGGGAGAAATAGCTTCCTTTTCTTAAAAAACATGGCCATGTATATGATTTGGCACTAAACATGGCTGTTATTATGAGTGAGAAACTGACAAGAGGTCGATCTTCCACCCAAATCATCAAGGTATCAACATCAATCAAAAAATACCTCCTCAAGTTGATTGACATTGGACTCCTGGAGGTGTTGATGGTGACCCTTGGTGCTTTGATACTCATCCTCATGCCCTGAAGTGGGCATGACTGGTTTTGGATTCTCCCTTGGCTCCAATGAAGCCAAGTACCTAATTGGGCACGGTTTGATCCGATGGATGTGCCCATTGTTTTGAAATTCAACTCCAAGAATGGAGTCTTCTTGTGGACCTTCTTGGGTGGATGGTGTGGAGAAGAGATGGGATCCTCGTGCTCTTTTCCTTCCTCCTCCTGAGAAGAACATGGAAGATTATGATCCTCCAACCTTGGTTCCAGAGGGCCATTGTGAGATGCAAGTTTTTGTCCTTGAATGCTCTCCTCCATGGCAGCGGACTCATGTGCTTAGAAGGTGGATGATGGAGGAGAAAATGATGTGATCTCCTTTGGGATCCTCTCCATCAAATAAATCCTCCAAGTCAGACAGATAATAAATCTTCTCCTCATTGTCCTGTTGCGTGTGCTCGACCTCCTCCATGGTGTCCTCAGATCTGCAATTTTCTCACCATGGTTCCCCTCATCTTCAAACATGAAGTTTGAAAGCTCAAACTCTTCTTCGACATTAGATCTTGAAGGGGATGAAGTGGGAGGAAGAACTAAAGGTTTCTTCTTGGCCTGTGCTTTACACTTGTTGCCTCTGGAACTGTATGGTTCTCCTCCACAGCATAAAATGTACTCCTCTTCTTTTGGATTTGGAGTAGCTCCTTCTTCTCACTTGCAAGCTGAGCTTCCACCACTTGTATGACCCCAGCCTCCTCTGAAGGTTTAACCATAAAGGGGATTTTTGTAATCCCAAATTGAGAGCCAAGCTTACTAAGCTTTTGATCATTTCTTCTCTTCTTGGCTCTTCTTCTTGTTGCTCCCCTTGGCTTGGATTTTTGAGTCTCTTCCTGACATGGACTCGGGAAAGTAGGAGGAGTGGTGGGTGGGGTCTCCACTAGTTGTTTTTGTTTGTGGTGGAGGGGAAGGCATTTTTTGGCTCTTGTGGAGGGGACTTAGATTTGGAAGGGAAAAGGGAAGAGGAAATGAGATGAGATGGAAGACTAGGGGATGGAGAAGGGAAATCAACACTTGGGGCAGTAGATGGGAAGCTAGACTCATGAAACTTGCCACGATGATACTAATTGGGGAAGAGGAAAAGAAAAGTATGAGGTGGTGGACTTACCCATTGACAAGGTGTTAATGTCACCAAGCTCATAAGCCTCTATCTCCTCAGTCCATTGCACAAGTTGGGGCAAGCATCTCAACCATGAAGTCAAGCTTCTCCTGTGGGCTATAGTGTCTTGGAAAAGGGCCTCCCCATGGACAAGGTTCCCTAAAACCAATCCTGAATGCCTTCATCTGTGTTGTAGCCCTGGACTGCACCATGCTAGCCTCCATTCTTTGGATATTCTCCAATAAATCAACATTCTCCACATAACCTTCACCATTGTATGCACACCCTTGTTCTTGATAAGCTCCATGGCCAAAATGGTTTTTACACTGCTCATATGGGTAAGCATAATGGTTATGGATTGATCATAATGCTGATCTGGAGGAGTTGGGAAATACATTGGAGGTGGAATGCACTTGTATTGCTAGTAAGTGTGAGTTCCATGAGGGGAATGAAGTCATGATTGCACAACTTCATGGAATGGAAGAAAATGAAATATGTGGAAAGAATAATGGATGAAAATGGATGGAAGAAAGTCTACAACTTAGAGAATGGGTTGTTGACCAGATGGAGTCACCATATGTGCTTGAAAGTGCCTCCAAAGGCTGAAATCTTCACCAAGAGCACATCGAACCTGATGAAGTGAAGTGGTAAGGTGCTTCAGACCTGTCCCACTAGGCATGCCAAAAATTTAGTGTGGTAGCACAAAATCACAGACACCCCAGAAAGATGAGCCTCTTCAGTGTCCCACTAAGGGTGCCAAAACTGGCAAAATCACAACACCCCTTCTCGGGAGTGTGATCTGCATAACATTGGACCATCTCTCAAGTTGTGGGACTTGCGAACTTGAGATGGACCTCTAGAGAAGGCTGGTTCCTACTCCTAAACTACCTGCCACAAGCTACTTCTAATGCAGGAAAACTATCTAATCCTAATCTAACCTTCCAAGGGACCAGGGAGAGAGAAAGTGCATGAAAACAAAGCCTACACTAAAATGGTGATACACCAGAAAAGGAGGTTGCTGGTCACAATCTCCAGCTGCCTGAAGTGGAGAGAGGTGAGCAATGGAGAGGATGGACAGATGCATCATAGACCAAAGATACATTTCACATAGAACACCACTTCAACCCATTAAACACAGCTCCCAAAACCTACAATAGACATCAGAGATATGCACAATATACCCTGCAATGATGAGAGGTGAGAAGAGACAATAAAATAAGCAAGGATGGACAAAATGCATCACAAAATATATTTTATTGCTCCAAGAAGTTCACACGGTACATCATCAGTGGGAAAGGGGCAAGAAAATGCCATTACAGAGCCAAGAGAGGAGGCTTAGACTCCACATTCCACCCTAAGGAAGAAAGAGAGAGGGAGGGGTAGGAGAGAAAAGATGACCAACCTTTAGAAATATGCCCCTCCTTTACAATATATAGAAGAAAGAGAGAAGGAGAGAGGGAAAATTCAAACCCTACTTCAACCACCCCTGTAATGCATTGAATCCACCTACTCCAACCACCCTAGAAAGCATTGAAATTCCTGCAACAATGATACTGCAAGACCCATGCCTCCATGTGTTGTTCCTTGCTAGGAAAGAAAGGAGGTTCCATCCTTCATTATGGCGATAGGTGAGAGACTTGACAGCCTCAAAAATGGCAGACCAAATCATTAATGGTGGCAGGTGAGTAGCAAGCACCGAGAGCTTTCCAAAACATCCTTCCCACTCAATTTCTAAGCTTCCAGTCGAAATATATGGTTGTCTGAAGGTCGAGGGTCAGGCATTTAACGTGGGCTCACAATATGTGAAAGAGTCTACCCATACAGGGTCCACGTGGCAGCCCCACACATTTTGAAGATTCAGCCCCCTCCTTCACTCCTGAAGTTGTGTTGCACTGACACGTGGCTTCATTGGGCCTGCTCTGTTTCCTTTGTGTTCTTCCTAAGCCCTCCCATTTGGTAGAGACATTATGCCTGACCTGAGACACGTGGAGGGATAGCACATGTTTGGGACCTACTTTTGGATTAGCCCCTTGAAAGAGTGATCAAGAGACATGTGGGGCTTTTCTGCGTTCTCCTTTCCTTAGCCGATTCAACGGCCGAATTTCTATCCCCCTTTTGACTTCTGGCCATGTGGCGAGCCTGGCACTTGTTTGGGGACTTCCTTTGGATTTTAACCTTGAAGATTCATTGAGAGACATGTGGAGGCTTCCTTCGGCCTATCTCAAGCTTGGACTTTTCAAGGTATTGGCCAGTGTCCCACTTTTTTCAGACCTGGGACACGTGGAGGGCTTGCGCTAGTTCAGGGTCTCTCTTTGGGCCACCTTTGAAGCTTTGTGATGATGAGGACACGTGGCACCATTTGTGGGTCATTTGTTCTACTTCCTCGTGTTCATCTCAAGTCCCTTTTTATTTGCAGAGACGAAGGTTTTATGTTCTGACCTGGGACACGTGGAGGCTTCTAACATCATTTGGAGACCTACCTGTTTGGACCTGACCTTTAAAGGTTGTTTTGATTGAGACACTTGGAGGCTTCCTCTCATGACCTGTGACTTTTCAACTGGCCAAATCTGTCTTCAGACTTCGGTCCATGGATGCGTGGAAACTCTGTGAACTCATTTAGGGACTGACCCTGGGTCTCACTTTGAATTTTGTTGAGGAGACACATGGCACCCTCCATGAGTTGGAATTTTCAACTGTGGAGGCCCTTCGTTTAGACTCTGATATGGGCTAGCAGATGTTTGGACTTCTGGATTTTACTTTTGAAATGCCCCAAAGAGACATGTGGGGCCTCTGTTGATGGTTGAGCACTTGGCATCCTGTAGCTATTCTTGCCAAGATCCACGTGGGGGACCCACGTGCTTGTTTAGGGTCTCCTCCTGCATCTTTTGGAATTGCGCCTGATGAGGACATGTGGCACCTTCCATGACTCTACTTTTTTTACCCCGAGTCGACTCGTATGTGAAGTCTGAAAACTTCGAGCCTTTCCCCATTTTATTTGTTGTTGAGCCTCTGGAATCTTTTGACACCGTTGGCCTCCTTCTCTAACCCTTGCTCCTCCATTGTCAAGCCCCATTCCCCTTGATTGTTGGATTTGATTGTGAGCTCACAGGACTAGAGCTGACCCTTCCAATTTTCTTATGCAAGGTCATGTTTGTAGCTCTTATGTGTGCGTGATTGGAATATTTTCCCTTGAGCTAGGATGCCCTAGTGTTAGTCGCACATAGAATAACAGGATACAAATAATTTGTCCCAAATGAAAATGTGTGGTATGGAATTTAGAATAAACCCTCCTATATAGTGAAGTATGCAATCCAAAAAGCAACCTTTGATGTATTAAATAGAAAATATTAGCTCCTTGTAATAATATGTGTCTCTTGAATGCTTCACCCTTTACAAGGTTCAATAAGACATGTATACATATGATTCCTTTGCTTAAGCTTCTTCATGTTTGGGCTCATAACAGGGGAAATCTTAAGATTCATAGTATATATCAGAGGAATTGAAGTTGATCCCACTAAAATCAAATCCAAAATCAAAATGCCCCTCCATCTAATATTAAATATCTTTGCAGCCTACAAGGGAAACTCCAATCTGTCCACTATTTCATCTCTCAATTATTATATCGATATCAACCCTTCCATCACCTCCTCGTAAAACACATCCATTTTAGAGGGGAATATGATTAATTAAATGCATTTGATGCCCTTAAGAAATATCTCTTGTTGTCACAATTGATTATACCTCCATGGGAGGGAGAGAATTTCTATCTATATATCTCTGCCACTGATCATGCCTTGGGAGGTATGTTGGCACATCGAAACAAACAAGGTAGGGAACAAACTATATATAATATAACCCGTACCCTTCATAATTACAAAACCTATTTTTTAGAAGTAAAAAAATTATGTTGTGCCTTATACTTCACAACTCACAAACTTCATCATTATCTCCTCAATCATAAAACATATGTAGTCACAAACATTAATCCATTAGAATCCATACATTCTAAGTCGTATTATAATGTGTGCATAACTAGATGGCTTATGCTCATGACCGAGTTTTCCCTTCAATTTATTTCTAAAAAATCCATTAAAGGACATGTTATTGTTGATCAACTCGTAGAAGCCCCCTTGCCAATAATCAACTACCTTGCGAAAAATTTCCTAAAAAATATCTCAATACCCTCAATCATGATAATACTCCTCTCAAAATGATCTTATTCTTTGATGGGTCTAAATTCTGACAAGGGAGTTCTATTAGGAATTAATATTTGAGGCATATATTTATTAGTGTGTACACGTTTTATTTTGGTGGTTGAAACAATCCACCTAACTTTAGTTTGAGTTGTTCATAGAGACTTAATAGGACTGCTAAGTATAAAGAGATCCTCTCCTTATATATGTGTAATGCATTCATCTCAAATTACTAATATTATTTTCCTATGTAAATCTACTCATGCCACATTATTTGGTATGAGAGCGAATATGATCTTTTGAGAACCTGTGAAGGGGCTATTGTATTATGATTTTCCCGTGAGTATGAGATAGAAATAATATATGAAGAGCTCAGTGTAGGCTATATTAACATCGACTACATTTTATTCCTTGCATGCTTACACTATTGATCATAGATGTAGATTGAATCCTCTCATGTAATGGATATACACAGTTCGGTAAGGCGTGGATTCCTAGAGAAAGGCGCGTGTTTGTTTTTTGATCTTAATAATCTAATTGCTACGCATACCATTCGGCTCTATGGAGAAGATATTTATGTTATTATGGAATACACATACCGTCGGCTTGCATGGTGGCACCAGGACTGCATGTATCTGGAAAACATATCCATCGCATGCAATTTGGAGTTCCATTCCACCTCGTCATCGACTCCATCTCCTCAACCGTGCTTATTTTGTCATCAGATTTCCACCTTGGAATGACAATCATTGACTGGTCTGCATTTTTTTTTTTGAGTTTCGGGATTGGATCAACATACATTTGACTTGGCATGCGCTTCAAAGATATGTTTTTAAATATAGAACCCGCATTTCCAAGTTGGTTGAACACTCCAGTATTTCACCTCTCTGAATTTGGAATACGTGGCTTCAATGAAAAGCAGAGATGTACTTGGTTCATGCCAAGACGTTATCCTTCCATGGCTTGTGGAAATATTGTGAGTTATATTGTTGTTAAGTCATTTGGATTATTAGTAATTTCATTTTAATTTTGTAAGGTGTTATGAAAATATATAGAGTCACTTAAATTTATGTTCATGTGTTTACATAGTCGTCATTTATTTCAATGAAATTTCTAGAGTCATATTTTTGTGAAGTGATGGAACCATTAGTCCATAAATTATGTGAATATAGTGTTATTGTTCATTCAAATAAAATCATAAGAGTCAAATATCTTATGTCAAGTATGTTACATTTGTATAATTTAAAATTCACCAAGTCATTTTGTCAAGAGTCATCAAGTATTTTCATTTTGAAAGTCAACATCAAAAAATTGTAAAAATAAATAAAAAATTGCTTCACTTTTCAATTATTGGATGCATTTTCGTTTGTACGTGACATCTATCTTGTGGGGATAAATTGTACAATGAGCTCCACGATCAAATACAACTGAGTTAGAAGTAAACTAATTGGAGGATGGAGGCAATGGAGGAAGGATTTCATTCAACGACCTCTCGTCATTTGCCAATGATGGGGCCGCATATCAATTATGGTGGCACTTTTTTGTAGTGTGTTTCTTTTAGAGTTCCTATTTTTTGTGGTTGTGGATGTTGTAAAAAGAGTTGTGTTGGAGCGCAAATGACTGTCAGTGATCCTTTGACTGACGTGATCCTTTGTCTTCCGTACTTCATTGTGAATACATTTATTTGCAATGGTGACCATGTGCAACAAGATCTAACTAATAGGATCCGGTTAGTTGTATGTCTTTGATATAGTTTACTTCTTAGTGTTTGTGTATGGAAATTTCACATTATTGGGGGGTGGGGGGGCGGGGAACATGACACCAATGTTCCATTTCCATTATGCACCTAAAACGAGTAAAGTCCAAGGAAGCTTCCTGTGGCAATGGCAGTTTCCTATGCTGTTGGGATTGAGTGGCAGCGATCGACAACAATGGGTGCAATTAAGAACATTGTGATTCCTATAGGAAGTAATGTGAAATCTCTTTCCTGTATATGTTCTATTGTGTAGTTTTGTAATAAGTGAGTTGTGATTCCTATATACTTCCCTAAATTACAAGCATAGTGGCAAATAAAAGCACCAGAGTAAGTCAATTCATCGATCTTGAAAGGGTTTGTGGGAGGATCTAAAAAACCACACGAGGTGGACAGTTGATGGGGCATGTTCATGTCAAGGTTTGTGGTAATCCTGTTTAAAACCATGGAAGGAGAGAGCCTTTCTTTTGATCAAGATCATGAGTCACATTGTAGGACATGATTCATAGGGGTGATCATACTGCAGATGAGTGTGAAAAAATCCACCTAACTTTAGTTTGAGTAGTTGGTGGAGGCTTAATAGGATTGCTAAGTATAAGGAGAACCTCTCCCTATATATGTGTAATGCATTCATCCCAAATTACTAATCAATACAGAATATTAATTTCCTGTGTAAATCTCCTCGTGCCACATTAGATTCTGGAATAGTCACAATACCTCATTGGGGGACTCCTATTCCTCTATCTTTTAAATTGAATTTTAATTATACAAATAACATGGCTGAGTATGAGGCCCTCATCATGGGTCTTCAAACCTCCATACTTATTGGTGTAAGAATAATTGACATCTACGATGATTCCCAACACCTCATCAATCAATTCATAGGAACATATCAATGTAATAATGAGACCCTATGTTGTTCATGGACTTTTGAATGGATTCGAAGGCGGGCTACGAGATGGATTCGAAGGCGCTGTTTCAGCAGCCCTGGCTGCTGAATGCCTCTCAAAGATCTGTGATGTTGCCGCTAAGGAACCGTTGAAAGAAAAATATGTGCTCATTGGGGACAGTTTCGGGTCTAGAGCCTGGGCAGAATTTGTTAAGACTCCTCCATACAAAAATGTGCGACCTTAGGCTGCATGTGATTTCAAAAGTACAAAAGATGCTGAAGGGGTGACCCACTTACAGGTACCTGACGGCTGTCTGCAAAGAGCTCTGGAGAAAACCAATCTGGCACTTGTCAGCAAATTTTTGGGGTCAAGACCCAATGTGGACACCATTAGGAAATGGGCCATTCGTAGATGGAAACCAAAAGGGGATTTGATTATCACCACTATGGCAAAAGGTTTTTTCCTGGCTAGATTTAACCTTCAATCTGATGTTGACTCGGTCTTATTGGGTGGTCCCTGGTGCCTTGGTAACATGGGCCTTTTTTTAAAAAAAATGGTACCCAGGTTTTAATCCATTTGTTGAAAATATTCATGCCATACCCATCTGGTGTAGACTCCCAGGACTTCCTCTGCATCTTTGGGATGATGAAATCCTCCTTCACATTGCCAAATCGATTGGTTCACCCATTGGCCTGGATGGACCCACGAGAAATCGTTCTAGATTTGCATTTTCTCGATTCTGTGTCTCCATAGAAATGGATCAGGAGCTCCCCGATAACATTGTGCTGCAATCCAAACTGGGAGAATGGAAACAACAAATTGATTACGAAGCTTTCCAGTTACGCTGTAGTAAATGCCATAGATTAGGGCATTTCGCTAGCAAATGTCCTGAACAATCAGTTCAAAAACTGGAAGTTTCCTCATATTTTCTTGAAGATCAAAGACAGAATCAGAGAGATAAGGTGGATAATGAGCAGTTATCTAAACCTTCTTATGGAAACAGGCAGTTGGAGAGACATTCCAAGCTTAAAGAAAGAAAAAAAGGATTTAAGACAAAGAGACCACCAGTTTACAGAAAACGTTGGAAGCCTAAGAAGCTGATTGAGTCCCAACAAGAAGTAGATATGGATCCGAATAAGGAAGAAAGTAAAAGGGAGATATCAGTGGATCCAGCTTTGAACTCGATGTCTCCAAATCTAGTAAAGCTGAACATGGAGGTCGATGAAGAAAATGAAAAGGTTAACATTTCGCTCTCTTGCATGGAAGAAGAGGAAGACAAAACAAGTGCTCATCAAGAGCTGATAAAGAGCAGATCTGTGGAGAAGCTAAAAATGAAACAAGAAAATGACAAAGAGGATCTAGAATCCATTGCATGGGATCTCAACCAAGAGAAAGAGGACACAGATGTGGAGGAACTGACTCCTATAAGGGATAAGCAGACTGATATTATTACAGGAAAGGAGGATGGAGAAATTACCCCCGCTAACAAGGAAAATGACTGTGATAATGAGGGATTCATCTTAGTGAAAAGAAAGAAAAGAGGCTCAAAAAGCCTGGAAGAAAAACAACTTGGAAGCTGGGAAGCCTCCACCTCAAGAATCACAAGGGCCACTACTAGAAGAACTGCAAATTTTGGAGTAACCTTTAGAAAAGGCAGGCCATCTAAGAGAGAAACAAGAGAAAAAGAGACTGAAAAAGAAATTACAGATGGGACACAGAGAACTCTGGGCCATCCGGCAAATGCATCTCCAAATTTTTTTTAATGAAGGTAATTTCTTGGAATGTAAGAGGCCTTAATGGAGGGCCTAAGCAAAGAATGCTTAAGGAAATTAAAAGAGCAAACAAACCCAACATTCTTCTTATTCAGGAAACTAAAATGAAAACTAAAGCAATTGAAGACTTCAAAAGATAATTTTGGCAGAACGATGCCTTTACTACTGTTGACTCTCAAGGGGCTTCTGGAGGCTTAGCAATCTTTTGGGATACGAAGATGATTGACAGTAAGATTCTTATCTCCACCCAGAATCATTTAGCTATTATCTTTAAAAGCCTTGAAAATAGTCATAGCTGGATTTTGTCTAATATTTATGCGCCCAATACTACTTCTGGCAAAAGAAGTCTATGGAAAGATCTAATCTTATTCAGAAGCAAGGTTGAAAGCATGAACTGGTTGATTATGGGAGACTTTAATACTCCTCTAAATCCTGGAGAAAATTTTGGGGGAAGTTCTGAATTCTCCATTGGCATGGAAGAATTTGTTGACTTCATCTCGACTCTTAATCTTATGGACATAGAGCTTCATGGAAATCAATTTACATGGTCCAACAGAAGATCAGGAGAAAACTTAATTCAGGTTAAGCTGGACAGAGCTCTTATCTCTTCAAATTGGATCCTGGACCAGAATTTCCATCTTTCTTCTCTCCCTAGAACGGGATCTGATCACAATCCAATAGTCCTCAATTTCTTCAACTGGTCAAAACCTTTCCATGGTAATTTCAAATTTGAGAAAATGTGGTTCGAACATGAAGACATTATGGACAGAATTAAAGAGTGGAGGGTTTAGGAAGGCACAGGGACAGCCCAATTCAGACTTCTTCAGAAGCTAAATAATGTTAAACAGAAAGTTAGAATATGGAATAAAGAGGTTTTTGGGAACATTTTTGAAAAAAAGAAATAACTTAAGCAACAGCTTGAAGAACTTGAGCTAAATGTCTCCATGAAAGGTATGTCCCTTGAGGATCATCAGCGCGAAAAAATACTCCTATCTGATATCCATAATATAAACAGTCATGAAGAAACCTTTAGGAGAATGAAGTCTAGAGCCCTTTGGCTTAAGGATGGTGACAGAAATACAAAATTCTTTCATTTAACGGCCATCAAGTATAGAGCTTGTAACAGAATTTCTGAGGTTACTAAAGGAAATGGAAACATTACTAAGGATCCTGAGGTTATCAAAGCTGAGGCACTTAATTTTTACAAGAACCTCCTCACTGAGAACACCTCCTATAATGAACAAGCGGCCTCTTTCCTCTTAGACTCCATTCCTGAAAATCTTATGCCTGTTGAGAGATTTAAAAGTCTCTCAAAAACAGTCACCATCGAGGAATTAAAAAAGGCTGTCTTTTCTTTGGAAGGGGATAAGGCTCCAGGTCCAGATGGATTTTCGGCTAATTTCTACCAAAGATGTTGGGAAATTTGCTCTGAAGATCTCTTGAAAGCTGTCAATGAATTTTATAGAACGGGAAATCTGATTAAAGAGCTTAATAATACTCACATTGTGCTTGCCCCAAAAAAGTTGGATGCAAAAGACTTCAAATATTTCAGGCCTATCAGTTTGGTGAATGTCATTTATAGGATTTTCACAAAGATTCTCACCACTCGAATGCAACCTATTCTCAAGGAGATCATTTCATAGCAGCAGAGCGGATTCATCCAAGGAAGAATTATCCAAGATGGGATTATCATGGTGCATGAAACTATACATTCTATGGATAAAAGTAAAAAATCGGGGATGGCCATCAAACTTGACATGCATAAAGCTTTTGACAGAGTCTCTTAGAGATTCATGGATGAGGTCCTATCCAAATTTGGTTTTCAAGGCAAATTCAGAAAAATCATCCACTCTTGCATCTCTACCTCTAGATTCTCTGTGGTTGTTAATGGGGAACCTGTGGGTTTTTTTGCCAGTAATAGAGGTATACGACAAGGCGACCCAATCTCCCCTCTTTTATTCATTATTATGGCTGACAGTTTAAGCAGATCTATATCCAAAGCTATTGACATTGGCATGTTAAAAGGCTTTCCTCCAACTATTGGAAATCAGCCCTCCTCTCATCAATAGTTTGCTGATGACACTCTGTTGCTTCTAATAGCTTCTATTATTGAAGCAAAGGCCATTAAAACTATCCTTAGATTTTATGAGGAAGCCTCAGGACAGAAAGTTAATTTTGACAAAAGCTCTATTTACTTCTTCAATACTCCTGAGGAGAGGCAAAGAAAGATTGCTAATATTCTTGGATGTACCATTAATTCCCTACCAGCTACTTATTTAGGGTTACCTTTAAGTACTGGCAAGATTTCTGTGGAAGTATGGAATGATCTTATTAAGAGATTTCAAAGAAAGTTGGCAGGATGGAAAGGAGTCGTTCTTTCAAGTGCAGGTAAATGCCCTTTGGTTAAAAGCACGCTCCAAAACTTGCCTATTTACATATTATCTATGTTCAACATGCCTGCAGCTGTGATGAACAGTATTGAGAAGATTCAAAAACATTTTCTGTGGCACGGTACTGAGGAAAGATTCAGATATCATCTTGTGGCTTGGGAACAGGTTTGTAAACCTAAGAGACTGGGGGGGTTAGGCATCAAAGATATCAAGCATATGAGTACTGCCCTTTCTGCAAAATTAGGATGGAGATTGATAAAAGAAAACAGACCTTGGACAGAGCTGATTAAGATCAAATATCTTTCAAATCAGAACAAAATTTCCTTCATTTATGATTAGTCCCTTCCGAATGGCTCCATTTTCTGGAACAACCTTCTTCGCAGCAAACACATTCTCTTTCAGGGATGCAGCTAGAAGCTTGGAGATGGGAAAAGCATAAACTTCTGGACCGATAAGTGGACTGATTCTAACTGGATTTCTGCTTATGATCATATGAAGGACAACTTAATTGCAGAATATGGTCACAAAATCCAGGGATACATTGAGAGGGATGGAAACAAAAGAAAATGGAAGCAGCTAAAAGTGGAGAATGATAGTATCCAGGCTGATATTATATCTCTCCAGAATCAACTTGCCCTAATCCATCTTAGTAATCAAAATCTTAAAGATGAGCTCATCTGGAAGGATTCTTTTGATGGGGATTACACTGTTAAATTAGGATATAATTCTGTCTTTGCATCCATGGAAAGCAAAATCAAGTGGCACAAGTTATGGATGCCGGAGCTAACCCCTAGAGTGAACTTCTTTTGGTGGCTAGTTATTAATGGCAAGATCCTAACTAATGATAACCTCATCAAGAAGGGATTCATCATGCCAAATAGATGCTGCATGTTTCAGCAAGAGGCTGAAGATATAAAACACTTATTCCTCCATTGTGAGATTGCTTCCAAAATTTGGCAGCTTGTATTTGCAAAATTCAATCTGAAATGGATTTTTCCCCTTACCTGCCTTCAGACTTGGGAGCAATGGAGCTCTCCGTTTAAACATTGCATGGTGAAAAGACTATGGCAACTTGTTCTGCCACACACTATGTGGAGAATTTGGAAGACTCGTAATGATAGTATTTTCAGAAGCAATAGACAAGCTTGTAACAAATTTTATAAGGAAATAATCATTGTTGTGCAAGATAATATTGCTAGATTCAATCCCCCTAAAAATAGACTCTACCCGGAGAATGAAGAATGCATCCTAACTGATTGGAATATAGCCACTATCAGTAGAAATACAATAATGGTACTGACAGAAGCAAAGTCCGATGGATTAAACCCCCCAATGATTGGCACAAATTAAATTTTGATGGGGCCTCAAAAGGTAATCCGGGTGATTCTGGTGGTGGGGGAATCATCAGGGATCAAAGAGGCTGCTATGTTGCTGATTTTTCTGGGAGAATGGGAAGACAGACTAACCATTATTCTGAAGCCATGGTGGCTCTTTGGGGTATTAGACTTGCCAGAGAATGCAATATTCAAAATATCATAATTGAAGGTGATTCTCTAAATATAAAAAATCTTCTGAATAAAAAACAACAGCCCAGCTGGTCTATCAGGGATTATATTGAAGAAGCTATAGAAATATGCAAAAGCTTTGTTAATGTCCACATCACCCATACTTATCGGGAAGGAAACAGGGTTGCTGACAGCTTGGCTAACTTAGGAGTGAATAATCCCTTTCAAACTTGGATTGGCAGGGACGTTCTGCCCGCACATGTCAATAAAGCCATCATCATTGATCTTCATGGCTGTGAAAATTATGAATAACGGCTGTTTTATGGATGCTAATGAGTGGATCCCCAAGTACATGATGATGACATCACAAAAGATTTGGATGATTGTTGCGATGTGTGTGGATTGGATTGCCATCATTTCTTGGCATGGGAGGAAAGCGGGGGAGAAGGGCAATAATAACAAATGCTACATTATTATTAAGCTGGCTTTCACGGGAGGAATAGATTCAAAAACCAAAAGCACTGCTTGGCCTGTCCCGTACATTGCAAGTTTTTTTACCGTTAAAAATAGGAATAGTAACAGAGTAAACATGGGGGGTCCGCCATGCAAGACCGAGCCGACCCACAACCCTGAGTGGAAAGAGAACACGGAGCTTTGGGAGTACCTGCAAATCGGGGGCCTGTCGAATTTCATTGAGAGGATTCAAGGCTTCGATCAAGACGTCTCCATCAAATTCGCCAAGGGTTGGAAGAATAGAATTGTCAAGTACAGTAACATGAAAATGGAAATTACAGAAGAGCTCATAGCTCAGGTCACTGGTCTCAGCTTGGAAGGTGTAAAATTTTTCAACAAGAAAGTCGACAGGGAGGTTGAAACCAAGAAATTTCTGGAAGAGGGAGAGAACCTTGAGTTTGTAACTGCTGGCCTCAAGGTGGAGTCAATCCCTGCACCTTTTGATGAACTTGCCAAAATGGTGGTAAGGTATGTTACCTTAGAAGGAAGATATGTGACTATCCCACACAAGCATCTGATTTTTCTGAATCATTTTCGTAGAAAGAACATTATTAGTTTTCCTCATTATCTGATCAACTCCCTGGAGAAGTCTATAAGGGAGGTGCAAAATCACTCTAGGGTTGTCCCCCTACACCAGGGCCTTATACTCCTCATTCACCGCCACTTTTCCAGTTGCCCTCCCATGAACCCCATCCCACCTCCCTCCTCCACACCCCCACCTACCCATAACTGCTCCCACTCCACCCCTGCCAAAAAGAAAGCATGATGATGTGGGCTCCAGCAAGAAAAGCAAGAGCCTTAAAACTAGAATCCTTGCCTCCCAACGTGTCCTTAGGAGCCACAAGGACTTAGAACTTGCTGAAAGCCTCCTGCATATCAGCATGCCTATGGAGAAGCCCAAGGAGGAGGATTTGCTGGAGAAGGTTGACAGATTGGAGAAGGAGATTCAAGAGCTCAAAGGGGCTCTTAAGAACATGGAGAAAGCCAAAGGTAAAAGGATCCTGCAAGGTGAGGAGGAAGAGGGGGTCATTGAATGAAGTCTTCAAGAAGCTGCAGTCCCTTGATGGCAGATTGGGGAATGCCAAAAGCCAATGACTGTATTTTGTCTACCCTAAAAAGCATCTATAACTTCATTGAACAGCACGTCCACAGTGTTTGCAGCTTAAGTGGAATCAATGAAGATATATGGGGCCCTAAAGAAAATAGGGACATTGCAATCTCCCAAGCAGACATGAAGGACCCCTCTCAGGCCACAGCCATTGCCTTTTTCATGTCACTGCAGGCCATCAAGGCCAAGATTGACAGAGCCCTCAAGTAACGGGCTGATGTGCTGCTATTTTTTTGCTGTGATCTGGCTGTCATTGGGCGGTTCTAGAGCTATTTTTTGACGGAGCTCTGTATTCTGTTTCTCTTTTGGTTTCTTTTTGAACTTGTCTCCTTTGCTCTGGATCTCTGTACGTTTAGATCCACTCTTCACCTTTATTGTAATATCTGGCTGCTGAGCCTTTCTTAGTTGACTGTTTTGCCCTTCTCTGGGCTGCTTTTCTCATGTTTATTATCTAGCTTTTGAGCCCTTTTGTACACAGGGTATAGTCCCTTCAAAACTATTTGCCCTTAATAAAAAAAATAATGAGACCCTATAAAAATATAAAGCCATTGTTAACCACCTCCTAAAGGTATTCGATCGCTATGAAATCCAAACGACTCCACGCTCATCCAATAAATTTACAAATACAATGAAATCTCTCGCATTCCTCATCCCTTTATCTCCAGATGATTCTAAAATATTTGTCTCATACATAAAATTTATCAACCATCTCATACCAACACCAATTTTTCTAATCATCAATCATATAGAAGATAACCAATCCGATGTTTGGTATACCCAAATAAACGACTATATTTCCCAAGATAAGATACACTCAGACTCTATCCATAAATGGTAGGAGGTCCTTTCAAAAATGCACCTCCCATTACATTATATTGGGAGGTGCCCTTTATAAAATATGGTGTAACGGTCTTCTCCTTCGATCTCTTAAATCTCTAGAGGCTAGATAAGTTATTTGAGAAGTCCAAGATGGAATATGTGGCACATAATTTAATATCTTTCCCATCATTAAACGAATCTTATGAATGGGTCATTATTTGCCTACGCTTAATCAAGACTACTATCAATATGTCAAAAAATGTATCAAATGTCAACAACATACTAATATTACACACATCCCCAGTCATGCCCTTCGGCCTACTCAAGATTTATGGCCTTTCTCACAATGAGTACTTGATCTCATCAGCATTATTAATCCTCAAGCATCTCAATGATATAATTCCATCATTAGTGATACTAAATATTTCAAAAAATAGGTGGAAGCTATCCCTCTTATCTCTAATAAAGCAGATAAGATTGTTGATTTCATCCATCATCACATCATCTATCGCTTCGCCATCCACCATAAAATCAACACAGATAATGGTAAACCATTTAAAAATAAAAAAATTCAAAAAATTGTGACACCTACAATATTAAACTTAGTTTCTCCACACTATGCTACCCACAAGCTAACGGATACGCTGAAGCATCTGATAAAAACCTCAACAAAATCCTTACCAAGATTGTGGATCAGGCTGGTAAAGATTTGTATCTCCAAATTCCATTTACATTATGGGATTACCAAAATAGCATAAAAAACCCTATGGGTGCTACCCCTTTCTCTCTAGTCTACAACACCGAAGTCGTTCTTACACTTGAAGTCGAAATTCCATCTCTACACTTTTCTCTTACAAATTTCATCCCCAAAGAATAATATCATCAAGAATTCCTATCACAACTTGAATTATTAGATGAACACAAACTAATTTCCCTTTAACATCTTAATGTATATCAAGAATGAATAAAATGTGCATATAATAAACATCTTAAAAAACACAAATTCAATATTGGAGATCTTGTCCTTAAAGGAAATAAACATGTCACAAACATGTAAAAGAGTAAACGTGGGAAGTTTTCTCCAAACTAGCTTAGACCATATATTATCACTCAGAAATATGGGTCGAGGGCATATTATTTAGCCTCTCTTTGATGGTAAACCTGAAAAGGATCCTCTTAATTCCTTGCAATTGCGGCCTTTCTGCTATTAACATATCTAGTTACATGAACTTAGTCCAACTAAGATCCCCCACTTTCAATATCCACCAATCTCCCACCCTAGTAATGATTTGGAATTATGTGGTCTCCCATCAGTATATTTAACAAGACCTTAAATATGGGCATCACGACCCTGCTCAATACATATTCCACTTAAACAAGTCCCCTTGGCTATATTAAGGGACCCCAAAATCATTACTTCCCCAACTTCACCATATCTACCGACATAATACATGTTTAAGATACACATGTTATCTTGTATATTAAACCCCCTCCTCAAATGGTCTCTTAGGCCCACCCTCAACTAAAAGAATCAAAATCACTATGGGATGAAGTTCGTTATATCAAAGTATAGACTTCTCCCTTGAAGGAAAACTATTGCTCAAAAACATATCGGATATCAACATCCAAATATATCAAAATATAGACTACTCCCTCGAAGGATAAATATTGCTCAAAAATATATCTGCTATTTCCATCAAAATCCAAATATAATAATTGTAGACCATTCCTTTGAAATATGGATACTTAATCTAAAAAAACTAGCATACATGGCGACAAAATTGAAAGCTTCCCCACATTGATTAGATTTCCTAAATATGTCAAAATTCTTTGTCATCCTAGGAAATCCTCCTACATCGATCAACTTTCCCTTGAATATGGAGGTTTCCCACATCGATCATCCCGCATAACATAAAACATAATAAAGGTGGGGTTAAACCTAAAAACCATTAAGGAGAACACAATCCCTTTTACCAGATACATGCAACTCCCGAACTTGTTATAAGAAGGTAGATAATGTATGTAATCCCATCTTAGACTAAAACCAAACACATGGTCCTAAAGGGATTAACCATTGTTAGTTATATGTTAACACTAGATACAGATGCAAGTGAATTACCATAAACATCAAACTGACCATCACATATTTATATGTGTTAAGTCAATTAAAGAATCAAACACATCCCATGAAATGATCTTAACCATCATGATAAATAAGACCAACATCCATACAATACAATCACATCTAATCTATATAACATTCATCACCATAAATTAAATCATAACATCCATTTAACTTTATTTAACCTAAATCTCATCACTATTATAACCATGATCATATCTAAATCTATCAAAACATCACATGAAACCATGAAAACACATTTACACACACACACACACATCCAAATCAATATCTATCCCAGAAATTTAGTATCAATCCTAGTAATCAATACCTATCGCCTATAAAGTGCACACTTTCCAAGTTTGTGCTTCTTTTTGGACCCCGAGGCCCTAAAAATTCAAATTCTATCATATTCAAAATGAGCATATGTTTCCCAACCCACAGTAGATTATGCATCCTCATTGGAACCTTTTCCCACTACTTCCTACAAGTGATATGTCTATAGGTCAAGATCCCATTGGTTCCCCTATCACTTGAATTCGTGGTCACGAAAGCCCACCCTTGTGGCAGCGTATTTCATGCCTGGTCTTAGGGAACCTCAAATAAATTATACTCATTTATAAGTGCAATCTTACACAAACATCTATGCTCCTACATTTATTCATCCACAATCCATTCAAATTGGTGACCAACATGATGTCTTGCAATGACCCCCTTTTTGAGGGAGGATCACCTATCCAACATAAATTCAATCATCTCACTTGTTTTTGTATTGCGGATTGTCCATCAAAAACCACTTGATAAAAAGGGGAAAATTTAGAAACCAAAACTAGGCCACCCTAATGCCTATGTATATGTACATACCCTAGGACATACTTCCATAAATCCAAATGAGAAATTTACCCATTTATCGATCTACATTCACCATTTTACCACATGTAACCACCCTTAACCATAAAATAAATAAATAAAAAATAACCTTAAAAACCCCACCCCACTAAACAACTCCCCAAAAGACTAAAACAACTTCAAAACCATTATAAACCACACAAACCCCAAAAAATGATATGGTTGGAACTAAATTCAATCATTCTTTTTGAAAAATATAGGAATTGGTACGAATTCCCCCAATAAGTGTCGATCTATATGAATCATTATCGATTTGGTTAAACGACATTGATCCCATAAAATTTAACCCATGTCATTTCCCAAGGATTTGAAAAAATTCCAAGTGATAGGGTTGAACTTTGGTGAGACAAGAATCATGCATGAAATGTTTGTAATGCTAAATAAGAATCTCCTATTGATGTGAAGAAGCGGAAGTATCCTAATACATGATTCTCCCTTTGGAGAATTTATCCCCTTAACTCAAACATCCAAAACACTATCTTTTGAAAGGTTCATCCTCCGAATCGGTGGACACATGTTTTCAGATTTAACAAGCGTTTAAGCCCTGAATATTCTCATATTATCATTCTCTTTAAGAATTAGTGTTGTTTCAAATTTTTGTCTGTAACCACAATGATCGACATTGATCACATAGATTGACACCAATCAAATAGATTGACATTGATCCATGTCAAAATCATCCAACTTTACATTTTAATAAATTTTAGTATAGATCAACCATATTTTGTAATCATGATTAATGGTCTCTTGTCTACAATTACTATTCTTTGTTAAATGACCATCCCAGGAGAAACATATGAGCTAAACAACATTTACGATCTCCCCATATTTCACCAACCATTCATGTGGGAGAAATCTGACATCAATCACAAATTGAGCCTATGCGTCATCATCCTCATGCCCAATCTAGATGACATTCTTGAAAAATTGTAGATCTTCTCCTTAAACATAATGAAAAAAAAAAATATTTATTGGGATAACCTTTTCAATCCACCTTAGCCTATCATCGAGGACATCGACTAAGTCCCTGAATCCAAATATTGCATATTTATAACTTATCATCCATATTATATTATATTGTTAGTTGTAATTTAATTATTGATTGCTCCAAGTTTGATTTCTTAAAAGCGAGTTGACATGCATTAAAGGAATCCCTTTTGTTCATGGAATTGGCCTTTACCAATAAACTCGCCTCATAATTATCTAATCTATCTTTTTTCAATTTGTCTACATGTGTGAAAGTTTCCATTTCTTTGGAAGAGGATTTTTTTGCGCCTTTTTGGATCTGCCATCATTTTTTTATCATCATTCACACAGGTTTATTCAAACCCTTTCATTTACAAGTTTTAGTGATTTATTTCGTGAAGTAAAACTGAATCCTAAAAATTACTAAAACACTTCCAATAAGAAAGATGAAATATACCATTCAGAGAGAAATGACCCAAGGGTGGACATTGTGTATCAAAATTCAAGAGGTTTTAACTATTCCATAACTTTAGAAGAAAACTTTGAACTTCCTATCTTTATGGAAGAGTTACCGAAGGTGATGGAACCATTCAAGGAACATGAGGACAATTTGATGGATCCTGGATTGGAAGGTGTTCCATTCCCATTCTACAAGGATATTGTTTCTCTATTTGAAAATGAAAAATATCAAGTATGCCTTGACTTGTAAGAAGGTAATGTCATTACCATTCTGAAAATATGATAATATTTCACTGGGAAATCCTCGTGCTATGATTATTCAGTAATGCACAGCCTTCAGTTTGGTGGTAATAATCTAGAAACATAATAACATACATAACATAAGAATACCATAGACTATGATATAAGGGAATGATGACAAATCTGAAATAAAACTGCAACATATATTATTAACATGATATTGTTACAATCTCACCCATGAATTACTTCGAGTGTTACCAGATCCACTCGCCTTCCAACAATAATTCTGGAGAAACTTCATAGTTACGCCTTTTGATGACTTCCTTAACACACCTTCACATTGACTCCTTTTTTCACATACTGACTCTCACCCTTTAGTCTATGCTAAATGAGGGGGGTGGCCTCTCTATTTATAAGATTTTCAGGCTTATCCACCCTATCTATAAGATAGGATAGGAAATCTCTTCTAGCTAATCATATTCCATACCTAAACTCTTATCTTTACATGTAGGATTATCCTTCAGGATAGGATAAACCTGATCATTTCACATGGGTTCCACCTTTCTAGATTTTATACAAATAAAATATTTAAGATATTTATGACATCACTCCTTGTTATTATTACAAATATAATATTTCTAATTCTAAATCATGTAGGCCCTATTGAATTTTGACCCTTTTAACATTACCCAAACCACTTATGACAAATATTTACTTCTTACCATTTACGGTTACAACATTCCTATTGTAATTTGAATGTTACCATATTGGTACAATCGTTATCTTATATCAGATGCTACTACTAAATATACTTAATCACACCCTATTCATAATACATACATTAATGAAATAGAAATCATGGAGGAAAATTCTAATGTTGACATCTTCCCCCTCCCTAGTTTCTACTCCTTCCTTGAAGTAGATTATTATGGACAATCTGTAGTTGGTTCTTGAAAAATATTTATCTTGTCTTGGTTGACCCATTTTCTAATTGGAGTACCATCCAATTCCTCCAGGTGATATGTACCATTTTCATGCAAAACAACTATTGTGTAGGGTCCCATCCATTTAGGAAGAATTTTTATATGCCTCCTCTTTTTGTATTGAGAATCATATACTAGGACTAAGTCATTCACCTGAAATGGAGACCAGAGGATCTTTTGATCAAAGTAATCCTTTTGCTTCATCTTCTTCTTATAGCTTGTATCCTTCGCTATTTCCCTCATTTCCTCTAACAAATGAAGATGTACCAATCTTTCTTTTACTGAATCACTTTCATCCATCCTTTCATTTTTCATAACTCTCACAATGAGAATATCAAATTAAATAGGGTGAATTGGATTAATGTCATAAGCCAACTGAAATAGGGAGTATCCTGATGATGACTTTGATGTTGCTCTATATGCCCACAATGCTACATGAATCATTTTATCCCACTTATAAACTTGCAAAGCTGCATATTTTGCTAGGATTTGACACAATACATAATTTGATCACTCCACCTATCCATTTGTGCTTGGCTTGTAAGTTGTTTCCTTCCTGTGCTTAATAGAAAACCTATTTACAAAGGCTTCTACCACCTCATTAATAAAGTGGATCACTTTATTTGTTACAATCTCCAATGGACAACCAAATCTGTAATAATTTTTTCGTACCTGAACCTTGCCACTTCATCCATGGAAGTTATTTTCAAGGGTCTAGCTTCAACCCACTTGGTTAAATAATCAGAGGCAACTACAATATACTTATTTTTGCGTGGGGTAATTGGAAATGGAACTACAATATATATTCCCCACTTTTCAAAGGGACCAAGTGGAAGAATAGAGCATAATGGAGTTGATGAAGTTTTATGATTCCCATGTGATTGAAAAACATCACATGTCTTACAATAGTTATAACAATCTTTAAAAAGAGTTGGCTAGTGATAACCTGCATCCAAGATCCTTCTTGTTGTAATTTGTCAAGAAAAGTGTACTCCACATGTACCATTGTGGAATTATTCAATTCGCTCCTTTCCTTGATCACATCTAATTTCCCTATTATACCGTCCAGCAGGCCCTATCTGAAATAAGACTCCATACAGAATAGAATATGGATGACTTGATTGAGTAATCTTCCTCTTAGTATTTGCATTGTCACCATCAGGAAACTTGAAATCATTCAAATAATTCCAAATATCCATGTATTCACTAGGGATTGTGTCAAGGGATAACAATGCTACATCTGGGAAATCATCATCATCACAAGATGAACCCAAACCATCATAGGCTCGAGAGAGTGCATCTGCATTGACATGCTTCTTTTCTAGCCTATCTATAATATCAAATTAAAATTATTGTAGTAAAATTATCCACCTTGCTATCCTTCTTGATGGGTTAGGATTATTCACAATATATTTTAGAGCCTGATGATCTAGTACAACTGTAAATTTCTTCCCTAGCAAGTAATTTCTAAACGTCTTTACAACAAAAATGATAGCTAGAGCCTCTTTCTCAGTTACAGTATAATTTACTTCAGCACTGCTCATTTGTCTGCTCTCAAAGTAAATTGGACAATCATTCCCATTTTCATCCTTTTGGCTTAGAGTACTCCTTAGTGTTGCATATGAAACATCAATATATATAATGAATGGAATGCTCCAGTTTGGATTCTTTAAAACAAGTGAAGACACAAAAGGTTCTATTAGTTGTTCAAAAGATTCATGCGCATTCTTTCCTGGCTCATAAGCAACATCCTTCTTCAAGAACTGGGTTACTGGTTTTGTAACCTTTGATAAACTCTCGATGAACCTTCTATAGTTACCTAGATGGTCTAGAAATGATCTCAACTTACTTCTATTCATAAGAAATGGTAACTGCTTAATTTTTGAAAATTTGTCAGGATCAATACCAATACCAATACCAATACCATATCTAGATACAACATGTCCTAACAAGACACCTTTAGAACATCCAAAGACATACATTGTAGGGTTTAGTGAGGCTTTTGCTTCATCTAACCTTTTAAATGCATCCTCCATCTGGTGCAAGCAATCCATTTTGCTCCCATAGATGAAAAAAACATCTAGGAAAAATCTAATGAAGCTTCAAATGTAGGTTTCAAACTCCCTATTCTTTAGGTGCTAAAATGTTGGAGTATTACACAACCCAAATAAAATAACTATTATCCCAAATCCACCCCTCGAGGTAATTTTTATAACTTGTATAATTTCCTCATGTTGAAGCAAGCAGAAATCATGGAAGGACAAAATTGGAATTTTTGGGGGTCCCTTTGGCTCTTCTCTATCTCCCATATCCGAGGAAAATCCAAGAAATTGAAAAATTTCAAAAAATCCAGAAATTTGGCCCGTGCTAGTGAAATACGGCAAAATTGGCCCGTGCTAGTGACATGCAGGACCTGCATATCCAAAATTTCCACAGGCAGTTCAAATCGGAAAAGTCAGGGTTTTTTGACCTAGACCACACAAGTACGCGAGGGACGTTTAGGACCCGAAAATCTGAAAAATCCGTAGTCAAAGGGAATCCGCAAAATAAGAAAAATAATTTCCCGTGTGGTCTGTGGGACAGTTGGGGCACTAGGACGCGCGCGATCTAAAAGGCTGAAATAGTTGACTACAAAGGAGATGTGGTGAAGTCTTAATTTTGATGAGGGTGGATATATAAAAATAAAATAAACATATTCAGCTCCAGTAAAGTAAATGCTCAGTCCCGTTAAATGATAGAAATGTCTGGCAGACCCAAAATAGCTTCCCGCACTCAGAAGGCCGTAACTTTTGCATTTCTTAACGAAAACACACAAAATTGGTACCATTGGAATCGTGGTTCTGATACATATGAAAAATAATCAATAAATTTAGAATTTTATGAGGAATCGATGGTGAGTTTGCAGAAAATGTACCTAGTTCAGAACAATGATTTTATTTGGTAGCTGGGATGCATTAATGAGGCATGGGCTGACATATTTCATTGTTGCAAGTTATGGGACAGTATGGGGGGCCTTTTACAAGAAACAAAACATCATTTCACTCCATTTATTACCTTTTACAAGTGGTTGGAGGACAGATTTCAGGATTTTCATTTTCCCTCTCTCTCTCTCTTCTCAAAATCTATAAATTGGAGTGTTGGGATCATTGAAAAATAGATAGTTTTGAGTAGGAAAACTCTGTCAAAATTGTTTTGTGAATCCAATGTGTTGCAGGACCTTATAATGGACTCCTTATATGATGATACAGGCCCTTATTCCGTAATAGATTAGATTGTGCATATCAACAAAGTAATAGATACAAGTTTATGGACATTTCTTCCCCTGTTGTGTTTGTTTTCATTCTTCTTGCCCTTTCAAACTCATTACAAATATATTGTGTCTATCTTATACTCTTGCAAAGATTCATTTTATTATGCATTTATGGAATATTATTGTGAATACATTTACTAGATTGTGGAGAAATGTTATCACCCCTTCTAGTATGTACTTTGCTTCTACTTTCCACACATTAGAAAACTACTCTCATACTCTCATTTTCTAGTGTATCACCACTTTAGTGTAGGCTTTGTTTTCATGCACTCTCTCTCCTTGGTTCCTTGGAAAGTTAGATTAGGATTAGATATTTTTGCTTACATTAGAGTAGATTATGGTAGGTAGTTGAGGAGCAAGAACCAACTTTCTTTGGAGGTCTATCTTAAGTAGCAAGTCCCACATGGAGATAGTACCCATGTTATCCAATCACAATGTGAGGTCAAGCACATACACTTGTGCAAACCATAGGGTGCTGTGATTCAGAGATAACAATAACTCTATAAGAAAATGTTTCCCAAAGAGTGGTGAACATAGTCTTGAGATGATCTTTCTTAGCTATACGCACTTGGTTGTACCTGTTATAGTGATATGAAAAACTATAACATTCCTGGCCATCTACTTCGTTCAAGATATGGTCTGAAAATGGAAGAGGGTAATGATATTTCTTTGTTTCCTTGTTGAGCTTCCCGTAATCAACATAAATGTGTAGCTTTCCATTCTTTTTTCTTGCGATCAAAATGGGAGAAACCCATTTTGAATTCTCCATAAAAAAATGAATCCTCCAGCAAGCAACTTGTGTATTTCTTATTTTATTGGCTTAACATCATCTACTAGCTCAATAGAATGTTCTACCCAACTTACTTGGTGGAGTTCCTTGTAATCAAAAGTGAATAAGTGCATGTACCTTTGAAAGAGTTGGAGGTAGGATTCCTTCTCAGTTTCTATCACAACATTACCAATTTTTATTTTTTGAACTCAATTTTCAATTTCTTCCTCTGATACTTTCACTTCTCCATGAGTTGGTGTGACTGGAAGGATATCTATGACTGACACATCCACCTCACTTTCTTCATCTTCTATATCCACTTCGTTGATACTAGAGTAATCAGAGGATGTCTAATCATTATTTTCATCACTGAATCCACAAGTCCCGCCATTTGATGTCGAGGGATCCCATTTATCTTCACCCTCTCTCTTCCATGTCCAAGTGTCATGAATCCTTCATTCCGATAGTTTCTTGCATGATATATCCTTAGTTATGGCCTTCCCAGTAACATTGGGTATGTAACAATATCATTCTTCATTACTTGAAAGTCTACCACACATACAACACCCATGACAAATAATGCCACATCTGAAACAACACCTTCTAGTTTAGTTTTTCCCTTATTTAATGACCTTAACATAAGTATCAATGAGCGATCAATTTTTAAACCCAATATATTCATTACAGACTTGGTCTTTACATTAATTGAAACCCCTCCATCTACTAGGACATCATGAATTTAAATTCCATTACATAATACCTCAATTTTTTGAGTGTAGGGATTCACCTTTGCTTCCAAAGCAGGGACCTCAAACTTCTTCCTTCTTCGAGCGTTGAGTCCACTTTGCAGCTCCTGTCTCTTCATAGAAGACATAACAAGAATTTTTTCATATGTAATATTTGCAGGGTGCTTGGAGAGATCTTTTAAGATGGAGTATGGTCCTTTCCCCTATGAAATCAAAAAATATTACACACCCAACTTTCTTCTGATATGTTTCTTACTAGTCTCTTCTTTCATCTTGTTAGCATAATGTCCATCTTGGTTATATTTCTCTTTCTTTCTTTTTTTCACAAGCACATCTACATTCATTATTTATGCTCTTATCTACTACATCAAATAAATTCACAGGTGATTTTCCTTTATCATTATCTCTTGTACCAGATGTAGAGGCACTATCTAGAAAATTATACTTATAATGGCCCTTTTTATGATAACAGTAACATACAACTTCAAATATATTTATTTTTGGACCTCTATCTCCTTGGGAATTTTGGGAACTACATTCCTTTCCTTGAAGAAGACTAATAGTTAACTAGCCCATTTTCCTAAGGAGATCCTCATACTTAGTGGATTTACTAGAGGGAAGATTTTTTCTCACTGAGAGTGGTTGTGGTGTCTGGACTAAAGGTGTTGGTGTAGGCTCTACCTTAATAATAACTTCTTTGGGATCATCTTCCATGCTTTCTTCTTGCCTTCTAGAAATCTTCCTTTCCTGTTCGAGGGTCGTTGGGCGGTCATACTTTATTCAATGTCTAATATATAGCTTCATACCAAAAATGAAATGCTTGCAGAGGAGATTATCCACCCCATTCATTAACCCATCGGATAATCCTTCCTTCCGAATCTAGGCATCAAACTCCATCCTTAATTCCATAGCACGAGCATGATATTCTTTGATCTTCTCCTTCTCTCCTTGGGATAGCTTTGTGATCTCGATCATGAGATCTACATACTTCTGTTATGCACCAAAATTTTGAAGAAAACTTTGAGTTAATAAACCTCACAAGTCTTTAACATTATCACCTAGTGTTTCAAACCACCTAAGGGCTGAACCATCCAAAAAGGTAGAAAAAAATTCAGTCCATTGTTCCTTTCTTATGAGGCCATTAAAAATGCAAGATATTTTAAACTCTTGAATAAAAGAGGGAGCATCTTCATTAGATTGGGCTGAAAAAATAGGAATATTTCTCATTTTCAAAAGTAACCACACTAAAATACCAACCCACAAGTACAATCAGTAAGATTTATGTGCACAACTAATTAGAACCACTACAATAGAAAGTGAATTTACACCTTTCTACAGTAAAATAGGAATAACCATGGTAAACTTACATTTATTATGGTAAAACTTGACTTACTGTGGTAAATAGTATTCACAGTAAAAAGTGACTTTACTGTGGTAAATACTATTCATGGTAAAAAATGATTTTACTGTGATAAATATTATTCATGGTAAACAATGACTTTACTTTGGTAAATACTATTCATAGTATATAGTGAATTTACCATGGTAAATACTATGCATGATAAAAACAAGGTTACCTTTCCAAATGATTTCTGACTAAGTGGGAATATCTCTCTAGAAAATGCACCAACGAGGAATGATCTCGGCAATGGAACCAAAATGTCATCACTAGTCTGGCACTGTGATAATATTTCACTAGGAACTCCTTGTGCTATGATTATTCAGTAATACACAACCTTTGGTTTAGTGGTAATAATTTAGAAACACAATAACCGACATAACACAAGAATACCACAAACTATGATATAAGGGAATGATAATAAATCTGAAATACAACTGCAACATATATTATTAACATGATATTGTTACAATCTCACCCATGAATTACTTTGAGTGTTACCAAATCCACTCGCCTTCCAATAGTAATTCTAGAGAAACTTCATAGTTATGCCTTTTGATGGATTCCTTAACACACCTTCATAGTGACTCTTTTTTTCACATACTTACTCTCACCCTTTATTCTATGCTAAATGAGGGGGGTGGCCTCTCAATTTATAGCACTTTTATACTTATCCACCTTATCTATAAGATAGGATAAGAAATTTCTTCCGAGCTAATCATATTCTATACCTAAACTCTTATCTTTACATATAGGATTATCCTTCAGGATAAGATAACCCTTATCATTTCACATGGGTTCCACATTTCTATATTTTATACAAATAAAATATTCAACATATTTATGACATCAGTCCTTGTCATTATTACAAATATAATATTTCTAATTCTAAATCATGTAGATCCTATTGACTTTTGACCCTTTTAACATTACTCGGACCACTTACGACAAATATTTACTTTTTACCATTGACTGTCACAACATTCCTATTATACTTTGACTGTTATCATACTATACTTTATTGGCAATGCCATATTCACAACGCCATTATCTTCTATCAGACGCTACTACTAAATATAATTAATCACACCATATTCGTAATACATACATTAATGAAATAGAAATCATGGAGGAAAATTCTAGTGTTGAGATTAACCCCAAAATGATAAGCAATGTGGATCATGAGAAAGAGTATGTTTCAAATGAGTTTTGGCCACATGATTTCTAGGTTTCCAATTATCTCCCCGAAGCCCAATGTGAAGGTGAGTATGTGGCATCTTTCAAGAAGGAATGTGTGTAATAAATTTTAAAGGTTTAAGAAGGAACTAGAAACCCTCAAATTAGTATTGAAATCTTGACCTATGATATGAATATGCAAGATAATTATGAGTCTGAATTTAATTCTTCATTTTATGTACAAATGTTCAATAATAAAATAGAAAAAAACAAATGACCTATTGAGTTGTGGAGCTTAATTACTTCACAAATAGAATGTTTTACAACTTGCAGGTTTACACAGTAACTAACATCAGTCGGCTGACCGACGTCTGGTCACATGGGTCCAGGAACATCGGTTGGGGTAACTGGCATCGGTTACCTGTGCATTTATGTTTTTATTTAAGATGCATGATTAGATCTAACCTTTGATTAAAAGGTGATCTAAGGGTTGTAATTGTATTGCTAAAGTTCCCTAAGTTTGTATATGCTTATATAAGCTAGAAAGCTAGGGTTAGAACATAGAGATTAATCATAATTGTAAGAAGGAATTCTTGGAGAGAGAGAAAAGAGAAGCTTGTGAAGGAAAAGTACTGTACATCCAGAGAGGTGTGGAAGATTGTAAATCTTCATTGTATTTCCTCTATAAAGCAAATATTAATAGATTGGTTGTTTCTTGGTGGACGTAGCCCACACTGGGTGAACCACATTATATCTTGTGTATTGTTCTTCTTGTTTATTTCATATTTATTGTTTGTATGCTTAATTATGATTATAGATTTGTACAACAAGAGTGTGCTAACCCCAACAACTGGTATCAGAGATTTTTTGTTTGAGGGTTTTGTGTGTGACAAATTTACTCACAGAGGGATTTCTGATTGAGTGGGAGCACAACAATGACAAAAGATAATAAATAAAAAGTGGAGAAATTTGAGGCTATAATTATCAATTATGGAAGATGCAGGTGGAAGATTATTTATATCAGAAAGATTTATATTTACCGTTGGATGCCTGAAATACCTACAAAGATGACTGATGAAGAATGGAAGATTCTTGACAGCTTTCTGATCTATAAGATTAGCTGAAACATCTGTACTTCTAATATTACTGAAGCAACAACTATGGTAGATTTGATGAAATATTTAGCTAATTTATATGAAAAACCAGTGCTTCAAATAAATTTTATTTGATGAAGAAATTATTTAATTCTAAAATGCAAGAAGGTGGATCTTGTATCAAACTATTTGAATGATTTCCATTCCATTGTAAATCAATTAAAATTGGTTAATATTTTGTTTGATGATGAAGTGAAATCACTTTTATTCTTATGCTCTTTTCCAGATAGTTGGGATAACTTGGTAATGGTTGTTAGTAATACAACATCTGCTACTAATATTTTGAAGTTTGATGATGTGGTTAGTATAATCCTGAATGAATAAATACGAAGGAAAATTACAGGAGAGTCATCATCTGGAAATGATTTGAATGTAGAAAGCAGGGGAAGGTAGAAGGAGAGATCCAAGAGAAAGAATAATGGGAAATCAAAGTCTAAGAATGGAAGATCTAAATCCAGAGGTAGAGGAATAACTTGCTGGAATTGTGGAAAGAAAGGACATGCAAAGAAGGATTGTTGGTTCAAGGAAAACAAAGAGAATATACCAGAAAAGGTAAAGAGGAAAATGTTGCAACTAGGTAATGCAAGATGCCCTTATTCTCTCCTTGGATAATAAAATAGAATCATGGGTTTTAGATTCAGGAGCTTCTTTCCATGCTACCCCTAATAAGGGTTATTTCAGAAATTATGTCTAGGGTAATTTTGGGCATGTTTATTTAGGAGATGATGAACCATGCAATATTACTGGTAAAGGGGAAGTTCATCTAAATTGCATAATGGAAATACATGGATATTGAAATATGTGAGGCATGTGCCAAGCCTCAGGAGAAATCTAATTTCTGTAGGACAACTAGGTGAATCTGGTTGCATGGTTACATTCACAGCTGACTCTTGGAAAGTTACCAAGGGAGCTCTTGTTGTGGCAAGAGGAAAGAAGGTAGGAACATTGTATTTGTCTACCTATATTACTGATTCCTTTTCTATTCTATCTACTTTAGATTCAGATGCAAGCATGTGGCATAATCGGCTAGGCCATATGAGTAAAAAAGAATGCAGATCTTAAAGGCAAAGGGTAAGTTATCATATTTGAAAAATGTAGATCTTGATTTCTGTGAGCATTGCATATTTGGAAAGCAAAAGAGAGTGAGATTTCTCAAATTTGGGGCAACAAAGAAGGAGCAAAAATTAGAGCTTGTGCACTCAGATGTGTGGGGACCAGCCCAGGTAGCTTCTCATGGAGGATCCCAATATTATGTGACTTTCATTGATGATGCCACAAGAAAGGTATGGGTTTATTGTATAAAGCGTAAATATGATGTTTTTGAGACTTTTAAAAGATGGAAAGCCCTTATAGAAAATGAATCCAATTTAAAGTTAAAATGCCTTAGATCTGACAATGGTGGTGAGTACTGCAACAAGGTTTTCAATGATTATTGTTCAGTGAATGGAATACACAGAGAAAGAACGGTTCCTAGAACACCACAGGAGAATGGTGTGGCTAAAAGAATGAACATGACTATCATGGAACGTGCAAGAAGCATGAGGATACATGTTGGATTACCCTTACAGTTTTGGGTAGAAGCAGTAGATACAGACGATGTATTTAATCAACCATGGGCCTTCAAGTGCACTAGATGGTGGAATACCAAAAGAATCTTGGACTGGAAAAGAGGTAGATCTTTCTTTTCTTAGAGTATTTGGTTCAAAATATTTTGTGCATGTTGATAAAGAAAATATAAAAAAATTGGATGCTAAATCCAAGAGATGCACTTTTATTGGTTATGGCTCTGGTGATTTTGGATTCCATTTTTGGGATTTAGATGATTCTAAGATTGTTAGGAGTCGTGACATTGAATGGAATGAAAAGAGAATGTACAGGGATCAAATTTTGATACCCAAGGATGAACTAACTGGTGGAAGAGTTTGTGGAATAAAATGCATTCTCAGATTTAAAACAATCATCTATAGAGTACCGACGTCGGTGAGGGAAACCGGTGCCAACAGACATCAAGACCGACGTCGGCTAGCAGAACTGATACAGTTACAAAAGAGAAAGGACCGACATCAGGTCAATCCTGGACCGACGTTGGCTACAGGTGACCAACGTCAGTCACTATCAAAGGTTGATACTTGAATGTAATGACGAAAAAATTGAGCCTTCGACACCCCAAATCTCTAGAAGAAGGTCACAAAGGGTAAGTAAACCTCCAGAAAGATTTACACCTTCCTTATTTTATCTATTATTGATTGATAGTGGTGAACCAGAAATTTTGAAGAAGCAATGCAGGATGAAACCACAAGAAGTGGGAGCATGACATGGATGAGGAGATGGAATTCCTTGAAACAAACCAGACATGGGATTTGGTTAAGTTGTCAGCAGGTAAAAGAACATTGCAGAACAAATGAGTTTATAGGATCAAGGAAGAAGAGGGTGGACAGAAAAGATACAAGGCAAGGCTTGTGGTAAAAGGATTTGCACAGAAAGCAGGTATTGAATTTGGTGAGATTTTTTCTCCTGTAGTAAAAATGACTTCCATACGTACTATTTTGAGTTTAGTTGCAATAGAATATTTGCACTTAGAACAACTTGATGTTAAGATGAATTTCCTTCATGGTGATTTGGAGGAAGAGATATATATGCAACAACCACTTGGTTATGAATTCAAGGGTAAGGAGAAACTTGTGTGCAGGTTGAAAAAGAGCTTGTATGGGCTCAAGAAAGCCCCAAGGCAATGGTATATGAGGTTTGACAGTTTTATGCATGAGCATGGTTATATGAGATGTGAATCTGACCATTGTGTTTATTTCAAGAAGCTTGAAAATGGAAGCTATATTATTTTGTTACTATATGTAGATGATATGTTTATTGCAGGATCTAGTATGCATAGGACATTGTTGAGCTTAAAGAAAATTTAGCTCATACATTTGCAATGAAGGATTTAGGAGCTACAAAGAAAATCCTTGGCATGCAAATTCATAGAGACATGAAGAACAAGAAATTGTATTTGTCTCAGGAACATTATATCAATAAGGTGTTGGAAAGGTTTAAAATGTAGAATTCAAAACCTGTAAGTACACCTATGGCTGGAGACACTTCAAATTGAGCAAAGATCAGTGTCCTACATCACATGAGGAGGTCAAGTACATGGCACATGAGTTCCATATGCTTCAGTAGTTGGAAGTCTTATGTATGCTATGGTTTGTACCAGACCAGACATTGCATAGGCAGTGGGAGTTGTGAGCAGATTTATGGCCAATCCAGGTAAAGAGCATTGGAAAGTAGTCCAATGGATACTCAGATATTTGAGAGGGACATCTAACATGCAGTTATGCTATAGAGGGTCAGATACTTCTTTATGCAGCTATGTTGATTCATAGATATGGCTGGAGATTTGGATGGTAGGAGAAGCACCACTGGATATGTATTCACAGTAGGTGGCATGAAAGTTAGCTGGATTTCAAGATTGCAGAAGGTTGTGGCCTTGTCTACTACAGAGGCCAGAATATGTTGCAGCTACAGAGGCTAGTAAAGAGATGATATGGATGAGCAGGTTCATGGAAGAGTTGGGAAAGGAGCAAGAGGATTGCAGATTGTACAGTGATAGTCAAAGTATGATTCATCTGGAAAAGAACTCAACATTTCATTCAAGAATGAAACACATTCAGTTGAGATATCACTTCATATGGCAGGTGTTGGAGGATGGGAAACTAAAACTGGAGAAAATTCATACAAATGAGAACCCTGCAGATATGCTAATGAAGCCATTGGCAAAGGAGAAGTTGGAGCTACACTCCACTTCTGTTGGTCTTCGAGTTTGAGACTTGAAGAGGAAGAAACAAGCCAAGGAAAGGATCCAAGGATGGAGTTGTATGGTACAGTGCAACAATTTATCTCCAAGTGGGAGATTGTTGAGTTGTGGAGCTTAATTTCTTCACAAATAACATGTTTTACAACTTGCAGGTTTACACAGTAACCGACATCAGTCTGGGTAACCGACATCAGTCACCTAGGAGGAACCACATCAGTTGGGGTAGCCGACATCGGTTACTTATGCGTGAATGTTTTTTCTTTAAGATGTACGATATTAGATCTAACCTTTGATTAAAAGGTGATCTAAGGGTTGTAAATGTATAAGCTAAAGTTGCCCTAAGTTTGTATATGCTTATATAAGCTAGAAAGCTAGGGTTAGAACATGAGAATTGTGATAATAGATTGAAGAAGGAATTTCTTGGTGAGAAGGAAAGAGAAGCTTGTGAGAGAAAAATATTGTACATCCAGAGAGGTGTGGAAGATTGCAGATCTTCATTGTATTTCCTCTGTAAAGTACAAATATTAATAGATTGGTTGTTTCTTGGTGGATGTAGCCCACACTGGGTGAACAACATGTTATATCTTGTGTATTGTTCTATTTCTTAGCTTATTTCTGTATTTATTGCTTGTATGCTTAATTTTGATTATAGATCTGTACAATAAGAGTGTGCTAACCCCAACAGAAACTCAATGTCCCTCTTGACAAATTAGTTGATGAACTGTGAAGATGACTTCTCTCATATATCTCTATTTTTTTGGTTCTAAGACTCTACATTCATGATAAATGAAAGTAATATGAAACTATGATTTCATTTTAGCCCTATAGAGATATATTGAAATTCATGTTTCTATATGTACCTCGAGATCACATTAATTTTTATTTGAGATTATTAAGATCTATGGTGTGGTATGAAAGAGAAACTATCTAAGAGATATTGCATTTTTTCTTTTTTATCTAACATGAGGTATATGACTGAGTTTGAAGGTATGAAAATCTGTACTAAGAAAAATTCACATAAAGTGTAGTCATGAGTTCCCTGATAAATAAGCAACGAATTTTTCCCTTTTTAAAGAGCTTAAGTTCTTTTTGTGACCTATGGTGATCTCTTTTTTGATAAAATTTCAAACAAATCTTGATGGTAAAACCCCATCACCAAGATAAGATAGTGTTAAATATTATAAATATCTTTGATGGGTCGCATCTCAACAACTAGGATTCAGACAAACAAAGCCCTAGAACCTAGTTAGATGTTTTTCTGTTTGCAAGTTCATGAAACTTGCATCATAATCTTTTTGCACATCAATGCCTTTTGGCAGAATTTTAGCACTCAGTGTCCTAGAATGATTGATCTTTTTTTGTGGTTTGAAAACATGTTAAAAAGATTCTTTAGGGGGGATCAAGTCATTTTGGATCCATGCATCCCCTGATTATTTGTTCAAAAGTTGGTCTTCACTACTTTGAATGATGATGTCGAATTTTTGAAGTAAAAATGTTTGAGGCCATTTATAAGAACCTTGTATTGTACCTTTTCTTTAACAAATAAGGGAATTTTAAGGACATGCATAGATCTATTATGGACATTTCATATTTTGTCAGAGATATTTGTGAATTATCATGCTAACAGTTTGCATTTTACATGGATTAGCACTCTCTTGCAATGGGCTCTTCTTGCAAGCCTATTTGGGGCACTTTTTTATTTCCTTATAATGTACATTGTACATTGTCTAAAATAAATGTTAACATTTTGAATGCTTATCACTTATGGATTTACATGCCCTTCTTGTGGATTTGCATTTCTTAGCCCTGTTAAGAGCTAGATTTTGTATGTGCCTTTTAAGAAGTTGTATGCTTGAATAATTAGTAGTTTTGATGTCAAATCTTCAATAGTTGTTTGACTCCTTCTTTTTTGCTAGTTTCGAACAATATAAATTGTACATTCCAAGTTAAGGGATAGTTTATTTTTTGAGCTACCACCATAAGACTCTAACCAATATCTGGATTTTGGCATACAAGACTCTCTTTGGAAAGAACTCCAGTACTCATATGGCTTATGAGAATTTTGTAAATCACGGTCTTTTTTCTTTTGTTTACTTTTTAATTTAGCTCAATAAAGCAACATCTATGTTTTAACATTCATAAGTACGATGGACTCTACTAGGCATCATAAACCAATGAGCTATTCATATTGATTGCTTCAGTTTTGCAAGACGAGTTGCTTAATTTCTCAAGAGAAGACATTTTTTCTTATTCCATTTTTAGCAAATTGGAGACCTAGCTTCAAAGCAAAGAATACATCACAATACTATTGCATTTAAATGGGTCATACTTCATCAAACTGGTCACTGGGTTCACAGAAAGGATATATTCATCTTGGTAGTGACCTGTTCTCAGATTTCATCCATTTGAAGAAGATGGTAATACAAGCAAGAGTGATATCTTTTTAACATTACATGTACCATGAACATTTTGGTTACCTTAGGAGCTTTTACCATAACATGTGTGGTGTTTTCAATTTTATTGTATCTATAGCCCTATTTGTACAAATGTGTTTTTTTGTTGTTAATTAAAAAATGTTGCATTAATATATAATGCATTTGAGCCTATGCGTACTCAATATTTACCACATCTATAGGAAAACATAGTCTACTCCCCCATGAGATAACTGAGGTTCATTATGACTTTAATTTTGCTTTATATAATCTATTAAGTCCCTGAAGTAAGATCCATATAATGCAATTTTAACATACTCTATTCATGAAAAATTTCAACCCTTTGTCATTCGAAGAACCAAACCCACACTTGAAATGTCGCATCTTCCCGTCAATGTTGGATACCTTGGGTCTTATCTAATTTTCCAATCAATTTTAAAAGTAAAGATAAACCTCACCTTCAATGAGAGGAATTTAGGCACCTAGCATGACTTGAGTAGTAAGTAGGGTTGGTTGTGAACATTCAGAAATGTGCCTAGCTTGATTCATGAGGGTACTTAGATCTAGCACAGAACAGTGTTTTTCGGAGGCCTAAAAAACTCATGTAATTTTTGGTCAACATTGTCTTACAGGAGGACATTTTTTTCCCTCAAATCAGTATCAATTGCATAGGGTGTCAACCCACCATAATTTTCTTCAAAAAATACCAAATCATTTGATGTTTCCAAGGTACATTTTAGAAATATGACTATTGAAAGTCAGTCTTAGAGGTCTGGAATATTTCAAGAAAAAATCAATCTTTATAATCTAATCAAAACACTTGTACTAATAACATATATTCACACATATATTACAAATAGTCAAATAAACACAAATAACATACTATATATATACCCTTTTTAATAAAAAAAATGGGAATAATAGATCAACAACAATCAAAAATATGCACAATCCATAATACAATGGTGCAATAATCACATATATCATCTCTCTTCTCTATACTAAATCTCGATAACCTATCCATTGGTGCAATTTCATATATACCTTTTTAAAAGGTGGAACTTGATCAACATCCGCTCATACACCTCCTCCCAAGAATTAGGAGCTTAAAAAATTTCAAATTGGATTACATTGGAACCTCTCATGTTCCTTGTGCTATATTAGTTCATACCCATTACGGAATTCGGTGGCAACTCTAATTACTGACGCACGCGCATGTGGGAAAAAAGTGGAAAATGGACTAAAAAGGAAATTTTAAAGTTGAATCAAGTCTTGAAAATGTTGGGAATGAAATTAGTGGGTCATTTTTAGTTAAAATTATATAATTTTTTCCCTCTAAACTCTATGTATTGCTCTCGGACCCAAAAATCCACTCCTTAGTCTATTTTCACGTTGAGTTTGATGCCATCAACACAACCAAACAAATTTGAGCGGGGTTTTAAAGCATATATGTCACTTTACCCCCTTTCTTACTTGGTTCAAGGGGACAAGAGGGACACAAAAATGTGCTCCCCCTATGGAGGAGTTGGTTGTGTCACTTAAAGTGACAACTTAAGTGGTTACACATGTTATAAACTCACCATAAATTGGATTTTGACCAATTTTTCATGACAAATAGACCCATGAAAAAAATTTAGAGGCTTGATGTCCCTTTGTCACTTTGTCCCATTAAAAAAGGGGACATGGGGGACATAGAAGATTCCCACCCATATGGAGGCAACTTTTAGTCACTTAAAAGTGATAACTTGGGTGTTAGCAAAGTTAACTACTCACATTTTCATAAAATATGGCCCCATCCTTATGAAGCAAGCACCCATGACACATTTTAGAGAGGTTAATGTCCCCTTTTCCTCTTTCCACATATTTTTAGGGTGCAACCACATCTCCAACCTCCATCTAACCTGAGTTGAGCTTAAAAGGAATGATAACTAGATCGTACCAAGCCAAGAACTGAAATGCTAATCAAACACCACGATCAATAAGATAAAAGCACTTCACCAGAATAAATTTAATAAAACCTTAGCACAAAAATGAGAAGCAATATCATATATTATTATGGAACTTAATGAAATACAATGAGAATGGGCTTTGCTTATATAGCCAAAGAATAACAATCTAAGAACCATTCAAGGTCATAGATCAAGCCCTAAATCAAGGAAAGAAGTAGTCATCGAAGAACTAGTCAAGACCATAGATTTAGGAAAGAAATAGTCATCAAATATTTAGTCAATACCATAGATCAAGGAAAGAACTACTCATCAAAGATCTAGTCAATACCATAGATCAAGGAAAGAACTATACCTAACAGCTAGATAATATCTTCCTAATATCTAAATAAGGTAAAAGAAATATCCACACACATAAGTGGGTGAGGATAAATACAATAAAGGTAAATAAAGTACCTAGGTGAACATGAGCTAAGGTAAATACGTACTCTAACAGAGCTTGTTTGGGTTTAAGTGAGTTAAGGTGAGAAAATGAGAGGTAAAACAAACTTGAAAGATGGAAAAGAATTTAAATGCAAAAAATAACCATTTTGAGCCTCATTTGTGTTATTTTCTCTCCCTCATTGCTACTGGTATGATGTTATGCTAGCATAATTTGTGCAGACATCTTCGATGCTCAAAAACCTTTTTTCTCATATCTTTCAAACCCTGTGTCTATTTGCCATGAGATTTTAACATCAAATCCTCAAAAAATCCTTTTAAATGAATCCAACCTTGCATCCAATGACTTTTTACATTATTTTTAGTATCCATATAAAGTTTCTTGAAATAAAAACTCTTTTTTTAGATCTACAAAGTTCAGGTGATTAAAACCCTCCAAAAATTAGAGCAAAGCCTCCTTGTGGAATAACAAAACTTTTGATACCACTTTTGTTCCATTCCAACACCAAGAATACCCACTTATAAAAATAGTAATCCTTCATAAGCCTCACTGTCTATAAATAGTAAATACTGCAAAATTTCATTTTTAGAGTTGTCATTGCCCATTGCACATAAGAGAAACTCAAAAGTGCCAAATTAAGCAACTAATAATTTAAATGGACTTATCAAAATAAGGCTTACTAAAAATAGTAAGTGTCAGGATATTGGTCAAGAAATAAGGATGTTGAGCTTCTTATGCTGAAGAAAGAACACCTAGATAATTTTGAAATAGTGCAATACACTTGAGTGACTTGACAGATTCATGATTTCATACTTTGTATTTTCAGTTGAATGAAGGATAAATTATTCTGTTTGGAGGAGAGGGAATTTTATAATGAATAACATATTAGAAATAAAGTGTTTGAGAATCATGGGGTTGATTCCATTCAAAAAGGAAATATCTATGTCATGGAGGTGATTTTTGAAGCCAAGAAGAGTCAGGCGATGATCTCCATGTTCTAACTCCAACCTTGTGTTAAAAAAGGACCATCATATTTCCATATCAGTGTAAGTCTCACAATAGTGTTTCTAAACACTCATACAATGCCTTAGAGTGTGTCCACATCTCATAGGAGGAGGAATTCATAATCACATTGTTCCAACTCAACATGAGGTCAAAGGCAGGGATCTTTATTCATGGAGCATTCACTCAAGATCCATTATAAGCATGTTCTTTTCCAACAAGATGCTTTCATGTCTCCATATTTTCACTTCTCTCTCTCTTTTCTTATCTCTCCTCCCTCCCTCTCTACATTCCATTTCTTCATTGAGAATGTAATTTATGCCTATATCATCCTATTCAGTTAAGTGACCCTTGTAATTTTTCATTCTAAAATTCCCCTTTTCATTAATAAGAAAGGGGATTATAGAGGAATGTGAAAAGTCACAAGTGGTGGGACTGTGAAAGGTCATGTGGAGGGTAGATAAAGAGACAAATTGTAAAATTATAAACTAGAATGGCTTTTCCATTCCAAAGGGTTAGTTTTTCTTAGTTGATATAACCCATTGTCTTACTACAAGAAAGAAACTACAATTCTTCTGTCTCCTTGTCTTATGTTTTCCTCTCCATCTTAACTTTACTCCATGAGCATGGTTACTTGTGCAACATTATGCAAATAAACTTAGATTTACTTGTGTTTTGTTCCTTTTTCCTTGACATGGTGCATGTTCTCATTGTTAACTTAGAAATATTATGGTTTTATGTCAATAAACTCAACTTTATATTTATTGAGTAAAACCACCTTCTCATTTTCTACCCTCTCTCCATACACACACATTTCCTCTATCTCCTTTTTGTACATGAGTTTAGTGGAGTATTCTCGTGTGATTCTCGATCAAAAGGCCACTCATGATGGTTAAAGTAGTGTATACATTTCATGTTTTCAATTAATAGAGTTGCCCCATTCCTAAGAATAGGGACCTAGTCTCAGAGTGTTAGTGAAAACTCATAATTTTCCCTTGTGAAAAATCATTTCGCCAACACCACGTATAATATTAAAAGAAAGGGATGTATAACCATGTATTTCTTGATGATATATGGATGATGAAGTAATTTATGTAGGATTATGCAGGTTCATAAGAAATCTTGTATCAACCCAAAAAACAACTGAGTTAGTTGTGTGTTGTTGGTGAGTTGTACAAGCCTAGTGGAAGTTGCACAAGTCTAGTTGAAGTCAAATAACACAATTGAAGTTTTTCAAGTCTAGAGAAATTTGTGTAAGGATATTTAAGCCACATAACACTAAGGGGAGTTACATAATTCTATTGAATATTTTTTACACTACAGGAATCCACAAAACACTACATCATGCCGCTAATAACCTCAAATATTCTTTGAAACTGCAAATATTTGGTGAATAAAACTAGTAATGCTTCGAATGTTGTAATGGGTACTTTGGGATATGTATTTTTAAGGTCCCATAATTTTAGAGTCTAGTGGTAGTGTGTAGCTAAGTTTAATGTAGTGTTTGGGTGGCTATAATTCCTATATAAAAAAATCCCAACTTTCCTTAGGAAAGGTAGAAAAAGAGTAATTGACGAATAAAGTGAAAACATGACAACATGAGGATCTGTAGGATAACATGAACATAAATCAAGTTACACTCTGGCAACGTGATGAGGTTCCATGAGAGAGAAAGCATCAACCATGAATATGCATGTAAAGAATGGAAAGGTTAAAATCAAGTATCTCATGTCCTCATAGATCTGAAAAAGGGAAGGGGTATAAATAGGGGGTCTTGTGTAACCCCTAGTGTATGTAATCATAGCTCCTCAAATGGAGAATAGGAGTTACATTCCTGGAATGGAAAATAACTCCCATATGATGCAATGACGCAAAATGACATGTAATGACACATATGATGGAATTTGAACCTATTATAACCCCTATGACATGTAGACCTATGACCTCACCTAAGTGAGATGACTCGCCACACAATGTGGAAAATGAATCACACCAACACCCCCCCTTCATCATAACTTAGGATGAGGTAGAAAGTCATAAATGAGAAATGGGTCCTGAAAACTAAGCATGATGAGGAAGCTATGAATAATAAGGATCTCAAGCAGCAGAGGAAAACCCAATGGAAAAAACATCCATAAAAAGAGATGAAAACATCTCTAAAAATATAAGAAAGATGCCACAAATGGGTCCTGAAAACTGAGGAGCCTGATAAGGTACCCATGTACAAAATGGAAATCTCTATGAAAGAAAAAGAAGAGAGGAGAAGGATACAATAGGATCGCAGAAGAATCCAGAGATGGATCTGAACTCTGCAACTCTATGAAGTCTCCAAGAAGAGTTTCGATCATGCAGTCCTTGGAAAATGGACTGAAGAAGAACCACCCACATCAAACTGTGTGCCTGTCTTTAGGAATGACAAAAATAGAGTACTAGAAGTCATCCCACTCCATGAAGGAAACCAAAGGCACCAATATGAAGAAATATGAATCTAGTCCATGGAAATGTGACATAGGTCAAGAAAATGAGTCCCAAGGAACCGAAGGTAGTGCCACGAGCCTAGAACTTCCAGAATGAGAGATAGGAACATCCACTGAAAGGATGTCCAAGTGAAGTGAAGGAAATGTAAAAACCCCCACAACAACAAAAATAGGATCCAAAATAAATGGTGGATCAATGATGATCTCATAAAAATTGGAAGTAATAAGATTCCTAGAAGGTGCACTCCCAACAAAGGAGATGAAGAAATCCTCCTAAATAGCTATAGAATGATGAGGAACTCCCTAAATTGCATCACAAGTAGGCACCGTGAATAGACGAAGAAGTTATGGAAGATACTCATCTTAATAAGGGGGTCGACAAACATAAGAGAAATGTTTGACATGTATGAAATATCAACCAAAGAAAGGGGAGTGGAAAGGGCCTTACACACTAGAAATGGAAAGGAGGTAGATGTAATGACTGTATAAGGCTAAGAAGGAGACTTGCTGATGTCTGATGAGAAGATAGGAGTGTCGACATAATCTATAAAAGGGGATGAGAGATGGAGGAGAGGAGTCCTTAGTAGTACTATTGTAATCAAAACTAGAAGAAAAATTCTCATCATCAGGGATGGAAACAAACAAGTTTATGTTAGTGGAACTGTCATCACATGAAGTGGAAAAGGAGACAATTGTATCAGCAATAATAATAACAACATTATGTTAAGGGTATCCAAACAAGGACTGAAATATGTTTGAGATGGTGTGGGGAGGATCTGAGTTTACCACATGAGGGCAGAGAGGTATGGAGACATGCAACATCAAGTGACCAACAACATGGTTACACGTGTCAAGATATTCCTCAATATGACAAGAATCAGTGGGTGTAGAAATTGGTTGATGTAGATAGGGAGTAATGCCCTCATGAGCAAAGTAGCATTACATAGAAGCATACCATGATGTATAGTTCTCTCTCCTAGGAATAAGTGGTGGAGGATGTAAAGTGATCCTACAACACTAGAGTATGGAAATAACATCCTCCATGATGTGAAAGTAAGAAGTGAAAGGTACACGAGAAGAAGGGTGTGTGGATATGAGAAAGGTTGCAAGATGCCGAACTCAGCCGAGAATGTGTCTGCACGTAATACAACACCCAATAAAAATGATAACCCCATGTTTGTGGAACTTTATAAGTAGTGCGTGATTAAAGTAAGGTGTGCTCATGCGACATGGGACAGTTGACCACTCACCTTGTAGTAGGTGAAAAATCACGTGAGAGTGGAGGCCACAATAATTCCAAGTTGGAAGCAGAGGAATGAAACATAATCAAGCACAAAATGTGTAAGAAAAAAAAGGGTAAAACAATACTCAATGTGAGAGAAGGTGTCTCACATTGGAAAAAAGGAGGATCTCTTGTTGTAAGGTTGTGGTGGACGCGCTCACTAGCCACATGCAAATAGGATCACTACAATAGACGAGCCAAAAAAGTGGCCACAAAAAACCCAAAAACCCTATAAATGGAGCCCAGAAAAAAAGCTACCCCTCTTATAATGATGAATTTTAATTTATTCTCCCATTTAATTGAGCTCAATCAATTAAAAAAAGTGGAAAAAGAGGAGAAAAATTTAAAAAACAAGAAAGAGGGGAACTTCGGGCACTGAGGGTGACCTAAAAGGCAGATTGGCCTAGCTACTGCAGACAGGATGGCTTAATGGAGCTTGGGAGAGGTAGATCAAAGATGAGATCATGTAAAGTTGGCTTGAGAAAATTAGGTGAGCTAGGGTCACTATCGAACAATGCATTGAGTAGTTCAGATGAGGTACACCAAGTTGCTGTTCGTGGAACACCGCGTGTCAAACTGATGACGATGCCAAGTTTCTACGTGAGTGCCTTAGACAACAGGAGACAGCGACGAGTTGATCCGTGTAATAAAGCGCCACCGAGTTGTCAATTCCAAGACTGGTCGAGGGGAGGTGACCAGTGGGACTAAGGAGCCATGTGAAAGAAGATGGTCATCGAGTTAACCAAACAGGTGAGTGGACAAGCATATAGTGCGAGACAATGTGTCAGAGCTATGTCAGGAGTAACTCACCAAGGTGTACAGAGACCTCCACGTGACAAAGTCAGGCCGAGTGGTGCAATGACGACATAATAACATGATGCAGGAAACAACACCATGCAACCAGGGAGAATGGCGGCAAGCACTAGTGGCATTGGAAAATCTAAAGCTAGTATCAAGGATGCGAGCTGCAGGAAATAGGTGATAGGGACAAGGTTTGAAGATCGAATGTAGAGAAGTAGAACAAGAGGGAAGAGGTGCAACACGGAATGGCATGAGGCTAAACAGTATGCAACAGACAAATCCCAGAGGAAAACAGTAATGGGGATTTTCACAGAGCTTGGGAGTCAATGCAAATGGATGACACAACCTAGGATGTGGCATTTTAGAGATGCACAGAACATGGATCGTGAAGATAGAGTGAGCTTGTAGACCAAGGCAGCCATTGATGCAACACAGTTTTAGGAAGTCCATGAGCAAATCGAAGCAACATGTGAAATCGAAGATTTCTAATGGAAAAACCCAAAGCAAATAGGAGGACACTGTTGTCAAGGATGAGCTTGAATAGTCAAGGTGAGATGTGCAAATATGTAATCACAGAAGGTGAGTTGGCGAAGATTGGTGAGCCAGCTTGGTTCCTAGCTTGGTGAGATGGGGCCGAGTTGGGCCCAAAACTAGCCTTCTCAACACCTCAAAAAAACTTGCACTAAACACGCTTAACTCTAAAAAAATCTGAATCCTACAACCCGAGACCTGTAAAACACCTCTAAAACTACATGCAAACCCCAGAAAGCCATGAACACCAGAAGACACAAATACATGAACCAAGAAACCTCAAACAATCCCAAACAATATTTAAAACATGTAAAATACCAAATCAATGCATATGAAACACGAATATGGAATATCCATTATGATGCAATTGCACAAGAAACCATGAAAATGCATGAACAAAGAGAAGTAGGGAAATAACTAAAAAACTGAAGAGTAACACAGATCCTAAAAAAGTGTGATTTGATACCAAGAAAAATAAATTGCAAAAACATGAAAACATAAGGATTTGCAGGATAACGTAAACATCAACCAAGTTTCACTTTAGTGACATGACATGAGGTTTCATGAGGGAGCGAGCATCAACCATGGAACGTGCATGTAAAGAATCGAAAGTGTCAAATCAAATATCTCAATGTCCTCATAGATTTGAAAAAGAGGAAGGGGTAAAAATAGGTGGTACTTGTGTAACCCCCAGTGCACGTAATCATACCTCCTCAAGTAGAGGAGGGGATTTACATTATTAAAATGGAAAGTAACTCCCATATGATGCACTCACGCACAATGACTCGTAATGACGTGTATGACGGAATCTAAACCTGTCATAACCCCTATGACACATAGACCTATGACCTCACCTAAGTGAGATGAATCGCCACGTGATGTGGAAAATAACTCACCCCAACAATAATAAAGCTAATGATAATTGAAAGTTGAGTACAGTATCTAGTTTGAGTATTAACTTTGGTATGCCATTATTTTTTGAATTCATCATTGGAAATCAATATGTATGTGTGTGCATTATTCCTTTGAGTTCATTCAATGAAATGGAAGTCCCTTTTCCCTTGTGTGGAGTGAGATAGATGCTTGAATGCTATTGAGATGCAACCTTAGGTTGTGATAGCTAGTTCTTAGTGCTCGGTCTTTTATTATGATCACATAACTTTATATTAATATGATTCCCTTGCTTGAATTTCATAATTAACCTTAAAAATTCTGAACACAAAGAAAATAAGATGCCTAAACAACTAGAAAGGACCCAAAATATGGAGCAAAGTACAAAGAGGTTGGAGGCACCTAGAGGGGACGGGGGCGCCTAACATTGGTGTCCTGGTAGGGTGTTAGTGTCCAAAGTGAGAAATATCAAAGTATGAAAAGACATATTGTGAAAGGAGTGTAAGAACAAAAGTGGAAATGGAAAACAAGAAAAGATGGCCAAAGACAAAGATCAATTAGTACTTTTCTTGTTTAGGAATCATATGAATAATAGTATGTGATCAGGACTACAAAAATACCCAAAGTCCATGATTTTGTGTCTACATTTTTCTCCACTTTATGTTGTTGAGTGAATGCTTGATAACACAAATTAGATAAGAGATTCATACCTGATAACTAAGTATATCAATTGAAAAGAGCATGTCGAGGGAGATATAAAAATTCATGGAGTGACAAAAATGTGAAACCACAGAAGCTAGAGAAGAGGAAGTGAAAAATGATGATGATGACCCTATGGGTGAAAGCATACATGTAGATGTCATGTTGTACCTATTTGTTTTTGATGTCGACTTGATGTGTAGATGATGTCCTAATTGATGTGACTACTACTTCCTAAAAGGATAAACCTATAAAATAGAAGAGTGAACGAGTAGTCAAATATGTGTATATGAAAAATTTGATCAAAACACATAAAAAGTATGTAAAAAAATCTTAAAAAATGTGAAAAAGGAACATGTGAACCTGATATGTGCGATGAGTGAAAAGAGATAGAAAGAATCTTGAAGATGTTGTAGAAGAATTAGTATTTTTGGGAGCGATCTCGCGCTAGTTGCGCCAAATATGAAGTTTTTTGGGTGATCTCATGCCAAGTGTGGAAGAAGTGTAAGGATAAAGAATTAGTGTGTCATCTCTCTAACCTTTGACCACTTACCGAAGTGTAAACACCACTACAGATGGTTTGTGAAAATATGATCCGGTTCGATCCAGTCTAATCTAACATGAAAATAGAAAATGTGGTGTAGATGCATGCATGTCAAGTGTTGAAGGATTGTGTCTATGGCCCATAAAATTCGCTATGTGTAAATTGTTGTGAAATTGTGTCAAACTAAGAGAATATATGGTATAACTTACCCCCTAGTCATAGGCACCCAGGAAGGGTCAGGGGCACCCAAGGTGTTATTGTCTATGTCTGGACAATGGTGTCTGTAGTTGTACTTATAACCCAAATTAGGATTTGGGCCATTGTTGAGACTAAATATTGAATGCTTTGACTATGTGTTTATACTTAATTGTATTGTTCAATGACTATTAAGCCATGCTGTATGTGGTGAATGATCCATCCAATGGATACCCCCCCTTATTAGGGGTAGATGCAATGTCACGAGGAGTATGCAGCCCAAAGTAGGACCGACCGCTATGTGCTGAAATTCATTCCCTGCAGGGGGAGGGATTTTTCTTGGTTGAAACCAAGGCACGCGCAATACAAAGTGGCTAGAAAACAAGTGTTAGTGACAAATAAAGATAAACACACATGTAGAAGATAAGATGTAAGCTAGCAAGAAAGAAGAAAATGTGGAACACAGTAATAATGGAGACAGAAGTAGATCTGTGAAGAGTAGGTTTCAAATATGGAACATTAATCATGATGTCGCAAGACAAATCAAGGATCAACGTAGCCGTAAAGCATATAAGTAGTCACACAACAAGCAAGACATAGGGAAAATCCCACAAGACAATGGAAAACAATGAAAAGCAGTGGACAATAAAATAGTAACATAGATAACCATGGTAGTAAATATTTCCTGTCAAGATGAAATGTTACACCTAAAGCACCCATTAGCATGTTATAAAGATATGAATATATGTCAAAACGTGTATGATATGATATAATGTAGTGTGCTAGTAATAATATGAAGTATTATAAATCGAAACAATAACACTTGTGATGTATGTATGAAAGTGGATTCCCCTAAGAGCTTGTTGCGGGACTGGTAGGAGGTACTACACTAAACTTCTAGTGTTACATGCATCCATGCTATAGTGTAATCGATCATCCACAGCTAGAAGGCAAGTGAACCTGCATGTGTATTATAGACAACTATAAGGTAAGTGCAATATATTTTTCTAGCATGTGTAATAAAGTGTATATGTAACGCGCAAATGCATAGCATGATATACAGTGTATCTAGACCAAAATATGAGTTATGCGGTGGATGAGGTAGAATGTAATGCAGAGTGAGTGTGATATGATCCTCATGGCCCCCCAATTTGATGTGTATGTATGAGATGAGGTTCATTCATGCCCCCTCAACAGTCAAGAATGAACTGTAGAACAAGAGTGTGTCATCAGGAAATGGTTGTGAATTATACACTACAGAAGGATGTGATCGATAATACATAGAGCATAGAGTGTGAGTGAGTAGTGGTGAGGTTCATTTTAGATTGAAACCCTCACTAATTTAGTATGGACCATGGAATTAGAGTGCGTCATATGAGTAATGCATGATAAAAGAGTGTATCAAGGTGTGTAAGTCATGTATGATGTGTGTTAGAGACTATACGAAACATGTAGTGTGTGTAAGACACCTCAGCATGCTAGAAGTGGGATGGTCAGCATAGATGACCCCCAAGTTTATGAGGTGAGTCATTCTATCCGATAAAATTGAAATATGAGGGTCCTCCACCCGATGTTTGGAGTTGATAAAGGCATATGATCATGATCTAAGACTAGCGGTGTAGTGAAACAAATGATGTATCAATGAATGAGACCTATGTGCCTGAGACCTAGATGGTGATGGAAACCTATGTGAAGGATAATTTGGAGGTGATGGAAACCTATGTGAAGGATAATGTGGAGGTGATAGACACCTATGTGAAGTAGAGCGCAGAGGTGATTGACACCTATGTGAAGGAGCTATCTGAGTGATATACCTAGACTGATGTGATGGACTGAATAGACTAGTCAGACCGAGTAGGCCATGCATGAACAAACGATCTAGGAGCATATTGTTCTTTTACTTTGATAGGTCATGGGGACCAAGATCCTTTAATGATTGCATATGGGTAACCTCGAGAGGAGGTTGCAGCCATAGTGTGGATGGTGAAACACCATTGATAGTGATGACTTGCCTGTTATGGATGAAATTTAGATGCAAATGGTGTATGAAGATGATAGCATGCATTGCATGGAGCCATGGAAGACCTAAGAGCATGTTATATCCTTTAATGGAAGGTGCAACGATAAAATGCACAGGTGATGGTAAGAGGATCAACTATTACCATGAAGTTTGAGCATATCCATATGATTTAGGAATTGGATATGATCATTTGTGAGAGTGTGATAGCCAATAGCGACAAGAAATGTAATTGAACATACGCTTATGGTGAAATGACATATCAAGCATAGTGTTATTGATAGAAATAGATCCAAAAGAGGCATAAATGTGCAAGTGATCAAAAAAGAATGTAGAATGATAGTCATGATCAAAGCGAGTAATGATCGGTGTATTAGTGCAAAATCACAGCACCCCTGGATGCATATCATTCTAGGTTGATCAGGGGGGCATCCAGTGAAGATTGCATAACATTGAATCCTTTCTCCAAGTGTGGGACTTGAAAAATTGAGAAAGTGATTCTCCAGAGAAGGTTGGTTCCTATTCCTCTATTCAGATGCACATTTAAATATGCAGAGGGTTTTCTCAAAACCTAATCTAATCTGCTAAGGAGACAACCGTAATGAAGATGCATAAAATAAATTGGTAAGCTAATAGAGGTGATGCACCAAGGAATGAAGAACACCTATTTTGCCAGTAAACACAGACCATTTGTAATGTAAATATAAGATCATGTTGACAGATGACAAAACCTGCAGTGAAAGACCAAGTAGGATGCAAAAATGCACACATGAGAGTGGTGTGAAGGAATCATCCACAGGACATGCATTACTTGCTCCAAAGAGTTGATACAATACACTACAGAATGCCATGAGGCAGAATAGTATTCACAGTTCAAATGAGAGGTTCGAACTCCACAAATTCGCCTGAGGAGAAGAAAGGAGATTGCAAAACAGAAAAATGTTCGACCCTTGAAAAGAAGCTCCTCTTTTCAATATATAGAAAGAATGAGATGAGGGAAGAGATAGAGGAAAGCCAAATCTGGACCCCAACCACCTCCAAGGTTGCATTCAATTCGTCTCATTATGGCAGAAGCGGCGGATCCTGGCAAAACGGCGGGTTGTCTTAACAGAAGTGACGAATTGTCTGCTGCATTAAAGTTGTTTGTTGAAGCATTACTTCTACTTATTATTTCGCGCTAGAGGCGTTTCTTGATAATCTCTCTCCAAAATGAACCAAAATTCAAGATTGACCCCGGAATCGTGTAGAGAATTTCACCAACTTATCCATTGATATAAAGAACGTGAAAATCCGAGCTTTGGATCAAAAATGGCGATCTGAAGATTTAAGGCAGAAACAGGCCAAAACGGGTCGGCGGGAAAATATTTAAACTTTTTCCGCGCTCTGCCACTTGGATGACACGTGGCTAGGCTCTGATTCGCTGAGCAATTCTCTCTCCTCCACCTTTCGGCGGGCTTTTTGAAATTTCCCTGTGGGCCCCTTGAAACTTGGAGACGTGTCCTCTTCTGATTGGCTCGGGCTGACCCTTCAAAACTCGCCCTTTGACTTTTGGACTCTTTCCCTTGCGACACGTGTCATGATTCGATTGGTTCTCGGGCCTTCCGTGTTCTTCGCGTCCTTCTGTCCCGGATGTCCCAAACCGTTTGGGCACATGAACTTCCGATCCGCCCGAAATGGGCTTCCTCGTCCCTCATTTGGCCGATGTACACGTGGCATGCATTGATTGGCTTTTGGATCCTTCGGCTATCCGCGTCCGCCACGTAATTTTGTCCCAGAATGTCCCGAAGCAGTTAGTGCGGAAGTTCTCCTTTTCGGCCGATCCGGGTTGGTTCACGTCCTTCGCGTACTCTTGTCCCGAACTGTCTCGCTCAGCAGTTAGTTGTTTTTCCTCCTTCAGCCGAACCGGCTTTCCGCGTCCGCCATGTACCTATGGCCCAGATGTCCTTAGTTGCTTCCGGACTGCCTATGCGACAAGTCGTCTGATCCACGTCTTCCGCGTACATTCGTTCCAACTGATCCCAAAGGAAACCTTGAGAAAGACTTAGCCAATTTTCACGAATTTTTCCTGTTTCAATCTACTTGCTTGGATCATTGCAAACACTCTTGATGCATGTTATCGAAATTTACCCTGGGGGGTGAAATTTTGACAACACGAGTGGAGATGTCTCACCTTTATGCAACTTCAGAAAATGAAGATCCTCTTATGCTAGAGGAGTGAACTGTGTGAGCACCTATAGGGTTTGAGTAAGAAAAATCAGACTACATGTTTGGTTCTTTTTTTGGAAGAGGATCTTTTTAAGTATGTTGCAAGCTTATGGTTGCATGATGAAGACGTACCGGTTGACTTTGGACAATATTGAGAGTTTGGTTGAGGAAGCTAAAGTGAATTATGTTTCGATCACATATATGAATACTAGGCCCGATTTTTATGCTCGCAACAACGATAGGTTGAAGTGTTGGGGTTAGCAGACAGGTTGTACAGATAATATATCATATCTAAGCATACATGCAATAAAAGTGGATATTATACCAGAATAAATATACAAAACAAGAGATATAAATCAACACCATATTTAACGTGGTTCACCCAATGTGGGCAGCATCCACCAAGAAATAATCTAATCTATTATACAAAGCTTTCAGAAGATATACAATGAAGATTTACAATCTTCCACACCTCTCATGATGTAAATTACTTTCTTTCTCTCAAGCTTCTCCTTCTTCTCCAAGAATTATCTCTCACAATTATTTTCACAATAATCATTAACTCTCTCTTCTAACCCTAGATTTCTAGCTTATAAATACTTTATACAAACTTAGGGCACTTAGCCATGCAATTACAATCAATAGATCTACTTTAATACTAAAATTAGATCTAATTCCCACGATTTAAATAAAACACTCACGCACAGGTAACCGATGTTGAGTTAGCCCTAACCGATGATGGTTCCTACTTGCCTGACCGATGTCAGTCCCTGACCGATGTCGGTTAAACTGATGTCGGTTACTGTGTTTTCCAGCAAGTTGATATAAGCATGCTAAACTGAAGTAATTGAGCTCCACATCTCAACAATCTCCCACTTGGAGATAAATTATTGCACTATACCTGTACAATGTCATTCTTGGATCCTTTCCTTAGCTTTCTTTCTTCCTCTTCAAGTCTCAAACTCGAAGACCAACAGAAGTGGAGTGTAGCTCCAACTTCTCTTTTGCTAATGGCTTCGTTAGCATATCCGCAAGGTTTTTACTCGTATGAATCTTCTTCTAGTTTCAACTGCCCATCCTCTAATACCTACCGTATGAAGTGATACCTCAACTGAATGTGTTTCATTCTAGAATGAAATGCACTGATTTATTTTCCAAATGAATTGCACTCTGACTATCACTAAAAAATTTGTAATCATCTTTCTCCTTTCCCAACTCTTCCATGAACCTGCTCATCCATATCATCTCTTTGCTAGCCTCTGTAGCTACAACATACTCTACCTTTGTAGTAGACAAAGCCACAACCTTCTGCAATCTCAATATCTAGCTAATTGTCATCCCACCTACTATGAAAATATATCCAGTAGTGCTCCTTCTACCATCCAGATCTCTAGCCATATCTGAATCAACATAGCCACATAAATAAATATCTGAACCTCCATAGCATAACTACATGTTAGATGTCCCTCTCAAATACCTGAGTATCCATTGGACTATTTCCAATGCTCTTTACCTGGATTGGCCATAAATCTACTCACAACTCCCACTGTCCTATGTGCAATGTCTAGGTCTGGTACAAACCATAACATACATGAGACTCCCAACTGCTGAAGCATATGGTACTCGTGTCATGTATTTGACCTCCTCATGTGATGAAGGACACTAATCTTTTCTCAATTTGAAGTGTCCAGCCATAGGTGTACTTACAGGTTTTGAATTCTACATTTTAAACCTTTCTAACACCTTGTAGATATAATCCTCCTGAGACAAATACAATTTCTTGTTCTTCCTATCTTTGTGTATTTTCATGCCAAGGATTCTTTTTACAGCTCCTAAATCCTTCATAGAAAATGTGTGAGCTAGATTTCCCTTAAGCTCACCAATGTCCTGCATACTAGATCCTGCAATAAACATATCATCCACATACAGTAAAAAAATAATATAGCTCCCATTTTCAAGCTTCTTGAAATAAACACAATGATCATATTCACATCTCAAGTAACCATGCTTCATGCATGAAACTATCAAACCTCATGTACCATTTCCTTTGAGCTTGTCTTGAGCCCATATAGGCTCTTTTTCAACCTGCACACTAATTTCTCCTTACCCTTGACTTCATACCCAAGTGGTTGCTGCATATAAATCTCTTCATCCAAATCACCATGAAGGAAATCTATCTTCACATCTAGTTTCTCTAAATGTAAATCATCTACTGCAACTAAACTCAATACAGTATGTATGGAAGTCATTTTAACAACAGGAGAAAATATTTCACCAAAGTCAATACCTACTTTCTGTGTAAATCCTTTTACTACAAGCCTTGCCTTGTACCTTTTATGTCCACCCTCTTCTTCCTTGATCCTGTAAACCCATTTGTTCTGCAATGTTCTCTTACCTGCTGGAAACTTAACCAAATCCCAAGTCTGGTTTTGTTCCAAGGAGTCCATCTCCTCATCCATGCATGCTCCCACTAAACGTGGGTCTCATCCTACATTACTTCTTCAAAAAATTTCTAGTTCACCATTATCAGTCAATAATAAATAAGATAGAGAAGGTGTAAATATTTCTAGAGGTTTACTTACCCTTTGTGACCTTCTCACAGGAGACTAGAGGCTTTCTCACAAAATTTTAGGGTACCGGAGGCTCATTCTAGACCTCCTAGACATTTGTTTCCAATTCTGACAGTGACTGATGTCGGTAACCTATAGTCGATGCTAGTTATACTAACTGATGTTGGTTTGGCTCTTCTGTAACTGATACCAGTTCAACTGACCAATGTCGGTTAGGGGTCAACGACATTGGTTACTGTGTAACCCTGTAGGTATGAGTTTTAAATCTGAGATTCATTTTCATTCAAAAACTTCTCAACTGGTTCATCCTTGGGTACCAAAATTTGATCCATGTACATTCTCTTTTCATTCCATTCAATATCATGACTCCTAATAATTTTAGAATTCTCTAAATCCCAAAAATGGAATCTGAAATCACCAAATCCATAACCAATGAAAGTGCATCTCTTGGATTTTGCATCCAAATTTTTTCTATTTTCCTTATCAATATGCACAAAAGCTTCTAAACCAAAAACTTTAAGAAAAGAAAGATCTACCTCTTTTTCTTTTGGTCCAAGATTCCTCTAGTATTCCTCCATCTAGTGAACTTGAAGGCCCACGGTTAATCAAATAAACCATTGTATCAACTGCTTCTGCCCAAAACTGCAAGGGCAATCTAGCATGTATCCTCATACTTCTAGCATGTTCCATGATTGTCTTGTTCATTCTTTCTACAACACCATTCTCTTGTGGTGTTCTTGGAACCATACTTTCTCTATGTATTCCATTCACTAAACAATAATCATTGAAAGCCTTGCTATAGTATTCACCACCATTTTCAGATCTAAGGCACTTTAACTTTGAATTTGATTCATTCTCAACAAGGGCTTTCCATCTTTTAAAAGTCTCAAAAACATCATATTTATGTTTAATACAATAAACCCATACCTTTCTTGTAGCATCATCAATGAAAGTAACATAATACTGGGATCCTCCATGAGAAGCTACCTAGGCTGGTCCCCACACATCTGAGTGTACAAGCTCCAATTTCTTCTCCTTCTTAGTTGCCCCAACTTTGAGAAATCTCACTCTCTTTTTCTTTCCAAAGACACAATGCTCACAAAAATCAAGATCTAAATCTTTCAAATATGATAACTTACCCTTAGCCTTTAAGATCTGCATTCCTTTTTTACTCATATGGCCCAACCGATTATGCCACATGCATGCATCTGAATCTGAAGTAGATAATGCATAAAAGGAATCAGTAACACAGGTAGATAAATATAATGTTCCTACCTTATTACCTCTTGCCACAACAAAGGCACCCTTGGTGACTTTCCAAGAGTCTGTTGTGAATGTAACCATGCAACCAGCTTCACCTAGTTGCCCTACAGAAATAAGATTCCTCTTGAGGCTTGGCACATGCCTCACATCTTTCAATACCCATGTATTTCCATTCTGTAATTTTAGATGAACTTCCCCTTTACCAGTAATACTGCAAGGTTCATCATCACCCAAATAAACATGCCCAAAATTGCCTTGGACATAATTTCTGAAATAACCCTTATTAGGGGTTGCATGGAAAGAAGCTCATGAATCTAAAACCCATGATTCTATTCTATTATCTAAAGAAAGAATAAGAGCATCTTGCATTACCTCTGCTGCAATATTTTTCCTCTTTACCTTTGTCTGGGTGTTGGTTCTCTTTATCCTTTGACCAACAATATTTCTTTTCATGTCCTTTCTTTCCACAATTCCAACAGGTAATTCCCTTACCTCTGGATTTAGATATGTCATTCCTTGACTTTGATTTCCCATTATTCTTACTCTTGGATCTCTCCTTCTTGTCTGCCTCTACTTTCTACATTCAAAGCATTCCCAGATGATGATTCCTCTATACTTTCCTGCAAATTTCTTCATTCAATATTATACTAACCACATCATCAAACTTCAAAATATTATTAGCAAGATGTTGTATTACTAACATCCATTACCAAGTTATCCCAACTATCAGGAAAAGAACATAAGAATAAGAGTGCTTTCACTTCATCATCAAATGGAATATCAACTGATTTTAACTGATTTACAATAGATCAGAAATCATTCAAATGACTAGATGTAGATCCACCTTCATGCATCTTAGAACTAAATAGTTTCTTCATCAAATAAACTTTATTTGAAGCACTAGGTTTTTCATATAAATTAGCAAGAGATTTCATTAACTCTACCATAGATGTCACTTCTGTAATATTGGAAGCCACAGATGTTGTCAGGCTCAATCTTATAGATCCCAAAGCCTTTCTGTCAAGAATCTTCCATTCTTCATCAGTCATCTTCGTAGGTCTAGACTTTCATCCAACGGTAAGTACAAATCTCTTTGATACAGATAATCCTCAATCTGCATCTTCCATAATTGATAATTTCAGTCATAAAACTTCTCTACCTTGTATTTGTTTTCTTCTGCCATTGTTGTAGCTCCCACTCAATCAGAAAACCCTCTGTGAGTAAATTTGTCAACACAAAAAACCCTCAAACAAAGCTCTGATACCAGTTGTTGGGGTTAGCACAAGGTTGTATAGATAATATATCAGATCTAAGCATACATGCAATAAAAGCAAGATATTCTACCAGAAGAAATATACAAAACAAGAGATATAAATCAACACCAGATTTAACATGGTTCACCCAGTGTGGGCTACATCCACCAAGAAACAAGCCAATCTATTATCCAAAGCTTTTAGAAGATATACAATGAATATTTACAATCTTCCACACCTCTCATGATGTACAGTACTTTCTTTCTCTCAAGCTTCTCCTTCTTCTCCAAGAATTATCTCTCTCACAATTATTTTCACAATAATCATTCTCAACTCTCTTACTTCTAAACCCTAGATTTCTATGCTTATAAATAGGCTTATACAAACTTAGGGCACTTAGCCATGTAATTACAATCAATAGATCTGCTTTAATACTAAAATTAGATCTAATTCCTGTGAGTTAAATAAAACACTCACACACAGGTAACCGATGCCAGTTAGCCCTAACCGATGTTGGTTCCTACTTGTCTGACCGATGTCGGTCATAGGTGACCGATGTCGGTCCCTCCATAACCGATGATGCTGATTACTGTGTTTTCCAACAAGTTGATATAGCATGCTAAACTAAAGTAATTGAGCTCCACAACTCAACAATAGAATAATACCATGAACATTAGTAGATAATCGCAGGGGGTATTTTGAGATTGGTATTATCGAGGGCCTATTAACTATTGTGGAAATCTATCAATTGAAATACTGAATTCAAACAAGGAAGGAGTAATTAAGGTTAGAAAATCCTTGGTAAGGATGAGAAGTTGACATCTAGTAAGATGTGGAGTGACAGTATGGAATTTTGTTCATCCTACATCATCAGGTGGTTGATATTGAACGTTCTTGAATATTAGAGAATATTTGTAGGATATGCACACTAGAGGGTAGGAGCTTTGTAGAATGAGCCTCACCTGAGAAGAATGGTTTATTTCATAGGATTATTGTCACCACCATTACCCTATTAGTATCTGGTTCATGATATTATAAGACTTCCTATAAATAGGAGAATAGTTTCAGTAGCTTAAGAAGGTATGACAGAAGATGTGTTCGACATGATAGATTGGTCGATATCATATGTATCAATACTTCCTATATGCAGGATGTGATGGAATAGAGTCCTTAAAATTCGAATGTTTGATCTATAAGAGGAATCAAAATCCCACTAAGGCCAACATATTTAGACATCTAGGTAGATACTAGGTCGGGGATATTTTACTATTGTAGGACATCCTCAATCTGATAGATGAACAAGTGGATGGGATAAGTTTGCACGATTGAATCAAAGGCCCTATCTTAGAGTAGATTCTTGAGAGAGAAATGAGTGATAAAAGCATCAACTTGTAAGAATAAAATATGGTACCAAGGAATAAGTAGATCTTAGAATCAACGCCTTGATATGTCTTGTGAAACTGTGAGGAAATAGCATGTGTTAGAAAAGTTGATCATCTACCATAATAAGACATGGAATTCATGAAATGCTCTAGATTTTCTTGATGCTCAATGGCCTTTGAAAAAGGTGAGCTTGAGAGTGAATAGTAAATTAGAGGTGATAGCATATAAGCGAAAATGAGTACAACGGTTGATACAAATTATTCTTAATAAGAACGCAACTTGATTTAAGGATTCTTTCAAAGATGTACTATTTATTCATAAATAGCAAATGGTGAAATGTCCCCAGGTGAAAGGTTTGGAGGAGCATCTGGTAGATTTGAAATAGCAGAAAAAATTAAATCAGGATAATGTGTCAATGCCACCGAGTTTCAGAAAAGTGCACTCGGTAGAAATTAACATCTGAATGGAAGGAGCATGGCAAATCATAATATGTTTGAAGTAAGAATAGTGAGGTGTTGATTTCAGGCAATGTGAAAGTCCGAAATAGAGGAACCTATAGAGAAGGTCAATTAAAAATCCCCTCTTAATTTTTTCACATGGAATCAAATCATTGAAGAATGTAGCGTACTAGGATGGGTAGAATTGATAGGACAAAGCTTGTAGCTTAAATTGGTTGAGCTTATAGGAGGATTGTGTTCTTGGTGATTAATCTTGTTGTGACATTTGATATAGGATTTGTCACTCATCAGATACTTCAATGTTTTTTTAAAGTAGGCAATTGATGTTGAGTTATGAAATTGCGTTAAATCAATTTTTAACAGCATAATGATGTCAAAGACCTTAGTTGGAGGATGAAGGAAGGATCAAGATTCTTAACAAGATCCCATTTACAACGATAAGGCGAAGAGCATATGAAATTAAAAGCCCCTGAAATTTTTGAAGGTTGAAGAATCTAGTCATCGGGTTCACCAAATGATTAAGAACACATATTGAAAATGAATAAAAATGCCTAAACTAGTAAATATCTAACGTGCTCTAACCAATATGTAATGCGAATAAAATAATTGACTCAAACAAATAAGAAATTAAGATAGGAAACATCTAGTTGCAAACTGAAAGCATATAACATGACTTAGTTGATTTATACTCTGATCCTCGAAGTGATGTACAAAACTGATGAACTGGAAAATAGCTAAACAAGCTTAATTAGATATATCATAATCAAACCCAAATCAAAAGTTCAAAGAATGTTGTAAGATTCTAGGACTGGGGTGCCTATGGAATGGGTTAGGGGCACCTACGGGTGTTGCAGACTTGATTTGGGTTTCTTATGTCTGCTTAGAAACTATGTAGAAACTACAATATTTGAACGGTCATAGAATGTTCACATTTATCCTTCGCTTCTTATCACTAGTTTGTTGCATTTCAATGATCCATCCCATGTCGCTTGATAATATGCAATGCAATCAAATGACCTTATAAAACCCTCTAAAGTGCATCAAATCCCAAAAATAAAATAATGCGAATTAAGGGGTTAGATGTCCTCACTTTATCAAATGAAGTGAATCTTAGGACATGAGTATTGTACTACATATTTTAGACCCAATGTAATTTTATGTGTAGGTGTGTATCAAAATCGTATGCCCTAGGTGGCTCTTGTATGTATCGCACTTAATAGTGAGCAAATAGCTAGATGTATCACCAATATGCATAGATGTGTGCATGAAATAATGAACTTACCCTTCTATGAAGTGTATGCAGAAATGTGATATGCAGTCCTTGTCCCTTATGTGGAGCTAAAATGGATGCTTGAATGCTCTACAATGACTATTGAATGTAACTTTAGGTGGTGATAGCTAATTCACTTAGTGCTCAGTTCTTTCTATGGGCCTCACATGAACTTTATATATTATATAATTCCCTTACTTGAATTTCGTAATTAACCCGAAAAGGCCAACTCATAAAAAAGATAAGATGCCCAAATGGCTACCAAAGGACCCAAAATATGTGAGAATAAGTACAAAGAGGTTGGGAGCGCCCAGTAGGGGGATGGGGGCGCTTGATCCTATTTATAATCCTAGTTGGGCATTGGTGTCTAGAGTGAGAAATGTATCTTAAAGTATCTTAAAAGACAGTGTCTGGGCTAAGGATGAGTGTAAGATCAAAAGTGGAAATTGGAAAGAAAAGTAAAGATGGAATCAAAATTACATGAAGATGAATTAGTACTTTTCTTGTACTTAAGAATCGTATAAATAGTAGTATGTGATTGGACTAGATAGATACCCAAAGTGCATGATTATGTGTCTACAAAGGAAATCACATAGTATTATTGAATTCAAATTCACATTATTTATAGTGTGGGTGGATAATTCTTATTGAAATATTTTGATAGGTACACTCTTGGGTCAAATTTAAATGGTAGATGCATTTAAATAAAATAGACAATTTTTTGATTAAACCCTAGATATTAAATCTTAGTCGTGCATGACTAAGATAAACAATAAAATCACATATCATAAGCATATAGTATGTAACGCGTAATGATAAATTAAAACCCTAAGCATGAGAAAGAGAAATAGAATAACTTAGCTAATATTTGACTGTCTATACCTGAAGTATGGGCTAGAGTGATGGTGAAAAAATTGATAAATATGGACTGAGAAGAGCTGTCATCTAGATGGAACACATAAAAATCCTATAGGTATACTTCCGGATGAGCAGCAGACTAGGGAGCCTAGGACAAGAACTACCCTGGGACGCTAGTGTCTATACTGGGTGCTAGTGTCTGTACTGGGCCTATAGTAGACTCCTGATGACTGAGTGTAAGATCTGGGAATCTATTTTTCTTGTGTCTGATAAGCTTGGTCTTCTAACCTTAGCTTTGTTGGTCATCTGTATGTCACATTTCTATCCGCATAATTCTTACTTGTAACGTGCAAATACAAAGATAAACCCTAGCAAAACCCACAAAACACATCAAATCCTAAAAATAAAAGATGTAAATGCTTGAGTCACACTAACCCTAATGGTCACCTGTACTGAGTGAACTTATCAACCAAGCACTACACTACATATTAGATACTCCATGTAGTTATTGTGAATTGTGTGATAGAAATCATGTCCCTTGAATATAGCTTTCCCTTGTGCTAAGTTAAACCAAGATAACGAGCTATAACTAGATGTATCCCAATGATAGATATATGTGTGAATAGAATTTATAATAAACTTCCCCTCCTATGCAATGAATAATGTATACCCAAATGCATGTACCCTTGTGCTCCTTGAATCCCAAGTAGTTATATAGATTCCTAATATTACTCTTAGAATTTTACTCTGGATGCATACATTAGGTGATGATACATAGATAATGTAGACTCATTGGTCCTTGAATTTTGGTCACACTTAATTTGTACTTACAAGGCTATTCCCTTTTTTTAATTTCATAATTAGAAAAGACCCAAAATTAGGCTGACCCATAAGATGGTAATTTGACAAAGATAAGTAAGAGTCCAAAAAGAGCATAACTAAGAAAAAAAGAGGTCACTAGGGCACCCAGAGTTTTACGTTTCATTCCTAGGCCCTGGTGTCCTAAGATTCAAGAAATATAAACTCAGATGACGAACATAGATATAGGATTTCTGGGACATGACCAGTAAGCATAAATCCAAAGGGTATAAGATAATGTCACAATTAAAATCAATCGAATCGAGGCCAAAGGACATAGGAGAGGTGTCACTAGTGTACTAATTTTCTCCCTTAGGAATCACACATATGAATAGGTCATTATGTGATTAGGACCTACATGTAATAATACCTAAGTGTGTGATTTTATGTCTACATTTTCCTCCAATTTATGTTGGTGAGTGAACATTCGATAGCATAAAGTAGATAGAAATAACATACCTTGCGGAGATTCGAAAAATATTATAACCAATAGCGTGGAAAATGGAAATTATAGGATGTGTACCATGGAATCTAAGAGGGGATGAGAACCCTAGGGCTGAATTGTCCTCATTTTATCATGAGGGAGAGGTCGTCGTTTGCCCATATTCTTACGACCATGCTTATGTGGTTGCACAAAGGGAAGACTGTGTGCAACAATGATGGACGTTAAATTTTTGGAGCTCCCAAAACTTAACACTCCCACTAAGTCCACATGATCCATGCCGAATAAAATAGTGAATGCGACCACCGACCCATTTAGTTATGTAGTCAAGCTGATTGAAAGACATTGTTAGAAAATTTTGATAACTGTTATGAAATTGAATAGCAATAGTTAGCAAGATAGAAAAATTAAGTTTTAAAATTCATCACCTTTGTCGTAGGCTCTGCAATATACTCGTCAACATGCTTGGAAGGACCAACATATGTATCACCATGAGGACTATCAGTCCCTATAGTAGCATATCCCTACGAAATTAAAATATAACATCTTATTAGACACTTGTTTATAATAACTATAAAGAAACAAAATAAAAAAATTTCAAAATAAGAACTATTTACCGACGACATGGTTGCATCCACTGTGAACTGTGTCGAACACCTACATGTCATGGGATGTGAAGTAACCTATATGAAAAGAGAAAAAATACATAATTATGAGCCCAACAAAAAATATTAGGTACTATGATATGAAATACAATTAATGTTCACAAATGATTATAATACTGTCGTGGGATGTGAAGTGACCTGTATGAAACGAGAAAAAATACAAAATTATTAGCCCAACAAAAAATATTATGCACTATGATGTGAAATACAATTAATGTTCACAAATTATTATATTACTGTCTCCATATTTTTGCATTCTCCAAATTCATGAGAATGGGTATTGAACTTGGGTGGGAAAACGATGAACTTCTTTATGTTTCATTTAAGTGCATCGTCATAACTGCCCCTGGAGCAATGCATTATAACACAAGATAAATTGAAACAGACTGGTACATGAACTATTTTATTTTTATTTTACATTCAGATTGAGAGAATTATACATAATAAAACTATTTGTGATGGAGTTAACTGTACACATTATTTTTCAACATGTTGAAAAATACAGTATGTTATTCAAGACTAGATAATAAACTATAATTGTTTCCAAATCTTAACATGTATTTACTTTTGCGAAGATTATAAATGAAATTTTTATCGTAAGTGTGATATGAAATAATATAGGAATAATGCATCAAAACAATAACAATACATTATGAAAAGAACATTGAACTTCCAAGTATAAATTCATATAATTATATTATGTGTTTTCTTGTTCATAACATGAGTATGTAATACAAAGTGATATATTATATCAAACAAAAGAGGAAAATACATTTTTAAAATTAGTGTATTGTAATTTTACAAAATATAAATGGCTCAATGTAGGTGACAAAGGCCAGTGCAAGTATCCCCATTACAATCACAGTCACACTCGTCTAAGTCATGATGTGTTGCTTTCTATTGTTCATACAAATGTTGGCCAAGTTCTTCTAGCTAGTGGTCAATATCATCCCACCAATCAAGAAGATTTTTCTGATAAGCCAAGCCAGTTTCCATCCAAAGGTGGGTGTACGACAAGTGTGATCTTGTGGTACTGCCTAAAGTATCGTTACCATCGAATTGCATGGATATTTTCATTGATCCATCTTGTAGTGACTGTGTCTGTCCTAGTGAGTTGAGGGTTGAAGATAAAATGAACAATCATGCCAGACATAATCAACATATCTACCACCTCCATATTTCTACAGAACCATTCTCCATTGAAGATACGAAATGTCAACCTTTTTACACTATTTGGTCCAATAGAGAATGGTGGTGACAAAATTGCAAAATTTTTCAAAGTTATGCATGAATTATGAATTTTATTTTTTTACTATTAAAATAGACATTTTAAATTTAATTTGTCTAATCTAACAAATAAGCTCTAATCTTCACCCCATGCTTAATATATTATTAACTTTCTATTCAAATATCCTCATAAAAAACTAGTGTATGAATTATACTATCCCTAAATATCATTGTAAATTATACCATGTCAACGTAGTAAAATTCATTTAAAATTATAAATTATCATTATACATTCAATCAAAATTCAGTGTAAGAGAAACATCATCAAATCAAAATTGGGTCTAAAAAATTATCATAGAATTTAAAGATAAAAATGAACTTGCGTTTATATAGAAACTTCCATGCATCAATTTATTTCCATCCGTTACCACATGGCTGGCGCGCCCAACAATTAGTTTTTTTTTCTGCAAATTTTGTTGTTAAAAAATACACCGTGTTTTTCAAAATTGTTGAAAAATACAGTGTTTTTTTTAGACTTTTTGTAAAAACAATCTGCACAGTCCATCATGAAGACACACTATTAGGAAGACACACTATTTACAAACAAATAATATATTTATTAAAAATATAATATCAATATATTTTTTATTTTTACAGATTTAATATCAATATTTGAGATGTATCTACTATATGTAGAGATAATCCATCACCATTACATAATAAATAAAGATAATAATCATATTAAATTTAGAGACAATAATACATATTAATTTTTCTACAAAATATCAAATTTGTTATTGTAATATTTTATGATATTGCTTTTTAAGTGATAATGTATATTGATTTAAAGATATTAAATTTTTTTGACTACATTATTACTAGGGTGGACCCTCATAAGTATTAAGCAATATGCAAAAGTCCCATTCTAAATGTTGTAAGTAAACTATAAGTTGTGTCGTTAATACTTTTTACATAGAGGATATGAAACTATAGACAGTCAATGGGATATTAAGCAACATGAGGATACTTCACTTTCATCATAATTATGGATTGTTAGCATAATAATAATGACACACAATAGAATTGTGGTTTTCCAATTAAATTAAAATGTTAATTGATGCAAGAGCATCATGTACATAGCACAATTTTGGCTTGATTAGGTGTGTAGGATGTTTTCGGAGGATTTTGGGTCCTATTTATTCCATATGGACCCTTCATTATGTAATAAGTGCATTTGGAGGTTTCCCTAGAAAATCCACATTTAAATATTCAAATTATCCTAGTAATGTATCCTAACTCTAAGTGTTAGTATTCTAGTAAGTTAGGAGTTAGAATAAGCTTAATGTTAATTTAATAAGGTGGGTCATGTGGTGAACACACTTACCTAGCCTCACCACGATGAAAAATCACTATGGTTAGATTGTACTAGGGTGAGTTAGGTGGTGGAAACCTAACCACCTCTCCTTTCTTCATAATTATGCTAATGCATTCAAATGGGTGGTTTTTGTTGAAGTTGGTAGATGCTGTGGAAAGAGGATTTCACTGTGACAGAGCCTCTAAGGCTAAGGGAATATTTTAACAAGATCATGGTTTAATCTAATAAAGAATTCTTATAGTAGAGGACTGTGTATGATTTCTTGATATCAAGAATAGAAGGCTTAAAGAATTGAGTAATTGATTCTAATGCATACTTCTTTATGTATGAATGGCTTACATGTATTAAAGATGGTATATGTCTTTAGAAATTATGAAAGGAATGAGGAAAGATAAAAATGAGCTTGATATTTTCCAAATTCAAGAACATAATGTGACTGTGTTGATGGTAAAGAGCTAACACTACTAGAAGTAGGCTAATTTATTCACATTGTTACCCACAAAAAAATTATTTTATGGAAATTTTGTGAATTATCAACATAAAATGAATATATTTTATAAAATACATTGCACAATTTTATAAAAATTTCATTTAAATTTGTTACATTCCCACAATAACGAAATATCATTGTGAAAAATAAACATCTTTACATGTTTTCAAAAATATTTTCCAATTTTTCATAAAATTATAATATAAACTTGTGAAATATTCACATTCTTGGAATTATTTTGTGAAAAAATCACATTTCTTCTTCATGTTTTTGAAAATTTAGACATTTAAAAATACAATTATAAATAGTGTACACAAATCAATTATAGAGTATTATGATTTGATTTTTTTTGGAATTAGGGTAAATGAGTGTGTTGAAAGGACCCAAATCCTTGTAAAATTGAGGATTTTTTTTCGAGGATCCACAACCTAGGTTACAATGAAGGGGATCACTATTAGGAACCCAATTGAAGCAACCATGAAGCCATAGTGAAGATGTAGCGACCAACGACAACGACCGCAACGAGTCGAATAACTACTAGTGACGACAACGAGAGGAGCAACTAAAAGTGATTGCAGCGAGAGGAGAAGCCACTAGCATTAGCAGCGAACAGAGCAGCCACCAACGTCAACAACGAGAGGAGAAACCACCAGTGACAACATCAAGAGGATCAACCACCAACGTTCGCACAAGTAGAGATGCCGCATCTAACGGTGAAAAACCTTCGAGGAGGTTTGTGGCTCGGAAGATTTGAACACGAGTGGGAAAGCACACAACCATGTGACTTGACCACACCACTCCCACCCCATCGGAAAGTATTATGATTTGATTATTCACATCACATTTAAGGTTTTAATTTTTTTAGAAAATATACTTATTTTGGACTATTCAATAAATCACACGTTGACCCCATTTTTAAGTTGAAATAAAATTGTGAATATTCTACATGTATTATTATATTAATTGTGTATTATCCAAAAAAAAATTAAATTTGTATTTTGAATAATATACAATAATATAATATACTAAACTCTAAGTTGTGGATAATTTATTCTGTAAACATTTAATATGGATGATAAAGAGTAGGACATAAATGGTTGATTACTATATAATCAACAAAATATTATTAATGAATTATTTATAAAACACAATTATTAATAACCTTTTTAGTGAGGTCAATTTATAAATAAGGAAAAACCTTCAAATATTATGTGTTGATAATCCACACTATTAGAAATTGAAACAAATAATCATATGTTGAAAAACTATGTGAATTATCTGCATAATAATAACTTTTCTAATACACTATACTTATAAATAAAAAAACACAAAACATTAATTGTTGATAGTCCACATTATTAGAAGTAAACTCAAATAATCATTTATGGAAAAACCAATGGGAATTATCTACATTAATGTATACTTTCTAGGAAATCTAGTATAAATTATTCACTATTCCATAAAACAAAATTTATAATGGTAGAGTCCCTACATTCACAAATATAATTATGTCCCTTTAAAATATCATCCTATCATATAAGGAGGATTTAAATATATGTAGAATCTAAATTTATTATACTAAAAAACACTATTAGGTTGTTATAAAGATTCAATCTTTCACATAATTTTAATTTAATTGTATGCGATACAAATAGTTGTAAAAAATGGAAATAGGTATGATTTTATAATTTTGATGCATACTTGTACAATTATTGTTGTACATGTCCTAATTTAAAATTGAGGACTTGCTACATTTTTTTAATTATGAATTTTTTTATAATTTTTTTAAATTGTAGATATGTAACAAAATTTTCCACATTTTTTAAATTTTGGTTATCTCACAATATTTTTATTGTAGATTTTGTCACAATTTTTGACATTTAATATTTCCACAAAAATCATGTGGGTGGAGACCACATAATTGGATTCACAATTTTAAAGAAAACATCCACAACAAAATTGTAGAAACTTTGTGGATAAAAGACCCATTATCTTGTAGTGTATAACTATGCTATGGAATGAAGCAGAGATCTTGAGGTAATTTAATATATTAAAAATCTGTGTTAAATCCATTCTATAGAGGATATGATTATGGTCATGCATAACTTGGAATGGTGATTGAAAATGAAGAAGGGGTTGGTAACTAAGAAACTGTGATTTGTAAGGATGACTATCTTTTATCTGAATGATTGCAAATTTGAAGGAGTTCTAGCTTTGACCTGTACTGAGACATTGCAAATTGATACTAAGATGTGTGAAGGAGGGATTGGAGGATTAGAATCACTATAAAACCTAAGCAAAAGCTAATAATCCAAATTTATGATGTCCTAGACTGTATCACATTCTAGAGCCTAGTTTGGAGAGAGATTTGATACAAAAGATGTCAAGAAATTAATGAAACTTATTCTAAGTTCATGTGAAGAGAAAAATTTGTTTATAAAGGGTGATTAGGAGATGTATGATGCTCAGGGGAAGGGCTTCTTGATAAATAATAGTGTTTTTGAGCAGCCTTAAACTGTGCATACCCTGTTAAGGAGGGTTTTGGGTTCTAAGATATTGTTTCAGTGCTTGAAGAGGTTCATGGGTGTGTTATAACTTGATGATTGACAAGAATCAAGGGGTGTATGTTCATAAAGAAGTATAAGAGTTAGGGAAAACAAGAAATTCGTGTTCTAACAAGAAAAATCAGAGCTCACTGTTAAAACTGTAGTGACCGTGTTTTACCTATTTAAGGGTTTATAAGAGCCATTTTGCCATGTGAAATAAACTTAACCATCATTATAGGGGTCTGAGTGTCTTGTGGGGTAGATAATGAAGGCATGAAAGCCTTGAACATGTTAAAGCCAAGATGTCAGGGAGTAAAAAAATTCACATGCATAACCCTGTATGTGCAAACCGAAACAATCTAGTTGTATTATGACTAACAAGTGTCTTGATTCCTAAGTGATAATGAATGACTAGTAAGGTAAGTTGAGGGATGCCATGATAATGTTTCAGGGAAAATTTTAGTGGCAAATTTTTGTAAACTCGCGAATGATAGGGATTTTGGAAATTGGAAATAGTGATTTTTCAGTAGTCGGTTTCCACTCATTTTGCCTAAAATTTTGGCTGAAAATTCATTTGTATGGGTCAATTCATCTACTGTTTATAGTTAAAAATGAACTTATGCATGTATTTCGCTAAATTTTCTAATCAAAATGTGCAAATATTCTCTGAGGTATAATACATAGCTCGGGAGGTCATAAGGGGGGTACTCCCCTTATGGGGTCTAGGGGCTACGCACCCTGGCGGGGGAAGCGCCCCTGAAAGCCACATTTTATATGTTTGTTTATATGGGAAATGAATATCTATTTCTGAAGAGATGGAAGTCTTAACAACACAACATACATGGGATGGATGGTCATTCAAAGTTATTGGGACGATCGTCCAACACAAGTCGGACGTTATACCAACTAGGTTGGACAAAAGACCAATGGATTCCGTCCAATGCGCAGGTGACAATCGTCCAATGCACGTTAGACGACCAACCAACAGGGATGCGTCCAACACAGGTCAGAAGACAAATTTATATTATATTATTTCTATGTATTGATCTGGGATATAATATTCATCAAGATTTGTTACATAAATAGAGAGGAGGTCTCATGTTTCTTAGGAGCCTATCACTATCTCAAATCCCCTCAAATCTCTCATCCCTTTATTCCCTCAACTTATCTAATTACGTGAGTTGGTTCAACAAACCAATCTCACATGAATACAATATTAATAATGTTACAAATAATATATTCGTAATAGGTCCGCCAAATAAGAAATGTTAATATTCCTTCTATTTGTAGCCATATCCTAGCATATCTTTAAAACTAATCTCAAAGAGTTCTCAAAAATTGGGTTTATTGTCCTTTAATATCATGTCTAATGAAGGGAACCATACCTATTTGACATGGTCATCATTTTCTACTCCATAAAGTCTATTTAACAGGACTATGATAACCCCTAAATTCCTTTCTGAATAGTGCCATAAGGAGGTTTAATTTCTATCTCTATTCAACCCTAGATAAGTTAATGGCTCAATCTCTTAAATATTCAAACACATCACTTTCATTCATATATTCTTGCATTATATCATAATTATATGATAAAGTGGGGGAAGTATTATTATAAATACCATTAAAAGAGTGCTTCCAGGGCCGAATTAAGGTTTTAGAGCACCCTAGGCAGTACTTAGAGCATATGTCCCCCCCGCCACCCCCCCTTCGGGACAAGACACCGACCAGCCTATGCATTTTTTTTAAAAAAATTATAGTATAAATTTTAACACATTGAACAAGCCAAGAAGAAAGAGAATGAGCTCTTTAAGACGCATCAGTTGTTGTCTGGGATTGATAAATCATAGTTGGAATTCCTTTCTTGGGACACAAGTTAATGAAAATCCAAGCGGCAAATATTACAAATTCCTTTTCCAAGAATCATGAAAGAAATTGACACCAAATTGGCAAGGTGATAGGCAGAACTGAACGAATTACCAGAGAATCTAGCCTTGTAGATGCTATGATACTCTTGACGATGGTGATGGGTAGTATTAAGGATTCTCTTAACAGGGTTTCTATTATAGGGAGTTTATCAAGAACTTTTCTAAAGATGGTGGAATGCATTGTGCGGCCAGATTGAATGAGATGTTTGTAGGATACTACAAAGACCTGTGTGCAAGTGCAACTGATATGGATAATGTCACCGGATAGAATTTTCTGCTCAAGGGAATTTCAATGTTGAACGAAGTGCACGGTGTTGGGCCACCCAATTTTACGTCCAGGTAGGTTTTCTTAAACACGGTGCAGTAGCAAGCAAATGTTGTTGCTGAAATAAGCCCCGGAGTTATTGAAAAGGTATGGGATTATTTAGATGGTGTTATGCTCAAGGTGATTGACAAAGAATCTCAAACCTATCCTCACCTCAATGCTGCAACAAAAAGAGCTGATCACCTTCTTATTCTCGTCTATTTACGACAGTGTAAAGACTAAAGAGTTCCGAGTATGATTAAATGGAAATTGACAAAGCAATCCATCGCTCAACATTGTCGCCTATCAAAATATGTTCACTGTTCAAAGGGCTGAGGCGTTTAACTTTAGTTTTAGATATTTTTGTATCTTACAGTTTACCTTTACGCTTTGTAACTTGTTTTTATATATGTTAATGGGATATGGGCAATGGCGTCAGTTTGGGCTAATATTAATTTTTTTGGAAACTTTAACTATGGCAGAGCTAGAGCCGACTACCGACCTGTAAATGTTTTTGGAAATAATGGCGCCCTTCCCATTTTGCTCCCTAGGCGACTGCCTAGGTTGCCTAGGGTAAGAAACGCCCTTGCGTGCTTCCTTATTAACCATAGCAATGATGGATCCTGTAACATTGGAGATGATTTTCCCATCTTGACGGGTGTAGGCAATGAAAATGTGTTTGAAAATAGGTCATCACATCCGAAAAATGTAGGCTTAGATCTAATATTGTGTAAACAACAGTCTCTGATTGATTTCAAATCATCATAATAATCCTAATCTATTTGTAACAAATCTCATCCTCTATATATTTTTTTGTCACAATCTTGAATTTCTCAAAATAATTGGCTCCAATTATAGTGAATTGAGTGTCTTTCAACTCTTATATTTGGGATGAAGATGAATCTTCTGCTTTAGGTGCCATTTTTCTCCAATTTCTCCTCTTCTTTACTCTAATTTTCTCAAAACATCTTTGTGCCTACTCTCTCTTAATTATCTTGACAAATCTCTATGAAAGCGCAAATTTATTTAAAGGGAACTATGATAGCTCAAACTCTTAACAATGGATTTTTGACAAAGAAATATCCTTTTTAACTCACTGGCTGAGAAAACAGTTAGTGTTTTTTTAGCAAATTTTGTTGTTGAAAAACACAGTGTGTTTTTTAACAATTTTAAAAAAATACAGTGTTTTTCAACATTTTTAAAAAACAAAGTGTATTTTTTGAAACTTTTTGTAAAAACAATCCGCGTAGTCCATCATGAAGACTCACTATTTACAAACAAATAATATGTCTATCAACCCATTAAGAAGTCGATACTACTAATGTTGTTAGGACATTCACAATATGCAACCACATGAGATTGAAACACCTATCCACTACATTTACTCAGCAGATCCCTATTTCTGTTATACAAAACAAACCCAAACTATAGTAATTTTTTTCGATCTTAATCTCTCTCTACCTCAATTGGTCGTATCTGTTGCCATGACTTGTGTCGCAAGATACCCATTTCACATACCAAGGAACATCCCAAAAAGTGTAGAAAGTTAACCTCACTGTGGGATGTTCTTCCTTTCAATAATTAGGTCAGTCTTTCTTTTTTGTTTTTTGTTTTTGACAGGGGAGAACAACATTCTTTTATCTTTGTTTTGATAATGGGCTCTGTAATCTTAAAGGATAACCGAATTAGGAATATGGTTTTTTTTTTTTTGTGAAAAATGGTTTGTGTGTAGGCCTAGCAAACACTAGTATATAGCGGGCAAGATGTATTGGCCCATAAAACTGCATCCCCACCATGGCGTGACGATGACAAAGATGGGCATTACATTCCAATTGAATCATTTGCATTGAGAAACATATTGGAAACATACAATAACAATCATTTGAGAAAAACAATAAATACTATTTTTTAAGAAAGTATAAATCATTTGCATTGAGAGGCCGCTCTGCACTGTAATGTAATTCGTTGAAAGACGATTGATTCACACAAGAAAAGCGGGGAGATTTGGTCAAATAAACTTACTGTTGCTTGCGTGTCTCGACGGCTCCTCTCCTTATTGCCTCCCCTGTGTTGTCTATGGCGATTTCGCGTCCACAATTCTGCTAGCTATGCCCAAATGCCTCTGCCTTGTGGTAATAGCCCGGATACCCTTGGTTTTTGTGTTTTGTAATATCCGCCACCTGGTTATCCCGTCCTGCTGCGTGCAATTTCGTCCCAAACCATTATTTTTTGAAATGGCGATGATAAATGGGCGGGGCCTAATTTGGGCATGAAATTTTATGATTGCAATTCAAACGACTCTCCTTTCCACGCCATCTTGTTGGCACGCCTTGTTTTTTTCGGTCTTCACCACATCATCCTACCGGTGAGTTGTATGTTGTATGGTATTATGATATAACATGTGTAACATGGTGTTAGGCACGCGCATTCTATGGGGAGAATAGGCGGTGGCTATATTCTTTCCAAACCAATTAAAAACCATTGAAATAAGCACATCGTTACCCCAAATTTAAGCAAATATACCGCCCAATGCGGAGGTACCGTGTCCACGGTCGGTGGAGAAGCTGACGTGTGCGGAAGAGATGTCTTACTGACTTACAGTGACACACCGAGTAACACGATCCAAAATCAACGGCTCATATTTTCGATACTGTACAATAGCCCACAAAGTCGATGTCCCAATTAAAAGTAACTGAATTGAGCTCGTCGGTTTCATAATTTCTGTGTGCGGATGTATGAAAAACTGCCCACAGTTTTGTAAGATCTTTTTGTTTCCAAATGATTTAAAAGCAGGCGGTGGTGTACAAGAAAATTCAATTCCAAGTTCTAACGATCTTGCAACTGTTCAAATTTGTTGGTTTCTGTCAAAGCAAGTACAGTTGACAAAAAATGTGTGAGGAATCTGTTGTTTCAGAGTGTACACCCACTACCCACCGCAATGCAAAGGATTTTTGGGCCAGCTTCGGTACCGGTACTAATTTTAGTGAAATTTCGTCTGGACAATATACTCCCATAAAGGAAGAGAATATAGTTCTTCCAGGTAAGTCCTTGTTTTTGTAGTACTTTTGCTTACATTCCAGAAGTAAGAAATTTTGGTCTGTTATTTTGATGTGGGTATTGGGTTTTTTTTTTTTTGAAGGCACAGGTTGCTGTGTGAAAGAAGTGGGTGGGAGGAAGAGGAAGAATGTGTACAGAGGAATAAGGCAGAGACCATGGGGTAAATGGGCTGCAGAGATAAGGGACCCTGCTAAGGGTGTCAGGCTCTGGCTTGGAACATTTTCTACTGCTGAAGAAGCTGCAAGAGCTTATGATACTGCAGCTAGGAAAATCAGAGGCAAAAAAGCTAAGGTTAATTTTGTTGAGGAGCTGCCCACTGCTTGTAGCTCATTGGATTTGCAGTTAAAGTCTATGAACAAGTGAGAGTTCTTCATGAAGATTTTGAAGTTCTGAATGTTTAAAAAAAAATCATTGAAAGATGCTGTGCCTCTCGGGTTAATGTTAAAACAATTGATGGACAGTTTACTGTAATAATTGTGGGATTTTCTTTACTTCTTCTCATATGAAGAGGACTTGTGACAATTGAATTTGTTGAGGAAAACATTGGAAAAAATTGTATTTCCTCTTCAAAATTCAAAATTTTGTACCCGAGTCTAAGATATTATTTTGTTCTCTTAAATGTCGTTATACTCTCTCTCTCTATCTATTACTTTTCCATGGAATATTAAAAAAAAAAAAAACAGTTTTAAATTCCTCAAATCAATTTAAATTAAAACGAACACAAAATTGAATTTGTAAGTTGAAATACAATTAATTTAGAGTTGAATTTAAAAGCTAAAAAAATACTCAATTACATAGTCTTTAATAAAAGAACTTTGCAATGATCCAATGGTTTGACTATTTATGTATATCTTCCTTTTTCATATTCTAAAAGTATAGTTAAAGAAATAGAGAAGCGGCTGCTGGAAAAAGAGAAGAGCCATCAGACCTTAGTTAGAAAGCTTGTTGTTCTACTGCCTCTGAAGATTCATTCTCCTACTGTGGATCTTGATCAGAAATTCTCTAATTTTTTTCAATGTAATTTGCGTCAACAATAGTTGTCATAGACACCCCATGCAAGTTGGCTAAATATCTAACTCCAATGTCATTATAAACGGAACATTCCATAATATAATGTCCTTTCATTTCAACTATACAGAATGTACAAAAAAGACATATCCTCTCTTACTAATTTTTTTTTTGGAATCTTCACATATCTGTTTCACAATGAAATTGAATGCTAAAACATGGCCAGGACATTGAAATTGCTTAGAAAGGTACAAAAATATATATTTGCACAATGGTATTAGAGTGTTTTATGCATGCAATAATTTCATATACAAATTATATTAAGATTTAAATACAAATTACATTGGAAAGATGTATTTAGGAATAAATTAGGTTCTCATATATTTTATGATTTAGAACGTTTGCATATATTTTTAAATAAATTAAGTTAATTGTGTTTAAGTTGACTTTTAATGATTAAAAAAAGTTTGAGTATTTGCTAAAATGTATTTGAACATATATATGTTCTAACTAATTGTGAAGAATATTCAAGACTAGACATAATTAAAAACTTAAAATAAAATAAAAACAACAATATAATTATTAATAAATATATTAGTAATATCTAATTTAAATTAACATATATAATGTATGAAAATTATATAGTTTAACAATTAATAAATTTTATGTATTATTTTCAGTGTAAATGATTAAAAATTATGTAACATTAATGATGTTTTTAAAAATAAATTTATGTTTTTCAAATTTAATAAATCTTCTTTTTATGACATAAACTAAATTTATTGTCTTACACATACACACATATATATAATGTAAACATTCTCTACATATACATATATATTACAAGTGTTCTCTATACACATATACGTTATGTGTGTATACGTCATATATGTGTACACATATATAACATGCATATAATAATTATTCTTTATATAATTATTTTTTATTTAATTAATATAATTATTTGATTTATTTTACATAAATCTTTTTAAATATAATTTAAGCTAATTTTAAGTTTAGTATAATATAAATTATAAGTTTAATATAATATAAATTAATAATTTAGATTTAGATGTAGAAATTAAGAATATAAAAAATTGAAATAACTAAATATTATAAAAAACTAAAGTTTTTAGAGTGATAGAAACATAATAAAAATTCTCCTAAAACTCTTTTAAAATAAATTAAAGACAAAATAAATGAAACATAACATTTTGACAAGAACCATACGACTCCCTAAATGACATGACCAAAAATGTAATAGTACAAATATTGAAACCACCATATTCATTTACTTGTGGGGTTCAAAAACTTGTCTTTCTTTTTAAGAATTCAACTTTAATATGCGGACAATACCTAGAATATAGGTAAATATTAGAGGGAGTTAAGGGCATGGTTCCATGGAGGGGCTTGGGCTCCTAGTTTCTTGTAGCAAAAGGTCCCATGGTTATTTTTAAAGTCAGCTACGGGAAATAATAGAATCTAGGCCTAAAAACTAGGAGCTCCACTTTTTTTAGCCCCCTAAACTTAAGAGATGGCTGGAGAGGGGGGGCTGGGAGTTTCCCCCTACATTTTAGGGCTGATATAATCTAATATGCATTCCCGCCATTATTTTTTTGGTGATTTTAGAGAGAAATATGATTTTTCTTTCCTAGAAATAACCATAAATATCCAATGGGGTCCTATAATATCTCAGCAGGTATTTTTGAGGAAATTAATAAAAAATCATGGGACCTTAAAACTGCTAAATGCTCCTAAATTTGCTCAGTAGCACCCGCTAAGATATTTAAGGAGCACCCCTTCCATGGGACCATGCCCTAATTGAGGTATATGTTATCTTTTCATTATTATTAGGTCCTTAGGATTTTGAATAGCTTGGAAAATAATATTGAAGAATAAATAGTATAGTGGCAAAATCCGTGAAATATATAATTTTTTTTTCTTTTACAATTTTAATAAATGACTATTGGGAATCATCATATTCTAAATGCACTAATGTGCATATGTATTTAAGTATTTTTTGAATTCGAATTAGAACCTTTTTGATGCACATTCCAACACATAATAGGTGGGAAATTTTTATAAAGAAAGACCATAAATATGGAAGTACCTAAAACAAGAATCAAAAGGGGTCCACAAAATAAAGTGAAAAGAACAATAGTGGTATGGTTCTCAAAGGCCATAATCGTACTCATGTAATTTTTGAAAAATCTCATTATAATAAAATAAGGCGAGGCGAGAAAATATTCAGAATGAAAATCAAACAAAGTTATACATAAAAATATATCAAAATGATAAGAGAAAGACACAGACAATAGTGTCAAATTCAAATATAATATAAAAGAGCACAGTGAAAGTTGAACAACAAAAAAATACATTTCAACAAAAACATAATCTAGACCAATACTCAATAAACATACAACTACATTAACACCATAATAATTAACTAATTACATATCAAAATTACGTAATTACATTTAATTATAACAATTTGTCATCTAATTTAGTTGATAATTTTAATTATCATTATTACATCCATAATTAATATTTTTAATGACAAAACTAATGATAACACCAATGATATAATTAATTAAACTAATTTCACAGTATTTATTTGTTTCTACAATATATTTTTTACCTCATGCAAATCATGCTAGAAACAATTCATGGTTTTTCCCACCATACCAAGGTATCAAATTTGAATAAATTTCAAATGAATACATAGGCAACATGCTACGAAGTCTTGCCGCAGTTTGATATTGACGTGCGTGAAAGATTGTGGGGATGCTATCCATTTCAACGAGTTGAGCTGACATCTTTCTAACTGCGGGGAGTTGTTAGAACTGTTACCCGTGTGGGCCACCTAAACATTTTCTGAAGACAATCACGGGACCTCATGTAAGAAAGTGTCTCCATAATGTTGCAATGTCTTCCATACTCATCCACTTGTTGTATTTAGGAGAGGGGTAAGTGCACCAAGTTGGGGGGCCAAAAAGGGGTCTTAAGTGGACACTCTTTTTTCTGAAAAATAAAAAAACTTCTTGTATGACTTATTTAAGATAGTTACACTCAAAATTTGAAGATGCTAAAAGAACATGAATTGTAACATTTTGAGTCTAGTTTCTAAACTACTGTTTTTTTGATAAATGGTTAAGTGTAAGTGGGTTAAATATCTAAAATGTCAATAGGTGACCTTGTTTTTGTAAAAAAAACATAATAGATAGTCGGTCATGCCCACCCCCACCCCATTTTTTGAGCACTATTTAGTATGTTTGAAAACCCTTTGGTAGAAAGATAGGTAGGAGCATCTAGTTTGGGATAGATTTTATTTATATATTTTTAGTGAGTATTTATTTTTTTAATGATTTTTCAAGTATAAATATTTTGAAAACTAAAAAATAATGGATAGCTGACCATGCCCCCCATAACTACCTAAAAAATATCGAAATTTATATACATTTTTGAATATGTATAGAATTAGGTCTAGTTTGGGCCTAAATGTATAATGTTTTTCAATTTGGAGAAGTGAAAAAAAGATACATGACAAAAGATAAGTGTTTACAATCACTAAAAATAGAGGTATAAAAGACATAGTTTGAAATAAATATAAATGGAAACCGTAGAATATCTAGAAAGATATAAAAAGTACATATTTAGAAAGAGGATAGTTTTCTTGACGTTGTAGGCAAATTTTTAAGAAAGATAGAAAATGTTTTTTGTAGGATTTAGCATGTTGGAAGGTGAGTTTTTGCATATTTTGTCAAAAACACACAGGTTTTTGTATTGTTATAGGTCCAAGGCACAGGTTTGGGAAACCAAAGAAATTCCAAGCCTGTAAATTCTTGGTTTGGGGGCATAATATAGGGAACGCATACATGTTAAAACACATACGCGCTATAACGCGTACATGTTCCGTGGGGTATAGGTATTATATTTGTTTTAGGCATGCTTTTATTTACAAAAATAAATGTTGAAGTATTAGAAATCTTATACTTTAAATTTATTTTAGTAAATATAAGAAATTAGGGTCACTCTGCACCTTATGGAACTAGTCTCATAGCTCCATGAGTCACAGTTTAAGAGATAGTTTTTTATAATCTAATTTGGTCAATACATAGGTAATTTTTAGGATTTTAGCATTCAGCCTAAAGCTTTTAGCGTTTAAATTCTACAATTGATGTCTATTTTGGCAACAAATATAGTCATTGTTTAGGTTTTAGGGCCTTTTGGATTGTTTACTAACATTTGTAGGAGTGTTAGATGTGCCAAAATTAGATTTTACAAACCTCACAACTCTCAAAGGAAACAATAGTTGCTCAAATATATGCACTCAAGAAATTCCTTATAATACATAACAAATCAAAACACATGTGTTGGACATAGTGTCATTGGTGTTGTCATTGATGTCAAGTTGCATTGAATGGCAAAGGGTGTAAAGGTGGCATAGGAGTCAGAATGAGGTGTCAATCATCAAGAAGCATGAAGTTTGATTACTATTGGCCTGTTTTGGTGTCATGAAGTATTGCATTGGTGAAGCATTGGTTTGGAAACAAAATAGGCATCTTCAATGTTTTGAAATTCTTCATGACACCTCCTTCAAGCCTTAGAGAAAAATGGATGTCTCCAGCATGTAGAGGATTTACGTAGCTTTCCAATGCCTATTTTTTCCCTTATAACTCCTTACAAAGCTCCTGGAATCTTCCAAAGAAGTTAGGTTTCACCATTAGAGTGTTTGTTCCCTGCACCTAGAAAACCAAATGTTGAATAGATAGTCCTTGAATGATCAAACCTTTCCCAAATCTTCCTAAATTACCTTCAACACTTTCAAGATTCCGTGAAATCACCTTTGGATGCTTAAGATATTTCCTAAACTCTCTTGGAGGGTGTTTTAATAGCTCTAGAATGGCCAAAATAACTAGCATGGAAATTGAAAATTTTGAAGCATGAAAACTAAGCCCTTAATTGAAAAATAAGGCTTCTTATTCACTATGCATCCTTCCTCTGGTGATACAGGAACATCTTGTTAATAATCAAATTTGGCTTTCTTAGGTGACTAGGGGTATCTTGGGTCCACTTGAGATGGTCATAGCTTGTACTAATCTATTTGGACTCCATAGGAAAGAATAGGGATTTTCCCTCCAAATGTATAATTTGAATAATTGAACTAGCTCTAAGTATGTTATAGGCTTACGTGTTAAGTGACACGGTCCTCTCAGACCGTGATATTAGATTTGGAGGTTAGAGACTATTTTGCAAAGAACTTTCACATGTAAATATCTTGTTTTGGATTTTCTTCTTATCTATAATTGTGTTCAAGTCTTAATGGAACCCTCACATTGTCCAGGGAATGGAAAATAGATAGAAAGACTTACGCAGACCAGACTATACCCAATTTTAGAAGTTTAGCAGTATGTAGCATGAACATAATGATTCAATGGAATCCTTGAGTCTATTTCAGGGCATTGATCACAAGGAATTGGTGTTGCAAAAGTCAAGAAAAGGTTATAAGCCATCTAAAGGAGAATTTCTTAAATTAAATTTTTGTTACAAATCCTAAATGTGTGTGCCCAGTGTTAAGGGCTTAAAGTAGAACATTCATTATAAAATTTAATACTTATGCATGGTAGAGTCCTTGATAAGTGTGGAGGAAGGTAATAATAATACCAAGAGTTTTGAAATCCATAGTACAGGTTGGAATAAAAATAAAAGCAAATGAATTTGCAAATACAATCTAGCTGTGTTAATGCCCTGTTTGAAGGCTAGGAAAGATGTAATTTTAGAAAAATAGTATTTATTCCATGTGTTTGAAATTGAGGGAGCCTTTGACAAGCTGGAGGAATTCCTAAGGGCATTAAGGACTCATAAAATCAGGGCAGAAGTAAAAAGTATTAAGTGGTTGGTACCTGTAAAGGAAGCAATGTAAAATCATGTTTATTTCTTGTGACTGTTAAGACCAACCTTTAGAAATAGTTGTCTTAGGAAAGAAACTCATAAGGAAGTTGTATCTATCATTGAGGTAGTGGTGTTAGAATGTTTTGAATCCTTGAGGAACAGGGGAAAATCCTTATACAAATTTAATCAAGAAGACCTATTGACTGTCCTACACAGTTCCATAAAGAAGTCTAGAGAGAGTAAGGGTTTGTATGAAAATCCTTAAGTGACAGAGGGAGAGTTGACTGATTTGCATTAGTGATTAGGAGAGGGGTAAACAAAATGAGATGAGTGAAAATAAGATTGAGTAAAAGTCAAGGTGAAGGTGAAAAAATAATTGAGAAGATTGTTTAGAGCTTGAGCAAATAAGAAGTCTTAAAAAGCCAAAAGTTGAAAATCTAGAAAGATGATGGATAAATGAGTAATGGGGCATTGAGGTGTGCTTGAGTAAGGAGGATGTAAGGATGAAATAGGTTGTAATCCATTAAACCCTTAATTTTTCTTTCAAACCCGAACTAGACCTACTTGAAACAAGGTAAAAGGAGAAAGTTGAATTGGGGAAGTTGTATTTTGAGTTGAAGTTATATAAAGAGGATTGCAGGGTACTCTGTATCATCTGGCCAACTTGTCATTGGTTCAACCTTTACCCTAGCTCAAAGGAAAGTCCTAATAATATCATTCAATGTGTAGGGAATAGTTTTTAGAAGGTGATTGATCAACTCATTTAGTTTTGATGAGAGACTACTTCCTCTAAAGACCTAAAAAGGCCATTTTTGGCCATTATGTAGCTAATTGAACACCCTTTGGAAGTTTTAAGAGAAAATATAAAGCATATGAGGGTTATTTCAGAGATAATTGAAGATTTCTAAGTAAATTTAGGAAAGATTAGGAAAGTTTAGGAAATAAAATCTCATTCAGGAGTAATTTGTTTAAGACCGGGTTTTCAGGTGTAGGGAATGAAAGCTAAAACGATGAAAGATGACTTCTCTGGATGATTCCAGAAGTTTTGGAAAGAGTTAGGATGAAAAAAAGGGCATTGGAAGGATATTAGAATACTCTAAAAGGTGGAATAATCAACATTGATTTAAGGCTTAAATATTTATTTAAGTACTGCAAAACTCTATAGTTGCCCCTCCCAGTTCAAAATGAAATGTGACCTAAATTTTGAGTTGTAGGCATAATTAGATTTTTATAATAGTTTCATTGATCGTAAAATGTGATTTATAGTGTTTCAGTGAAGTATGGAGGTCAATAACATGTAACTCATTCTCAAATTTCATTCAAGGATTCATCCCATATCTGGAGGAGGAAACCCATTTCAATGAGGAACAACTTGAGAAAAAAGGCGTCCATGTACCATAAGCATGCTTACACTCAAGTGTCATCTTGGTAATTAAATTTAATTTTGAATGATTTATCATGTTAAAAGGTGAAATGTGGATCTCAAGGATTGAATTTATGATCATCATATCTTGACTCTGTCATTGTACCCAAATCTCTAAAAAGAACAAGCTAAAATAAGCTAGTCATGACACCGAGGTATCTAGGACCATCATGTGTGAAGTATTAAGGCATCGTTTATCTCAATGATAGACATATGGACAAAAACATGTATGATAATTATAATTTGACTCCATGAAAGGATGATTTTAGAGCCAGAAAGGTGAGGGGATGATCTTTATATGGAGCACCTATTAACACTAGAATTTTCCTCCATGATTTCTTTTTTATTAATTATGGGTAAAAGCACAATAAAATGTCCCACTTTTTGGTATGTTTTGTACCATTATAAACATGAATTTTTCAGTTTCATTGATTTTCTAAAACTAATAGCCACAAAACCGTACACATTCATGAAGTTCCACAAACTAACGAAATGTTTTGTTTAGAGTGTAGAATACGTGTAACTTTTTTTTGAATGGCAAAAAAATGGTCTTTTTCTTAATTTTATTCATACGTTGTTTCTTATGTTATAAAAGAGGAATGAATGTCCCCAGGTGGTTTTTTTTAATGAAAATTTATTTTTTTACCATGAAATTTTAGATATATGTTTAAGATTTGAATTTTGAGGTGCTGTCAAATTTTCATATTTTTTGGAATTCTATTTTTTTTAATTAATTATTTAGTAAAAATATTTTCAAATAAATGGCGTACAAATTTTTATGCCGATAAGTTTTAAAAAAATTTATCGAAATTGATTTTTTTTTCAAAAGTAAGAAGAAGACTTCAACAAATAGAAAGTTTTTTTTTTCAAATTTTTTTGATATATTTTGCTATTTTTCAAATTGGGTTGATTGTGTATAATCGATTGTCCTAAAATACCATATGTTAGCCAAATATAAAAAATAAATAGAAAAACAAATTTTTTTAAAATGAAAATTATATTTTTAGAAAGCTAATAAAATTCTGTATTTTGTGTTAAAAGTTTGTAATTTTATTCATTCGTTAACCCTAATTACGTGGCACCTAAGTGGCACATTTTGGCATAAAATTATCCTCCAAATGGATTTGGCACCAAAATGTGCAACATAGGTGCCACATAGGGGGTTCACGCAAAGGGGGGTTTACACGAAGGGGGTTTGTGTGAACCCCCCTTCGCCCGAACCCCCCTAAACCCTAAATCTACCACCCAAAACTATATAAATATCTATATATAACTCTTTTCCACCAAAATTATTTGAACCCAAAGGGGTTAGCGCGAAGGGGTGTTCATGCAAACCCCCATTCATGTGAAACACTTTCTTTATCCTATGTGGTAGTTCGGGCAAAGGGGGTTCACGTGAAATGAGTGTTCGCACGAACACCCTTGATTTCTGATCCTACCCAAGCTCTTACTCACACTTTTGGGACATGAAGTGGGACACAACATTGTGCTTTGACCCGTATGTATTATGAATAGGGTGTGATTAAGTATATTTAGTAGTAGCGTCTAATAGAAGATAATGAAACTACCAATATGACATTGCCAATAAAGTACAGTACAATAATAGTCAAAGTACTATAGGAATGTTGTAACTGTCAATGGTAAAAAGTGAATATTTGTCGTAAGTGGTTCGTGTAATGTTAAAAGGGTCAAAAGTCAATAGGGTTGACATGATTTAGAATTAGAAATATTATATTTGTAATAATCACAAGGAGTGATGTCATAAATATGTTGAATATTTTATTTTTATAAAATCTAGAAAGTTAGAACCCATGTGAAATGATAAGGTTTATCCTATCCTGAAGGATAATCCTACATGTAAAGATAAGAGTTTTGCTATGGAATATGATTAGTCGGAAGATATTTCCTATAATATCTTATAGATAGGGTGGTTAAGCCTGAAAGTTCTATAAATAGAGAGGTCACCCCCCTCATTTAGCATATGATAAAGGGTGAGAGTTAGTATGTGTAAAAAAGAGTCACTATGAAGGTGTGTTAAGGAAGCCATTAAAAGGCGTAACTATAAAGTTTCTCCAGAATTACTGTTGGAAGGCGAGTGGATAATATATGTGGTAACAATCGAAGTAACTCATGGGTGAGATTGTAACAATATCATGTTAATAATATATGTTGTAATTGTATTTCAGATTTGTCATCATTCCCTTATATCACAATCTGTGGTATTCTTGTGTTATATCTGTTATTGTGTTTCTAGATTATTACCACAAAACCAAAGGTTGTGCATTACTGAATAATCATAACACAAGGAGATCTTGGTGAAATATTATCATAGTGCCAGGTTGGTGATAACACAAGAATACCACAGATTATGATATAAGGGAATGATGAAAAATATGAAATACAATTACAACATATATTATTAACATGATATTGTTATAATCCCACCCATGACTTACTTCGAGTGTTACCAAATCCACTCGCCTTCCAACAGTAATTCTAGAGAAACTTCATAGTTACACCTTTTGATGGCTTCCTTAACACACCTTTATAGTGACTCCTTTTTACACATACTAAATCTCACCCTTTATTCTATGCTAAATGAGGGCGGGTGGCCTCTCTATTTATAGCACTTTCAGGCTTATCCACCCTATCTATAAGATAAGATAGGAAATATCTTCCGTCTAATCATATTCCATACCTATCCTCTTATCTTTATATGTAGGATTATCCTTCAAAATAGGATAAACCTTATCATTTCACATGGGTTCCACCTTTCTAGATTTTATACAAATAAAATATTCAACATATTTATGACATCATTCCTTGTCATTATTACAAATATAATATTTATAATTCTAAATCATGTAGACCTTATTGACTTTTGACCATTTTAACATTACCTGGACCACTTACGATAAATATTCACTTTTTACCATTGACCGTTACAACATTCCTATTGTACTTTGACTATTATCATATTGTACTTTATTGATGGTGTCGTATTGGCAACGTTGTTATCTTCTATCAAACGCTACTACTAAATATACTTAATCACACCCTATTCATAATACACACATTAATGAAATAGAAATCATGGAGAAAATTCTAGTGTCTACTCCATCCTCGGAGTATATTATGGAAAATTTGTAGCTGGTGCCTGAAAAATCTTTAACTTTTCATGGTTGACCCATTTTATAATTGGAGTACCATCCAATTCCTCCAGGCAATATGTACCATTTTCATGCACAACTACTATTCTATAGGGTCCAATCCATTTAGGAATAAGTTTTCTATGCCTCCTCTTTTTGTATCGAGAATCATATAGTAAGACCAAGTCATTCACCTGAAATGGAGAGCAGAGGATCCTTTGATCAAAGTACTCCTACTTCATCTCTTTCTTATAGCTTGTTTCCTTTTTTATTTCCTTAATTTCCTCTAACAAATGAAGATGTACCAATATTTATTTTAATAAATCGCTTTCATCCATCCTTTCATTTTTCAAAACTTTCATAGTGGGAGTATCAAATTCAATAGGAAGAAGTGGATCAATGTCATAAGCCGACTGAAATAGGGAGTATCTTGATGTTGACTTTGATGTTGCCCTATATGCCCAAAATGTTGCATGAATCATTTTATCCCACTTATACACTTTCAAAGTTGCATCTTTTGCTAGGATTTGGCACAATACATAGTTTGTTCGCTCCACCAGTCTATTTGTGTTTAGCTTATAATTTGTTGCCTTCCCGTGCTTAATGGAAAACATGTTTACCATGAATTCTACCACCTCATTAATAAAGTAGCTTCCTTAATCTGTTACAATCTCTAATGGACAACCAAATTTGGTGACAATGCATTCATACATGAACCTTTCCATTTCATCCATGGAAGTTGATTTCAAGGGTCTAGCTTCAAACCACTTGGTTAAATAATCAGTGACAACACAATATACTTATTTTGGCATGGGGTAGTTGGAGGTGGACCTAAAATATATACTCCCCACTTTTCAAAGGGACAAAGTGGAAGAATAGGGCATAATGGAGCTGAGGAAGTTTTATGATTACCATGTAATTAACAAACATCACATGTCTTACAATAGTTATAACAATATTTAAAAAGAGTTGGCCAGTGATAACTTACATCCAAGATCCTTCTTGTTGTAAGTTTTCAAAAGAAGTTTCCTCCACATGTACGATTGTGGCATTATTCAATTAGCTCCTTTCCTTGATCATGTCCAACTACCCTCTTGTACTGTCTACCAAGCCCTATATGTAATAAGACTCCATGTTGAATAGAATATGGGTGACTTGTTTGAGTAATACTCCTCTTAGTCTTTGCATTGGCACCATCAGGAAACTTGAAATCATTCAAATAATTCCAAATATCCATGTATTTGCAAGAGATTATGTCAAGGGATAACAAAGTTGCATTTGGGAAATCATCATCATCACAAGATGAACCCAAACCATCATAGGCTCAAGAGAGTGCATCTACATTGACATGCTTCTTTCCTGGGCTATCTATCCTATCAAATTCAAATTATTGTAGTAAAATTATCCACCTTGATATCCTTCCTGATAGATTAGGATTATTCACAATATATTTTAGAGCCTGATGATCTGTTACAACTGTAAATTTCTGCCCTTGCAAGTAATTTCTAAACTTCTTTACAACAAAAATGATAGCTAGAGCCTCTTTCTCAGTTATAGTATAATTTACCTCAGCACTGCTTATTTGTTTTCTCCCAAAGTAAATTGGATGATCATTCCCATTTTCATCCTTTTGGCTCAGAGTACTCCCTAGTGTTACATCTGAAGCATCAGTATATATAATGAATGGCATGCTCTAGTTTGGGTTCTTTAAAATAGGTGAAGACGCCAAAGCTTCTTTTAGTTTTTCAAAAGCTTCATGCTCCTTCTTTCCTAGCTCATAAGCAACATCCTTCTTCAAGAACTGGGTTAATGGTTGTGTAATATTTGAGAAAATCTTGACGAACCTTCTATAGTAACTCATATGGCATAGAAATGATCTCAACTTACTTCTATTCATAGGAAATGGTAACTGCGTAATTTTTGAAACTTTGTCAAAATCAATACCAATACCATCTCTAGATACAACATGTCCTAACAAGACACCTTTAGAACATCCAAAGACACACTTTATATGTTTTAGTGATGCTTTTGCGTCATCTAACCTTTTAAATACAACCTCCATTTTGTGCAGGTGATCCATTTTTCTCTCTTAGATGCAAAACTCATCTAGGAATACTCTGATGAATCTTCCAATTTAGGGTCCAAATACCCTATTCATTAGGCGCTGGAATGTTTTTGGAGCGTCACACAACTCTAAATGGCATAACTCTATAATAAAGCATTCCCCAAGGAGTAGTGAAAGTAGTCTTGAGCTGATATTTCTCAGTTATATGCACTTGGTTGTACCCACTATATCTATCTGCAAAACTATAACATTCTTGGCCAGCTACTTCATCTAAGATCTAGTTTGAAAATGGAAGAGGGTAATGATATTTCTTTGTTTCCTTTTTGAGCTTCCTATAATCAACACAAATGTGTAGCTTCCCATTATTTTTTCTTGTGATCACAATGGGAGAAACCCATTCTGAATTCTCCATAGAAAATACGAATCCTGCATCAAGAAACTTATCTATTTCTTCTTTCACTTGTCTTGGAAAAATTAGCATTCATTCTATATGGCATTTACTTTATTGGCTTTAGCATCATCTACCAGCTCAATAGAATGTTCTACCCAACTTACTTGGTAGAGTTCCTTGTAATCAAAAGTGAATAAGTGCATGTACCTTCGAAATATTTGGAGGTAGGATTCCTTCTCACTTTTTATTTGTTGGAGTCAATTTTCAATTTCTTCCTCAAATAATTTCATTTCTCCATAAGTCGGTGTGACTAGAAGGATATCAATGACCAACACATCCACCTCACTTTCTTCATCTTCTGTATCCACTTCGCTGGTACTATAGTAATCAGAGGATGTCTAATCATCAATTTCATCACTTGAATCCACAAGTCTTGCCATTTAATGTCGAGGGATCACATTTATCTTCACCCTCTCTCTACCACATCTAAGTGTCATGAAGCCTTCATTCCAGTAGTTTCTTGCATGAAATATCCTTAGCCATGACCTTCCCAACAACATTGGGTACACAACAATACCATTCTTCATTACCTGAAAGTCTACCATGCCTAAAACACCCATGAAAGATATTGCCACATCTAAAACAACCTTCTGGTTTAGTTTTTCCCTTATTTAATGACCTTAACATAAGTGTCGAGGGGTGATCAATTTTTAAACCCAACATATTCATTATAGACTTGGTCATTACATTAACTGCAGCATCTCCATCTACGAGGACATCATGAATTGAAATTCCATTACATAATACCTTATCTTGTGGAGTGTAGGGATCCGCCTCTGCTTCCAAAATAGGGACCACAACCACCTTCCTTCTTCAAGCATTGATTCCACTTCGTAGCTCCTATCTCTTCTTAGAAGTCATAACAAGAATTTTTCCATATGTAATATTTGCAGGGCGCTTGGAGAGATCTTCTAATATGGAGTATGGTCCTTACCCCAATAAAATCAGAAAATCCTACACAACCAACTTTCTACTCCTATGTTTCTTACTAGTCTCTCATTTCATCTTTTAAGGATCATTTCCATCTTGGTTATCTTTCTCTTTCTTTCTTTTTGTCACAAGACACATCTACTTCATTATTTATGCTCCTATCTACTACATCAAATGAATTCACATGTGCTTTTCCTTTATCATTATCTCTTGTACCAGATGTAGAGGCCTTATTTGGACAATTATACTTATAATGGCCTTCTTTATGACAACTATAACATACAACTATCATATGTATATTTCTTTTTGGACCTCTATCTCCTTGGAAATTTTGGGAACTAAATTCCTTTCCTTGAATAAGATTAATAGTTAACTGACCCATTTTCCTAAGGAGATCCTCAAACTCAGTGGATTTACTAGAGGGAATATTTTTTCTCATTGAGAGTGGTTGTGATGTTTGAACTAAAGGTGTTGGTGTATGCTCCACCTTAATAACAATTTATTTGGGCTCCTTTTCCATACTTTCTGACTTTCCTTCTAGAAATTTCCCTTACTTGATCGAGGGTCTGTCATCAGCAATCTGACACTATGATAATTCTTCACCGGGAACTCCTCGTGCTATGATTATTTACTAATGCACAGCCTTTAGTTTGGTGGATGTAATCTGGAAACAAAAAAACAACCGAACACAAGAATACCATTTGACTATGATAAGACAGAATGACGACAAATCTGAAATATCAAAATAAATTATAATATTAACATGAAACTGTTACAATCTCACCCATGAGATACTTCAACAAGACTATGGGAGAAACTTTACAATTACACCTCTTGATGGCTTCTTCAACACACCTTTAACTGATGGCTTCCTTCGCACACTCCCTACAATATTTCTCACTACTTCCTTTCTATGCTAAATGAGGGGGGTGGCCTCTCTATTTATAAAAACTCCTAGGCTTATCCATCATATCTCTAAGATATGATAAGAAATCCACTTTAACGAATCATATTCCATACCTTAACTCTTATCTGTACATGTAAGCTTATCTGTTAAGATAAGATAAACCTTATCATTTTACATGGGTTCCACATTTTTAGACTTTTTACAAATAAAATACACAAAATATTTATGACCTCACTCCTTGTCCTTATTACCAATATAATATTTCTAATTCCTAATCATGTAGACCCTACTTCTCTAATTACCCAAACTTTGACATTTTAACATTACCAGACCACTTACGACAAATATTTACTTTTTACAACATTCCTATTGTACTTTGACTGTTACCCGTACCCCACATTATTAGCGGCACCGTACTGACGGCGCCGTTATCTTCTATCAGACGCTACTACTAATTACACTTAACAATATCCTATTCCTAATACATACATTAATGAAATAGAAATTATGGAGGAAAATTTTAGTGTCGACATCTTCCCCCTTCCTAGCTTCTACTCCGTCCTCGGAAGTAGACTATTCTGGTGCTTGGAAAATCTTCAACTTGTCGTGGTATGACCCATTTCGTAATGGGAAGTGCCATCTAATTCCTCCAGTCGGTACGTACCATTTTCATGCACAGCTGCTATTTTGTAGGGGCCCCATCCATTTTGGAAGAAATTTTCTCTGTCTTCTTTTTTTGTATCTGGAATCATATACTAGGACCAAGTCATTCACATGAAATGGAGACCATCGGATCTTTTGATCAAAGTATTCCTTCTGCTTCATTTTCTTCTTATGGCTTGTATCCTTTGCTATTTCCCTCATTTCCTCTAGCAAATGAAGATGTACCAACCTTTCTTTTACTGAATCACTTTCATCCATCCTTTCATTTTTCATAACTCTCACAGTGGGAATATCAAACTCAATAGGAAGAACTGGATCAATGCCATAGGCCAATTGAAATGGGGAGTATCCTGTTGCTGACTTTAATGTTGCCCTATATGCCCACAATGCTGCATGAATCCTTTTATCCCATTTATGTACCTGCAAGGCTGCATCTTTTGCTAGAATTTGACACAGCATAAAATTTGTTCGTTCCACCTGTCCATTTGTGCTTGGCTTGTATGTTTTTGCCTTCCTGTGCTTGATAGAAAACTTATTGACTAGGGCTTCTACCACCTCATTAATGAAGTGGCTTCCTTGATCTGTTACAATTTCTAATGGACAACCAAATCTGGTGACAATGCATTCATATATGAACCTTGCCACTTCATCCATGGAAGTTGTTTTCAATGGCCTAGCTTCAACCCACTTGGTTAAATAATCTGTGGCAACTACAATATACTTATTTTGACGTGATGTAGTTGGAAGTGGACCTACAATGTCTATTCCCCATTTTTCAAAGGGACCAAGGGGAAGAATAGGACATAATGGAGTTGATGAAGTCTTACGGTTACCATGTGTTTGACAAATATCACATGTCTTACAATAATTATAACAATCTTTAAAAAGAGTGGGCCAGTGATAACTTGCATCCAAGATCCTTCTTGCTGTAAGTTGTCCAGAGAAGTGCCCTCCACATGTACCATTGTGGAATTCTTCTAGCAGCTCCTTTCCTTGATCACGTCCAACTGCCCTCTTGTACTGTCCATCAGGTCCTATTCGAAATAATGCTCCATGCAGAATAGAATATGGACGACTGGCTTGAGTAATCTTTCTCTTAGTCTTTGCATTGGCACCATCAGGAAACTTGAATTCATTTAGATAATTCCAAATATCTATGTATTCACTAAGGATTGTGTCAAGGGAGAACAATGTTGCATCGGGAAAATCATCATCATCACAAGATGATCCTAAACCATCATAGGCTCGAGAGAGTGCATCTGCATTGACATTCTTCTTTCCTGGCCTATCTATAATATCAAATTCAAATTCTTGTAGCAAAATTATTCATCTTGCTATCCTCCCTGATGGGTTAGGCTTATTGACAATATATTTCAGAGCCTGATGATCCGTTACAACTATAAATTTCTGCCCTAGCAAGTAATTTATGAACTTCTTTACAGCAAAAATGATAGCCAGAGCCTCTTTTTCAGTTACAGTATAGTTTACCTTAGCACTGCTCATTTGTCTGCTCCCAAAGTAAATTGGATGTTCATTCCCATTTTCATCCTTTTGGCTCAAAGTACTACCTAGTGCTGCATCTGAGGCATCAGTGTACACAATGAATGGCTTACTCCAATCTGGATTCTTCAAAACAGGTGAAGACACCAGGGCTTCCTTCAGTTGTCCAAAAGCTTCATGCGCCTTGTTTTCTGGTTCATAAGCAACATCCTTCTTCAAGAACTGGGTTAGTGGCTATGCAATCTTTGAGAAATTCTTGATGAACCTTCTATAGTAACCCACATGGCCTAAAAATGATCTCAACTTACTTCTATTCATAGGAAATGGTAAATCTTTGATTTTTGAAACTTTATCAGGATCAGTACCAATACCATCTCTGGATACAACATGCCCTAACAAAACGCCTTTAGAACATCCAAAGACACACTTTGTAGGATTTAGTGAGGCTTGTGCTTCATCTAACCTTTGAAATATTGTCTCCATCTGGTGCAGGTGGTCCAACTTGCTCCCATAGATGCAAAAATCATCCAGAAATACTCTAATGAAGGTCCCAATGTAGGGTTCGAACACCCTATTCATCAAACGTTGGAATGTTGCTGGAGCATTACACAACCCAAAAGGCATAACTCTATAAGAAAACATTCCAAAAGGAGTGGTGAACGTGGTCTTCAGCTGATCTTTCTCTACTATACAAACTTGGTTGTAGCAGCTATATCCATCAGCAAAACTATAACAATCCTGGCCAGCTACTTTGTCCAAGATCTGATCTGAAAATGGAAGAGGGTAATGATCCTTCTTTGTTGCCTTATTGAGCTTCCTGTAATCAACACAAATGCGTTGCTTTCCATTCTTTTTTATTGAGATCACAATGGGAGAAACCCATTCTGAATTCTCCACAGCAAATATGAATCCTGCATCAAGCAACTTATCTATTTCTTCTTTTACAGTCTTGGAAAAATTAGGATTCGTTCTATATGGCATTTGCTTTATAGGCTTAGCACCATCTACCAGCTCAATACAATGTTCTACCCAACTTACTTGGCGGAGTTCCTTGTAATCAAAAGTGAATAGGTGTATGTACCTTCGAAAGAGCTGGAGGTAGGATTCCTTCTCACTCTCCATCACAGCATCACCAATATTTATTTGTTGGAGACGATCATCAACTTCTTCTTCAGATAATTTTATGGGGTCATCAGTTGGTGTGACTGGCAGGATATCCATGACTGAAACATCCACCTCACTTTCTTCATCTTCAGTGTCCACTTCACTGGTACTAGAGTAATCAGAGGATGTCCAATCATCAGTTTCATCACTTGAATCCACAGGTTCTACTTTATGATGTCGAGGGATCACGTTTATCTTCACCCTCTCTCTACCACGTCCAAGTGTCATGAAACCTTCATTCCAGTAGTTTCTTGCATGAACTCTCCTTAGCCATGGTCTTCCCAACAGCATTGGGTACGCAACAGTACCATTTTTCATCACCTGAAAGTCTACCACACATACAACACCCATAACAGATATTGCCACATTTGAAATTACACCTTCTGGTTTAGTTTTTCCCTTATTTAATGACCTTAACATAAGTGTTGAAGGGCGATCAATTTTTAAACCCAACATATTCATTACAGACTCGGTCATTACATTAACTGCAGCACCTCCATCAACTAAGACATCATGAATTGAAATACCATTACATAATACCTCAGCTTGTGGAGCATAGGGATCTACCTCTGCCTCCAAAACAGGGACCTCAACCTCCTTCCTTCTTCGAGCATTGAGTCCACCTCGCAACTCCCGCCTCTTCTCAGAAGACATAGCCAAGAGTTGACCATATGTAATATTTACAGGCCTTTTGGACAGATCTTCCAAGATGGAGTATGGTCCTTGCCCCTATGAAATCAAAAAATCCTGCACACCCAACTTTCTTCTCCTATGTTTCTTACTAGTTTCTTCTTTCATCTTCTTAGGATCATTTCCATCTTCATTATCTTTTTCTTTCTTTCTTTTCGTTACAAACACATCTACTTCATTATTTCTACTCTTATCTACTACATCAAAAGAATTCACAGGTGCTTTTCCTTTATCATTATCTCCCTTACCAGATGTAGAAGCTCTATCTGGACAATTATACTTATAATGACCCTTTTTATAACAACCATAACAAACAACTTCAGAAATATTTCTCTTTGGACCTCTATCTCCTCCCTGAGAACTAAATTCCTTTCCTTGAAGAAGATTAATAGTTAAATGACCCATCTTTTTGAGCAGATCTTCATACTCAGTAGATGTATTAGGAGAAATATTTGTGCTCACCGGGAGTGGTTGTGGATTCAGGACCAAAGGTGCTGGTGTAGGCTCTACTTTAGCAACAATTTCTTTGGGCTCCTCTTCCATGCTTTCTTCTTACCTTCTTACAATCTCCTTTGCTTGTTCAATGGTAGTTGGGCGGTCATACTTCACTCGTTGTCTGATCTCTGGCTTCATCCCAAGAATGAAGTGCTTACAGAGGAGATTATCCACGCCATTCATCAACCCATCCGCTAGTCCTTCCTTCCGGATCTGGGCATTGAGCTTCCTCCTTAGCTCTAGAACACGAGCATGATAATCCCTTATCTTCTCCTTCTCTCCTTGGGATAGCTTTGTGATCTCGATCATGAGATCTGCATATTTCTGTTGTTCACCAAATTCTTCAAGAAAACTTTCAGTTAATAAATCCCATGAATTTTTCACATTATCACCTAGTGTTTCAAACCACCTAAGTGCTGAACCATCCAAAAAGGTAGGAAAAAATTCAGTCCATTGTTTCCTTCTTATAAGGCCATTACAAATACAAGATCGTTTAAACTCTTGAATGAAAGAAGAAGCATCTTCATTAGATTGAGCTGAAAAAACAGGAATCTTTCCCATTTTCAAAAGTAACCACCGTGAAATACCAACCCACAAGTACAATTAACAAGACTTATGTGCACAAATAATTGGAATCACTATACTAGAAAGTGACTTTACACCTTTCTACAGTAAAATAGAAATGACCACGGTAAACTATGGTAAAACTTGACGTACTACGGTAAAAACTGACTTTACTGTGGTAAACACTATTCACGGTAAAAAGTGAAGTTACTGTGGTAAATACTATTCATGGTAAAAAGTGACTTTACTGCGGTAATTACTATTCCCAGCAAAAAGGACTTTACCAGGGTAACTACTATTCATGGCAAAAATGACTTTAACATGGTAACTACTATTCACGGTAAAAATGACTTTACCATGGTAACTACTATGCACAGTAAAAACAAGGTTACCCTCCAATTAATTTTTGCCTAAGTGGGAATATCTCTCCAGAAAATCCACCAACGAGGAATGGTCCCGGCAACAGAATCAAAATGTCATCAGCAATCCAGCACTATGATAATTCTTCACCGGGAACTCCTCGTGCTATGATTATTTACTAATGCACAGCCTTTAGTTTGGTGGATGTAATCTGGAAACAAAAAAACAACCGAACACAAGAATACCACTGACTATGATAAGACAGAATGACGACAAATCTGAAATATCAAAATAAATTATAATATTAACATGAAACTGTTACAATCTCACCCATGAGATACTTCAACAAGACTATGGGAGAAACTTTACAATTACACCTCTTGATGGCTTCTTCAACACACCTTTAACTGATGGCTTCCTTCGCACACTTCCTACAATATTTCTCACTACTTATTTCTATGCTAAATGAGGGGGGTGGCCTCTCTATTTATAGAACTCCTAGGCTTATCCATTCTATCTCTAAGATAGGATAAGAAATCTACTTTGACGAATCATATTCCATACCTTAACTCTTATCTGTACATGTAAGCTTATCTGTTAAGATAAGATAAACCTTATCATTTTACATGGGTTCCACATTTTTAGACTTTTTACAAATAAAATACACAAAATATTTATGACCTCACTCCTTGTCCTTATTACCAATATAATATTTCTAATTCCTAATCATGAAGACCCTACTTCTCTAATTACCCAAACTTTGACATTTTAACATTACCGGACCACTTACGACAAATATTTACTTTTTACAACATTCCTATTGTACTTTGACTGTTACCGTACTCCACATTATTGGCGGCACCGTACTGACGGCGCCGTTATCTTCTATCAGACGCTACTACTAATTACACTTAATAACATCCTATTCCTAATACATACATTAATGAAATAGAAATTATGGAGGAAAATTTTAGTGTCGACAGGTCGATGGGTAGTCATACTTCACTTTTTGTTTGATCTTTGGATTCATCCCAAAAATGAAATGCTTGCAGAGGAAATTATTCATGTCATTCATTAACCCATCCACTAATCCTTCCTTCTAGATCTGGGCATCGAGCTTCCTCCTTAATTCTAGAGCACAAGCATGATACTCTTTGATCTTCTCCTTATCTCCTTGGGATAGCTTTGTGATCTTGATCATGAGATATTTATACTTCTATTGTGCACCAAATTCTTCAAGAAAATTTTCAGTTAATAAATCCCATGGGTTTTTAACATTATCACCTAATGTTTCAAGCCATCTAAGGGTTGAACCATCCAAAAAAGTAGAAAAAAATGCAATCTATTGTTCCCTTCTTGTAAGACCATTACAAATGCAAGATCTTTTAAACTCTTGAATGAAAGAGGGAGCATCTTCATTAGATTGGGCTGAAAAAATAGGAATATTTTCCATTTTCAAAAGTAACCACAGTAAAATACTAACCCACAAGTACAATTAGTAAGATTTATGTGCAAAAATAATTGGAACCGCTACAATAAAAAGTGACTTTACACCTTTCTGCAGTAAAATAGGAATGACCACCATAAATTTACATTTACTATGGTAAACCTTGACTTATTGTGGTAAATAGTATTTACAGTAAAAAGTGACTTTACTGTGGTAAATACTATTCACAGTAAAAAAATGACTTTACTGTGGTAAATACTATTCACGATGACAAGTGAATTTACTGTAGTAAATACAATTCACAGTAAAATATGAATTTACCATGGTAAATACTATGCATGATAAAAACAACGTTACCCTCCAAACGATTTTTGACTAAGTTGGAATATCTCTCCAGAAAATCCACCAATGAGGAATGGTCCCAGCAACAAAACCAAAATGTCATCACTAGTCTGGCACTATAATAATATTTCATCGGGAACTCCTCGTGCTATGATTATTTAGTAATGCATAGCCTTTGGTTTGGTGGTAATAATATGGAAACACAATAAAAAAACATAACACAAGAATACCACAGACTATGATATAAGGGAATGATGACAAATCTTAAATACAATTGCAACATATATTATTAACATGATATTGTTACAATCTCACCCATGAATTACTTCTACTGTTACCGGATCCACTTGCCTTCCAACAGTAATTCTGGAGAAACTTCATAGTTACGTCTTTTGATGGCTTCCTTAACACACCGTCATAGTGACTCATTTTTACACATATTGACTTTCACCCTTTATTTATGCTAAATGAGGGGGCTGGCCTCTCCCTTTATAGAAATTTCAAGCTTATCCTCCCTATCTATAAGATAGAATAGGAAATCTCTTCTGGCTAATCATATTCCATACCTAAACTCTTATCTTTACATGTAGGATTATCCTTCAGGATAGGATAAACCTTATCATTTCACATGGGTTCCACCTTCCTAGATTTTATACAAATAAAATATTCAACATATTTATGGCATCATTCCTTGTCACTATTACAAATATAATATTTCAAATTCTAAATCATGTAGACCCTATTGACTTTTGACCCTTTTAACATTACTTGGACCACTTACGACAAACATTTACTTTTTTACCATTGATTGTTACAACATTCCTATTGTACTTTGACTGTTACTGTACTGTAATTTATTGGTGGCACCATATTGGCAGTGTCGTCATATTATGTCATCTTCTATCAGACGCTACCACTAAATATACTTAATCACACCCTATTCATAATACATACATTAATGAAATGGAAAGCATGGATGAAAATTCTAGTGCCGACACACCCTGTTTCTAAGAATGACTAATCATCTGCATTCACTTGATGCAATTCACTTGGTACTATTTGTAAAAACTCATTCAACACCTAGTAGTGTGATCACACCTTAAGGAGGAGGCACATTAAAATCACCTCATTTTGGCCATAGGATAGGAATCCCATTCAGGGAGCAATCCTCTATCTACAAAGTGAGGATCTCATTACAGTAAGAATTAAAAAAACATCATAGAGTTGATTCATGATCACTAAAGTGAATTTCTAAACCAAATTTAAAAATTAGTACTAATTAAAGCAACGGTAGGGCCAAAATCCAATCCAAAAGGTCAAAAAACCTACAAAACGACTAAATGTTTTCCCAAAAAAGATCAACTACAAAATATATGCCCTAAAAAATTTAGGTCCTTTTTGAAATCCTGAAAATGAGTAAGTACTGACTAAATGAGATTTTGAAAAACTATCTTGTGGATTATAACTGTTGGAGCTACGAGATCACTTCCATTAAGAGTAGAATGACCCTAATTTATTATATTTACTAAAATAAATTTAAAGTATAAGAAATAATAAAAGTATAAAGAAATAATAAATGAAATCTTATACTTAACATGAATAAAGTAAAACACATATGTGTTATAATGGATACTTGTTTTAGATTTTGTAATCACCAAACCTATCAAAAAATAAAGTGTGCACATTATTTCAAAATGTGTACATGTTTTAGCTATTTTTCTGGATTTTATCCATTTTTTGGCCCCCCAGATCTGTGCACACACCTAGAGAAGTGACTTAATACTATTACATCGATTTTGGTATTTTGTGGGAAATTTAGGCATCAAATTGTGAGAGTAATAAAAAATAGCCACATTTGGAGTAGAGTGGTGTTTCCAATTTCCTTGATGTCCACATGTCTCCTACTGTTATGCATGTCAATCACATATTTTGTGTGTTTGTCATTGTTATCCCGTAAAATTGACAAGGGAAATTTTACCGATAACCATACCGAAAATTTTGTCCCGATCCCTCATTAGGGATCCCTTGCGTTCGGAACGTTGCAAAATCCCTTTTTCGGGAAATCTGGTTTTCCGAACTTAGTCTTTTTGGTCTTTTTGGTTGGGCGCATGGAATTGCTGTGTAACATCACTTTTTGGCGCGCCCCCTTTAAAACCTTTGGCACTGATTTAACCTTTGCAACATCTCTTTTCAGTGTTCCTTACCTATTTAGCCCTGTAAGCTACAGCTTTCATGCGCCCTGCGCCCTGAGCCTCAAAATCACTAACTCTTTCTTCTGTTAACATTTCAATGGAAGATCAAATGGCTAATACAACCTTTTTGGATTGGGTCTCGCTTCTTCTTCATGCAGATCAGCAATTAAGCTCGAAATAACATATGTCTACATCAAGCAGGAGACCTACCAAATCCAAAGGCAAGGCCAAACTTACAGAAGAAGAGATGAAATACAAGTATCAGAGAGTCAGAATGCCTGACTCCCAGGCCGAATGCGACCTAGACATCAGAGACTCAGAATTGGGTCACATTGATATGGAGGAATTCTAGGTCAGAACTTAGAAGGTAACTAGAAGTCCATGGATGGACAAACTAATGGGCAGTGCCCTACACTTCGTTGGAGGAATCCAAGTCAGCACCATCAACAATGAATTCATGATGGTGGTCGCCCGGTGCTACAACAAGGACATAAGGTGTGTCGTAAATGACAAAGGTGAGGTTGTCATTAACCTCACTGCCCGCCACTTCGAAATAATACTCGGCATCCCTCATCACCAAGCACTTTGTGGCCGTCAGCCGAGAGGATAGTATTAAGGCCTGGGATGATAATGAAGATTAGTGCATGCAGCTGATGAACGGGGTCTATCTGAAAGAATAAAAAGGTGGTGACCCGATGGCCTCAAATCATCCACCACAGCGACTTCTCAGAGGAGCTCAGTGACACCATCACATTCTTGAGCAGGGTCTTTGGGCTTCCTGAGGCCCACTTTTTCCATAAATGGATGCTGCGGGTACTCAGAGACCATGAACAAGAACGTGCCCGATCAACGCTTTTGCTGGGGAGAAATAATAAGCAGCACAATCTCCGAGCAGTTTCAACAATTTCAATACAACAGGGAGATTCTATATGAACTCCTATGTTGTATATGCTGCAGCGTCAGAGAGAGACTACCCAGGCCTGATACGTGAAGTGGGGTTTGGCCTCATGTAAAAAATATATGAGTACTACCCAGAATTGAGGCTGGAGATTAGCATCTCTCAATTCACAAAGATTAACGATGTGTTTTTCTATCACATCATCTTCCTGTTGAGGCCAAATATGACTTATGGTCATACGACCAAAAGCATAGTGGCAGCCACTGAGAAATGGGGGGCCCTGTTCACCCAATTTCCCACATTCACCTATCTGAGGGCGGCCATCTTCTTGGGAGAGCTGACCAGACTACCGAGGTATGTTGGGCCTAAGCTGATTTTGCTAGAGCTGTCACGACAGCTGATTACATATCACGAGAAGTGCCTCAAAAGAAAGAAGGGTGGAACTCCTCTCCCCCTCACAGTAGGCCGATATACATGCCTTACCCAACCACAAGGTAAAGGACATGTTCTGTAGAGCTGGAGCTGTTTAATTTGAGACATGATTTCCCAGCCAGGCCTACCTTCGACCCAAGGAATTGTTTGCCAAGGGTGAAACTTGATCCAATCCACATCCCCCAGATCGAGGACATCTACATCGACATCATCCATGAGGTTGAGCTCAGGAGAAAGGATCATTCTTGCTTAGCCTTGGTATAAATCATCCAATATGGGGTAGCAATTGTCCCCAAAGGCTTCTAGACTACGGAAGATGAAATAGACCAAGTATATACTAACACGGATGGGGACAATTGGCCTTTTCCAGCCATTGATAGAACTAAGGACACCTCAGACGATTGAGGAGAGGGTTAAGGAAACTCTACGCAGAACAGAGCATTAGTGCCGGATGAACGGGTTAATCTACCTCGGGGCTGATTTCACAACCTCCCCATTGGATAACGCACCTCCCCGATCTAAATAGCAGCCTAAAGGCAAGGGAAAAGACATAGAGGGTGAATCCAGCACCACTCAGGAAGAATCTCCAGCAAGTCCTCCTTCCGCCGCACCCGAAAAGGTTATAACTCTGGCTTTGCTGGAGAAAGAAGCAGAAGAGGATGTTCCGATAGGCCCATCCACTCAGGATGTCTGGCATTGCTACAGCAACCGAGGGTCCCTTCTATCCCTTTCTTCTTCCCTTTCCTTCCCCTCCTCGAGTGAGTCAAGCGGCCATTCCTTTGATCGTGTCCTCTCCCCCTTCTTCTACTCCTTCCCCCCGCTTATTCGTTTATCTTCTCTTCCCTTGCTAGATCTTTCCTCCTCCATTTCTTCCCTCATCTCTAAGCTCCCTTCCCTTCCTATGTCTTCCGCAGCTGCAGTTTTCCCTTCCTCCTCGTGGACACTTCTTCGGATATTCTCTCCATGTTGCCCCCACTTGTCTCCACATGTTTTTCCCCTCTACAACTACAGCTGCCCCCTTTTCCATTTCCGGCCCTTCTCCCATAGGTCCAGCCTGGATCTCCCAGCAGCTAAGTCAGCAAAAGAGGAAAGTTCCCATCGCTCCGATGGACTTTTCTGTAATCCCATCTAAGGGGGCAAAGAAGCAGAAGCCCGTTACATGCTTCTCTCAAAGTGCTACGGGAGAGAGGGTTATGGTAGATCGTGTACCCCAATCCCCTCAAGGAGAAAAAGGATCTGTCTCTGACAGATTTTACTGTGACCCAGGTCACAATGGGGACATCTTTTGAAAGCCTTCAGGGGGAAAGCCATTTCTGTAGTTGACGCTGTGTATAAGAAGCTTCAAGAGACAAAGGAAGAGAAAAGGCAATTGAAATAGAAAAATAAATATCTGCTCGAAGCCTTACAGAAGATGGGTAGTGCGCCTCCCACAACTGCTGCCGAGACTTCTGAGCTTCTCAGCCAGGAGAAAATTAATGAGTACGTGAAATATCGGTGAGTAGGGTATGGCCGTTTCCGCTTGGAGGAGCCAAATCATCAAAGACAGTGAAAAAGTAATCGCCGAGTTCTCTAACTTGTATTTGAACATCAATAAGGCGAATAAAGAGCTCCAAGCGTTGGCGGGGCCCATATCAGAAGAGCTGGAACATGCTAGACTGCAGCACGAGACCTTCCAACAAATGTTCGACTGTTCAGTCGAAGATCTAGTTAAGTTCGGCGTCTTCGGCCATCCCAGGGCCCTCAACAAAATCATGTCCACTCTGGACTACCGGGTGGATCAGCTAGAATTTGTCTTGGAAAAGATTGACAAAGTAAAGGAAGAAGCCCTGGACGCGATGCACCAAATGGAACGAATCATTCTTAACATGTTGCCAGGGTTACTTACTCCTTCCTTTACTTTAAGAAAAGCTGAGGAGACCATTCAGATCTTCAAAGAGATCATTTCTCAAGGCGTAGGGCCAGAGGTCACTTTTGACGCAGAGTCTATCAACAACCTGCTGGCCTGCCGAGACTTCATTGGGCTACTCATTGAGGTGGAAAAAGACTACTCCAAGCTCCCCGAGAAACTCATAGATGAGCGGGAGACTTGTGAGGTGATCAGTGATAGGCACAAGGATCCTTCCCAGGATCAGCTAGGGCCAATGATCAACAAGTTTATGGAATACCGCTCTCAATTCCATATCTCATCACCTAAGCAACAACAAAAGCAGTCCACCCCCTTTCGACCGTAGGATGACGACGATGATTAGCTTCTTCTTCTTCTTCTTCTTCTTCTTCTTCTCTCTCTCTCTCTTCTTCGGCTTTCTTTTCGAGAATATGTGGAGTATGTTGATACAAATGATGACATCATCCATGTTGCATCATGGGATGATGTCATCCATCAAGTTGTAAAAAGTCAACATGACTTTTAGATATTTTGTAAATATCTTTGTAAATAAGTTGTTGGCTCCTTTTTGCCTTCTTTTCTCTCCTTCTTCTATAAATACCCCAATACTTGTTGTATTATGGATGGATGAATATCTTTCAGATGAAAAATAGAAGTAAGGAGAAAAGACTTTGAGCTTTTTGTAACAGAAGGAAAATATTAATACAATATTTAGACTTTGTGTTGAATCCATGTGTTATGTGCATTAGATCTTTCTTACGTTAGATCTGTGTGTTTATTCTGTTGGATCTGCTTCTGTTTTATTGTCATTTATTTATCATCAGTATTGCTTTGCTCGTTTATGCAAGTAGGTTTGGCTCTGTTTACTACCAATCCCAAAACATAAACCTTCTAACCTTTCTACTTTGGAATTCATTTCTTTTCTCCCTTCGGACCTACTCTTTCTTCATCCCCTCTTCCTTTCCTTTCTTTTCACAGTCGGAAACACCCCTACTGGGATGAGATCCCAAACCCCCGAAGGCAGAATTTGTGAGACTTGCACAGATTCCTGCTGGTAGAATAGCAATAAACCAGTTTCGCTTTGCTGACTCAAAGAGGGGCTATGCCCTGCACACTGTTGGCTCGTTTATCCATAGATCTGCCCAAGCGACAGATTTTTGGACCAACAGTTTTTGGCGACTCCACTGGGGATCGAATAGATCTATCAGATCTATGATGGTGGTAGGATAGAAAATAAGAAAAATAAGAAAATTACTGCCTGTTTGCAAATCTGCATATTTTGTTAAAAAATTTAAATTTTTTGCAAAAAGTGACTCAAATTGAAAAGTTTTCTTCTGAGATCCATAGATCTGGCCTAGTTGGAAGACCTTTAGTTCGCTGAGTTTTTATAAAAATCAGTATTCTTGCCATAGATCTGAGTTTTTAACTGTTTGCACGGAAAGTTTGAAACCCTTGGAAAAAAGTCAAAATTAGATCCGAAAATCAGCTTACTAATCTTCTCTGCCGTTTGATCCTCGCTGTTATTTGTCATTAACCGCAATCAGTTTTCTGAAGAGGATAGTTTTTAAATATTTAGAAAAGTACATGCTGCTAGTTTTTTTTTCCAGAAAAGCTAGACAATCAGCAAGTACAGCCAAAAAGAAATTTTGAATCCGCACTATTAAATCGTAGATCGGAAAGACACGCTGGCAGGTGAACCCTTTACGCGTAGTAGGAGGGCTCGTGGAGAAACTGATCCTATTCTCGATTTGCTTCAGAGGCACAATTTCAGCGTAACACCGGCACATTTTCCAACGCTAAGCTTGGGCAACCGGTCATCCAGGAGTGTCTCACCTCCACGAAGGAAAAATCTTTCGCAGGGGGCATCCACATCCCTTTGTAGTGCCTTGCTACTCAGTGGAACCACACTTCTAGCTCGTGTTCTTTTTCCAGCCTTTCAAATGGCGGTACCATGGGGAAATGCTATGGGTCCCTTAGCTTTACCACATCCAGTTCACGCGCTCCCTCACAGAAACCAAAAGAATTTTCCCAAATTCGACGGGAGCGGAAATCAAAGCACGGATTCCCACATATCTGCATTCATTATGTCTTGCAGTATCCTGGATGTAACTCACGAGGATGTGTCGGTTCACCTTTTTCTGGAAACTCTACAAGGGCCCGCAACTGAATGGTTTCAGCATTTGCCAGCCGGATCTATTACGAGTTGGGCCACCTTGCGAGGATGCTTTTGAAGACAGGTACAAACCTTCAGAAGATGCATTTGCATTATTATCACGGATCACTCACCTAAAGAAGGAGGCAAATGAAACCATGCATGATTTTATCGCTAGGTTCAATGCATTAATCAATCGTGTCCCTGTTGCCATGCTTCCAACACCGGAAAATCAAAAGTGTTTCTTCGTAAACGCTATGAGCTCGAAAGTTAGTTTCTTGCTCCTTCAAGAACGAGTGGCTACATTGATTCTCGCCCAAGCCGCTGCCATTCGAATAGAAGATAATTTGATAATATCTGGCGAATTGAAAAAGGAATCATCCAAGCCTAAATCTTTGGGCCCTTCGCCCACTACTTCATCTGATCCAACCTTTCAAAAGATGGCGAATGACTTGCTTGCATTAAAAAAGCAGTTGGCCCAGCCCTCCCCCAGTTCCTCATACCGGGATATTCCACGGAGGAATTTTATTCCTAACAATGTTTCAAAAAGGCCGCGCTTACCCGCAACTACTCCGCGGTTGGCACTTGAGGCTCCTCCGGTCAATGCTCTGGCCGAAATCGAAGAAGAAGAGCAGTATTATGAAGAACCTTAGTCTCAAGGCAAAGATGATCAAGATGTCGGTGAACCGACTGGCTACTCTACTATTGGGTATATGGAATTCGATGAGGAAGAATCTGATGAAGAAGAGGGTACCCAGGGATATGCAAGCAGACAGTCATATGCTGTTTTTACCCACTCGCAAGGAAAAGAAGCGGAAGTTTCTGCCCATGTCCAGCAAGAGAAGGCTGTGTCAAACGCTCCTCCGATCATTGCTAAAAGAGGTAATCCTCTTGCTACTCAACTCCCTGGAAAATATTTTACAAGGAAATCCTTTCCCCCCATCTCTCCTCCAAATCAGTCCTCTCATGTTCCTACCAAGACTAGTAATCCTATTACACCATCGCGAAGTGAGGGACTCATTCCTTCTCCAACGCAACCCTTGGCCGCATTTGATATCGTAGATCATGCAAAAAAGACCAAGATTCAAATGTCTGAAGCTGAGTATCTTCAGTCAAATCCTGAACAGCTTGTAAGATTGACCAAGTATATTCAAAGTCAAGCTGTTGTATCTAAGTAGGTTTCCCCAAAAGGAATCCTTTCCACTCCCTCTGAATCCCACATAAATGTTGCTTCAACATCGGCATCAGGCAAGATAGAGCCTTTCTATCTCTCCCTCCTAATCAATGGTCACAAGTTGAGTAACTGCATAATTGATTCCGGGGCTTCTGATAACGTCATGCCGGCAAAAGTCACCCATGCTTTGGGCCTCACTCTTACCAAGCCTTTTGGCAGATGTTATTCCTTGGAAACCAAGCAGGTTCCGTTGATTGGCCAAATCAAAGACGCACAATTTGCATTTGCGGCATTCCCAGAGAAGAGAGTAAAGATGACAGTTCTCATTGCTGACATTCCAGCAGCCTACGGAATTTTGCTGGGAAGAAGCTTTTGCAGTGAAGTTGGTGGGGAAATTCATATGGATTGGTCTAAAGCTAGAATTCCCGTCAAAGGTGTAATGCAGACTTTGGAGCCGGAATCACAAAAGAAGTACTTGGTTACGAGCTCTGAGGACCCCAAAGCCCAAATCCTTTTTGAATCATCAGGGATGGGGAACTATTTCTTGTCTACCGAGTCTGATAAAATGGTTGTTCTCATTCAAGAAGGAGATCTTAATAAGATCTGGACCTTGCAGTTCGATGGCAGCTGTGCAACCAGCGGATGCGGCACCGGAGCCGTGCTAATATCTCCCGAGGAAGAAGTCATTCCTCTCTCTTTCAAGTTGCAATTTTTTAACACAAATAATACTGCTGAGTATGAATCTTTGTTACTTGGCATGCAAGCCGCAAAAGAAAGAGGGATTAAGAATCTGAAAGTGCAAGGTGATGCAGAGCTAGTTGTGAATCAAGTTAAAAGGATTTACCAAGTGAAGAATGAAAGGCTCAGGCATTACCGTAATGTGGTATGGGACAACATTGAAGAGTTTGATGCTTTTTCGATTGAATCCATTCCAAGAGCCCAAAATGACATGGCCGATTCATTGGCTGTTTCAGCATCCCTCATGCTCCCTCACCCAGGTTTGAAAACAAACAAATACACCATTGAGGTGGTTTTCCGCCCGAGCGTGCCGGACAATTCTTAGCACTGGCAAGTATTCAACGACGATAATCAACTCATTGCCTTTCTAGAGAAGGTGGAAAATTTTAAAGAATTGCACTTTGAAGGATCTACTTCCACTTGCCGTGAATCAGTCACCGATCAAGATGATGAATCTGAAGGGAACGACGACATATGTCAGCTCAAAGGAAATAAAATCCCAAAGGGCCTGGTTTCTCTGGAGCGGTTGTTCGACAGGCATGACCGTTTTGTGAAAAAGAAGAGGCGAGATAACCCTGACTCATCCCCAGAAACCAAACCGGTCAATATAGGTTCGGTAGAGCACCCACAATTTGTGAACATTGGAAAATGTTGCACGCCTGAAGAGAAGCGGAAATTTTTCAAGTTGTTGAAGAAATATATGGATGTGTTGGCATGGTCCTATGCCGATCTAAAGTCTTTTAAGCCAAAGGACGTTCAGCATGACATCCCATTGAAAGAAGATGTCAAAGCCTTTCGCCAGAAGCAGAGGCACTATAATCCTAAGATCTCGGGTACTATCCAGGCTGAAATTCAGAAGATGCTGGATGCGAGAATCATCTTTCCTATCCATCACAGTACTTGGGTAGCAAATATTGTGCCAGTGCGCAAGAAAAATGGTGAGATACGCATATGCGTAGACTTTCGCAATTTGAATCAGGCTTCCTTGAAAGACAACTACCCACTTCCGATAATGGATCAAGTTCTGCAAGCAGTAACTGGGTCAGAGATGCTGTCCATGCTTGATGGTTTTTCAGGCTACAACCAGATTGAGGTTTCACCTAAAGATCAATTTAAAACAGCATTCACTACTCCCTGGGGTACATTTTCCTACAGCAGGATGCCTTTTGGCCTAACTAATGCTGGCGCCACTTTTCAGCGGGCCATGGATTTTGCATTCAAAGGTATGATGGGGAAAGTCATTATGGTTTATCTAGATGACTTAACTGTGTTCTCTAAACAATGAAATGATCATTGTGATCATTTGGAGCAAGTATTGGCTAGGTACCGAGAACATGGGATTTCCCTAAACCCAAAAAAGTCTATTTTTGGAGTCATGGAAGGAAAGTTGCTAGGGCATGTGGTTAGCAAAGAAGGAACAAAGATAGATACCGAAAGAGTTAAGGCTATTCAAAGCCTTACTCTGCCTACAAGCAAGACTGGTGTTCATTCTTTCTTCGGAAAGGTGAACTTTCTCAGGCATTTTGTTCCTGACTTTGCTGAAAAGACTCGTCACATATTGAACATGATGAAGGGGTCACCAACTTTCAGATGGAGCGAAGAAGGGAAAAGGTCATTTGAAGAAATAAAAGCTTCCGTTGCTCATGCACCAGTCCTGGTATGTCCCGATTTCTCCAAGGACTTCATCATGTATAGTTACGCATCTGAGCATACTGTGTCCGCAATCTTGATGCAAAAGAATTCAGAGGATGTTGAATCTCCGATTGCGTTCATGAGCTCTCCCCTCAAGCCTCACGAACTAAAAATGTCTCAATTGGAAAAGCATGCCTTCACCGTTGTCAAAGTAGTGAAGAATTTCAGGTATTACATTCTAAACTCTCATACGGTGGTGCTGGTCCTTGACACGGCGGTGAAATCAATTCTAACTCAACAGGAGTTAGGAAGCTTGCGAGGAAATTGGATCGCAAAGGTCCAGGAGTATGACCTGGATATTAAACCAACCAAGCTGGTAAGGGGCAAGGGCCTGTGTCAGCTTATGGCTGAAAACAAAGATTCAGAAAACCTTGAGGAAAGGAGTGACTACACCGATGAAGCACAGGACCGGCTGGAAAAACCCGATTCACTGCCTCTGGTCCTATTTGTTGCGACTAGTGATGAATGGTATTCCGATATCGCTTTCTTCCTCACCTACAGCAAATGCCCAATGCACCTAACTACAAAGGAGAAGCACACTATAAAGCTCAGAGCAGCTAAATATGTCATCTGGGATGACGGTTTATATAAACGTGGGATAGATGGCGTCTTTTTGCGATGTGTTGACAAACCACAACAGGTAAAGTTACTCGAAAGTTTTCATAATTCAGCCTGTGGGGGTCATTTCTCTTCCTCCGTGACAGCACATAAGATCATCCGAGCCAGGTACTATTGGCTGATGCTCTTCCAAGATACAGCCACCTGGGTGGCAAAGTGTGAACCTTGCCAGCAATTCGTCGGCAAGCCCAAGTTGGCTGCCTTTCCCCTAAGGCCGGTTATTGTCAACGAACCATTCAGGCAATGGGGAATTGATTTTATTGGTGCACTCAATCCTCAATCGAGTGCCAGACATAGCTATGTCCTTACAGCAACGGATTACTTCACCAAGTGGGTGGAAGCCATACCTGTCAAGCATGCCACTTTTGAGGTGGTTTGCAATTTCATTAAAGAAAATATCATTGTCAGGTTTGGCGTTCCAAACAATATTATTGCTGATAATGCTTCTAACTTCTCCTCGTGAGAAGTTATTAGTTTTTGCTATGAATATGGGATAACTTTGGCTCACGCCTTAGATTATTACCCTTAGGGAAATGGTCAAGTGGAATCTAGTAACAAGAACTTGGTGACCATCATATGAAAATTGGTGGATGAGAATCAGTGAATGTGGCACATCTTTGTACGACACTTTGTGGGCCGATCGTATTACTCCCAAGAGGTCTCTCGGCATGTCACCTTTTCAAGTGTTATATGGCACTGATGCCGAGCTTCCCATTTCTACTGAACTTCCTGCTTGCTATTGGCACTCCTATCAAGATGAAACTTTGCAAAATTCTCTTGAAAAGAGAATTATGTATTTGATAGAGCTCAAGAAAAGATAATAAGAGTGGTCGACAGGATCACTGAACATCAGAATCAATTCAAGAGATTATTTGATAAAAAGACTAAGCAAAGGGATTTCCAAGTAGGGGACCTCGTCCTTCTGTGGGACAAGCAAAGAGACCCAAAGGTAACATGCACGGAAATTTTGATTCCCTGTGGAGAGGGCCCTTCAAGATCAAGCCTGCTCAACATCAGAGAATAGCTTCTATCTCTCATATCTGGATGGAACCGAGCTCCCACTTCCTTATAGTGGGCAGCATCTGAAAATTTTCAGGAAGTAGAGCTTGCTCTCTTCTTTTGCACAGTTTGCTTTTGTTGTGTGTTTCATTTTCGTTGTGTGTTTGCTTTAGGTTTACCCAGTGTTTCCTTTTCTCTTCCCTCCGATCAGCCCTTGTTTTTTGGACTCTGTTACCAATGGATAGGCACATGAGATCTGGGATTCTCTACCCCCAAGTTTTCTTGTTGCAAAAACATCATGGGATAGTCCCTTGAAAGAGTCAACTGTTATCCCATAAAATTGACAAGGGAAATTTTACCGATAACCATACCGAAAATTTTGTCCTGATCCCTCATCAGGGATCCCTTGTGTTCATGTTGCAAAATCCCTTTTCAAATCTGGTTTTCCGAAATCCCTTTTTGGTTGGGCGCATGGAATTGCTATGTAACATGGTGCGACCCCTTTAAAACCTTTGAACGTATTTTATTGTCTTTTGGTGCACCTTTATGTTGGTCTTCCCTGCGTGCGCATGCGCCTTCGTGTTAGCAACCCCTTTGTTGCACCACTTTTTGGTGCTATGTAACATGTCGACACCACTTTTGGTGCGCCAAAGCGCCCCATGCTTTATGCAAAAGGGTGCCCTTTGCAAAATGTACCCATGCGCTCCATACGCCATGCGCCTTTGGTGCTTTAACCTTTGCAACACCTCTTTTCTGTGCGCCTTACCTATTTAGCCCTGTAAGCTGCAGCTTTCATGTGCCCTGCGCCCTGAGCCTCAAAATCACTAACTCTTTCTTCTGTTAACATTTCAATGGAAGTTCAAATGGCTAATACAACCTTTTTGGATTGGGTCTCGCTTCTTCTTCATGCAGATCAGCAACTAAGCTCGAAAGAACATATGTCTACATCAAGCAGGAGACCTACCAAATCCAAAGGCAAGGCCAAACTTACAGAAGAAGAGATGAAATACAAGTATCAGAGGGTCAGAATGCCTGACTCCCAGGCCGAATGCGACCTAGATATCAGATGACTCAGAGTTGGGTCACATTGATATGGAGGAATTCTGGGTCAGAACTCAGAAGGTAACGAGAAGTCCATGGATGGACAAACTGATAGGAAGTGCCCTACACTTCGCTAGGGGAATCCCAGTCAGCACCATCAACAATGAATTCATGATGGTGGTCGCCCGGTGCTACAACAAGGACACAAGGTGTGTCGTAAATGACAAAGGTGAGGTCGTCATTAACCTCACTGCCCGCCACTTCGAAATAATACTCGGCATCCCTCATCACTGGCACTTTGTGGCCGTCAGCCGAGAGGATTGTATTAAGGCCTGGGATGATAATGAAGATCAGTGTATGCAGCTGATGAATGAGGTCTATTTGAAAAATAAAAAGGTGGTGACCCGATGGCCTCAAACCATCCACCGCAGTGACTTCTCAGAGGAGCTCAGCAACACTATCACATTCCTGAGCAGAGTGTTTGGGCTTCCTGATGCCCACTTTTTCCATAAATGGATGCTGCGATACTTAGAGACCATGAACAAGAACGTGCCCGATCAGTGCTTTTGCTGGGGAGAAATAATAAGCAGCACAATCTCTGAACAGCTTCAACAATTTGTTACAACAGGGAAGATTCTATATGAACTCCTATGTTGTCTACGCTGTAGCATCAGAGAGAGACTACCCAGGCCTGATGCAAGTGGAGTTTGGCCCCAGGTCAAAATATATGAGTACTACCCAGAATTGAGGCTGGAGAATAGCATCTCTCAGTTCACAAAGATTAATGATGTGTTTTTCTATCACATCATCTGCCTGTTGAGGCCAAATATGACTTACGGTCGCATGACCAAAAGCATAGTGGAAGCTACTAAGAAATGGGGGGCCTTGTTCACCCAGTTTCCCACATTCACCTATCTGAGGGCAGCCAACTTCTTGGGAGAGCCGACCAGACTGCCGAGGTATGCTGGGCCTAAGCTGATTTTGCTGGAGCTGTCAAGACAGCTGAATCACATATCACGAGAAGTGCCTCAAAAGAAAGAAGGGTGGAACTCCTTTCCCCCTCACAGTAGGCCGATATACATGCCTTACCCACCACAAGGCAAAGGATTGTTCACAGAGCTAGAGCTGCTTAATTTGAGACATGATTTCCTAGCCAGGCCTACCTTCGACCCAAGGAATTGTCTGCCAAGGGTGAAACTTGATCCAATCCACGTCCCCCAGATTGAGGACATCTACATTGACATCATCCATGAGGTTGAGCTCAGGAGAAAGGATCATTCTCGCTTAGCCTTGGCAGAAATCATCCAATATGGGGTAGCAATTGTCCCCAAAGGCTTCCAGACTACGGAAGATGAAATAGACCAAGTATATACTAACACGGATGGGGATAATTGGCCTTTTCTAGCTATTGATAGAACTAAGGCACCTCAGATGATTGAGGAGAGGGTTAAGGAGACTCTGCGCAGAACAGAGCATTGGTGCCGGATGAACGGGTTAATCTACCTCAGGGTTGATTTCACAACCTCCCCATTGGGTAACGCACCTCCTCGATCCAAACAGCAGCCTAAAGGCAAGGGCAAAGGCGTAGAACGTGAATCCAGCGCCACTCAGGAAGAAGCTCCAGCAAGTCCTCCTTCCATGGCACCCGAACAGGTTATAACTCTGGCTTCACCGGAGAAAGAAGTAGAAGAGGATGTTCCAATAGGCCCATCCACTCAGGATGTCAGCATTGCTACAACAACCGAGGTCCTTTCTGTCCCTTCCCCTTCTCTTCCTTCCCCTCCTCGAGTGACTCAAGTGACCATCCCTTTGGTCGTGTCCTCTCCCCCTTCTTCTACTGTTCCCCCTACCTCTTCGTCTATCTTCTCTTCCCTCGCCGATCTTTCCTCCTCCATTTCTTCCCTCATCTCTGAGCTCCCTTCCCTTCCTATGACTTCTGCAGCTGTAGTTTCCCTTCCTCCCGTGGGCACTTCTTCGGCTATTCTCTCCATGCCGCCTCCACGTGTCTCCACATTTTTCCCCTCCACTACTGTAGCTGCCCCCTTTTCCATTTCCGGCCCTTCTCCCATAGGTCTAGCCTGGATCTCCCAGCAGCTAAGTCAGCAAAAAAGGAAAGTTCCCATCGCTCCGATGGACTTTTCTGTAATCCCATCTAAGGGGGCAAAGAAGCAGAAGCCCGTCACACGCTTCTCTCAAAGTGCTTGCAAGAGAGAGGGTTATGGAGATCGCGTATCCCAATCCCCTCAACGAGAAAAAAGATCTGTCTCCGACAGATTTTACTGTGACCCAAGTCACAATGGGGACATCTTCTGAAAGCCTTCAGGGGGAAGCCCTTTCTGCAGTTGACGCCCTCTGCAAGAAGCTTCAAAAGACAAAAGAAGAGAAAAGGCAATTGAAAGAGCAAAACAAATATCTTCTCCAAGCCTTACAGAAGATGGGTAGTGCGCCTCCCACAATTGCCGCCGAGACTTCTGAGCTTCTCAGCCAGGAGAAAATTAATGAGTACGCAAAAATCGGCGAGTAGGGTATGGCCGTTTCTGCTTAGAGGAGCCAAATCATCAAAGACAGTGAAAAAGTAATCACCGAGTTCTCTAACTTGTATTTGAACATCAATAAGGTGAATAAAGAGCTCCAAGCGTTGGCGGGGCCCATATCAGAAGAGCTGGAACATGCTAGACTGCAGAACGAGACCTTCCAACAAATGTTCGACTGTTCAGTCGAAGATCTTGTTAAGTTTGGCGTCTTCGGCCATCCCGGGGCCCTCAACAAAATCATGTCCACTCTGGACTACCGGGTGGATCAGCTAGAATTTGTCTTGGAAAAGATTGACAAGGTAAAGGAAGAAGCCCTGGACGTGATGCACCAAATGGAACGAATCATTCTTAACATGTCACCAGGGTTACTTACTCCTTCCTTTACTTTAAGAAAAGCTGAGGAGACCATTCAGATCTTCAAAGAGATCATTTCTCAAGGCGTAGGGCCAGAGGTCACTTTTGACGCAGAGTCTATCAACAACGTGCTGGCCTGCCGAGACTTCATTGGGCTACTCATTGAGGTAGAAAAAGACTACTCCAAGCTCCCCGAGAAACTCATAGATGAGCGGGAGACTTGTGAGGTGATCAGTGATAGGCACAAGGATCCTTCCCAGGATCAGCTAGGGCCAATGATCAACAAGTTTATGGAATTCCACTCTCTATTCCATATCTCATCACCTGAGCAACAACAAAAGCAGTCCACCCCCTTTCGGCCGCAGGATGACGACGACGAGTAACTTCTTCTTCTTCTTCTTCTTCTTCTCTCTCTCTCTCTCTTCTTCTGCTTTCTTTTCGAGAATATCTGGAGTATGTTGATACAAATGGTGACATCATCCATGTTGCATCATGGGATGATGTCATCCATCAAGTTGTAAAAAGTCAACATGACTTTTAGATATTTTGTAAATATCTTTGTAAATAAGTTGTTGGCTCCTTTTTGCCTTCTTTTCTCTTCTTCTTCTATAAAGACCCCAATACTTGTTGTATTATGGATGGATGAATATCTTTCAGATAAAAAATAGAAGTGAAGAAAAAAGACTTTAAGCTTTTTGTAACAGAAGAAAAATATTAATACAATATTTAGACTTTGTGCTGAATACATGTGTTATGTGCATTAGATCTTTCTTAAGTTAGATCTGTGTGTTTATTCTGTTGGATCTGCTTCTGTTTTATTGTCATTTATTTATCATCAGTATTACTTTGCTCGTTTATGCAAGTAGGTTTGGCTCTGTTTACTACCAATCCCAAAACATAAACCTTCTGACCTTTCTGCTTTGGAATTCATTTCTTTTCTCCCTTCGGACCTGCTCTTTCTTCATCCCCTCTTCCTTTCCTTTCTTTTCATAGTCGGAAACACCCCTACTGGGATGAGATCCCAAACCCCCGAAGGCAGAATTTGTGAGACTTACACAGATTCCTACTAGTAGAATAACAATAAACCAGTTTCACTTTGCTGACTCAAAGAGGGGCTATGCCCTGCACACTGTTGGCTCGTTTATCCATAGGTCTGCCCAAGCGACAGATTTCCAGACCAAAAGTCATCACGCATAGGATATATGTGTTTAAAGAAAGGTATCTGATTTGTGTAGATTGAGGACATTATTTACAGAGTAAGAATGGATTTGGAGGCAGGGAGATCACGATAGTGGAGCTTTGATGATTATGCTAAAAATGTGATATCCTAGTGTAATCTAATGAAAGTTTGCAGTAAATAATGAATAAATAAATAAAGTAAATAACCTAAGCAAACTAAGCAATGAAATGTAGAAACCCTAATGTGTAAAGAGGGTTAGAAGAGCCTTAGTTGATTCACAGAGGTCGCAAGATTGTGTCGTAATGGAGACAAGTTGAACAAGAATGGGAGACTGTCGCACAAAAGCTTGAGAAAATATAGATCTGAGTGATTTGGCTAGAGTGGGGAACCCGAAAAAGGGACTGGGGTGTTTGGGGTGCCTTGGTTTGAAATCTGAGCACCCTGGTCTGTAAAAATGGTCCAAACCTGGTTCTAACAGGGTCACAAAATCTTCACACTAATTTACTTCTTGTTGCATTTATGTCATGAACTTCGCCAGATGTCACTGTAAATATGGAATCAAAGAATCACCCTCCTATGAAGTGTGATGAATAATATCCATCCTTTGTCCCTTGTGATAGAGCTAGATGGATTCAAATGGAGCAATAGAAGCCTTGAAGGATGCAACCTTAGGTGGTGATAGCTAGTGCTTAGTGTTTGGTCCCTTATTATTATCACAAAACTTTATATTTATATGATTCCTTCTCTTGAATTTCATAATTAACCCTGAAAGGGATGAATACCAAAATGATAAGACGCTCAAGCAACTAGAAAGGACCCCAAAAAAGTGAGAGTAAAGTGTAAAGAGGATAGGGGCACCTAGCGTTGGCGTCATGGCTGGTGATTAACTAAAATTGACTGACTATGTAGTAAGGGGATAGTCAATTTAAGCTATGAACAACTGTAAATAAAGTAAATCAATGCAGTAAATAAGTATGCAAGTAAGCTAAATAACTATGCAAAAGGAACATGCTAACCCTAATGTGCACAAGAGGAGAGGAAAGAACTTAGCTGAATAAAAGATACTCACATAATTGTGTCGCAATGATGACTGGAAAATATAAAAGCAGGAATGACTATGCAAAATTCCTAGAAAAGGATGGATTTGGAGGATCTAGCTGGACTAGAGTGCACTTGAAGAGGGACTGGGGCACCTGCAGAAACTCTGGTCTGCAAGCTAGGCACCCTAGTTTATGTAAAAATTGTGAAATTGATCTTCACTGGTTTGGCAGATGGTCTGAAAACCTCATTTTTTTTCACATCAACTTCGTTGTCCCATGCTAGATGTCACCAATAATCCAAGATGAAAGAAAGACATGCAAGACCCTAAACAAGCATCAAAACCTAAAAAATAATAATGCATGTGAAGGGGGTCGAACTGACCTCAGCTGCCAAAATGGTGGACTTACTAACTGAGTGTTGCACTACATCTCAGACCTGATGTAGCTCTATGTGCAAGTGTGTGTGAACATACCCTAGGCCACTCTTGTGTCAGATCGCACTTTGTGAAGTAGCGAGCAATAACTATGTGTAGAAAAATGTAATAGAATGTGTGCATGAAATAGAATAGAATCCCTCCCCCTATGAAGTGTGATGCAAATGTCCTCGCCTTGTACCTTGATGATGGAGCTATGTGGATACAAGTAATATCCAATGCAATAGATAGATGTAACTCTAGATGAGTGATAGTAGTAAGTGATGTTAGGTCCCTCATTATGGTCTCATAACTTTTATATTTATAGTGTTTTTTTTAATCTAATTTCATAATAAACCCTGAAAATGCCGACCACAAGAAAGATAAAGATCTCAAACGGACTAGAAAGAGCCCAAAAGAGTGGTGCAAGAAAGTGTAAAAAGGACCGGAGTGCCCCTGGTGGGACTAGGGTGCCCATGGGGGCCCCAATACTAATCTGGGTGCCCCATTTGAGGCTAAAATAATGTGGGATGACAAAGGCTAATTGGGCATATGTGGATGCAAAGAGGTCGATAATGAATGAAATAAAATAAAACAAGATGGCCAAAAGACAAGGAGTTAATTAGTATTTTCTTCACTCAAGAACCTTCTAAGTAGTAGTATGAGACTAGAGATAAATAGTGTCTAAAGTGTATGATTTTGTCACTATATTTTTCCCCCACTTTATGTTGGTGAGAGAAAATCTTCGGTAACATAAAGTAGATGGAGATGCATACTCTAATGTCTGATGAAGATTAATGTAGAAGGCGTGAAGAAGGGCTAGACAAAGCATGGAATCACAAAAAAGATGGAGGGGCGTGGAAACTAAAGATAAAAAATGCACAAAGAAAAAGCGATGAGAGTGCGCCTAAGGTAAGGATCGCATGTGTATTTTTTGTTGTGTGTAATGTACCTACATGGTTAGTAAAGTGTGTGCTATCGCGAAGTGATGTTGTTGTTGACGTTGTTATTATTGTTGCCTCTCATTTGACTATTTATTTTTCATACGGTCGGACCTATAAGTAGAAAATGATCAAGTAGCCAAATATGTATGTATGTATATGTAAAAATACAATGTAAAAGATGCATGTAAATGTAAAATACGTACATGAAAAATGTAAATGGAACATGTGCACCTGATCCATATTCGAGAAAGAGAGTGTAGAATGATATCATGTACTGCGATTTTTTTAAGTGATCTCACGCCACCTTGGCTGAAGAAGTGTATGGAAGAAATTTACATTATTCTCCTTCCTAGTAACTACTTCCCATAATGTGTGCGAAGAGATCTCTGTATGTCCTCGTTTTTTGGGTGATCTTGACATGCCACTGGACCGAAGTAGTGTAGAGATGGCATAGCCACTGTAACTTCCAAGCATGTAATTAGTTTCCTAGAATGCTAAGGACACCATGTCCTGTAAAAAATTCATTGTGTATGGGGCTTGTATACTAGATCTAAACCCACTCACTGTGTATAACTAAACTGAACTAGTGTTGAATCTCTTGTGTTAATATGTAAAAACCTAAAATGATGCCCCCCTCTTTGGGGGCGCATGTGACATTGTTAATAGGAGAATGCGGCCCCAAAAGAGGACTAACCGCATGAACTTTGTAATTATGCCTTACAGGGGGGTGGAATGCGCTTGGTAGAAACCAAGTCACGCACAAACAAGGATGGTTAGCCAAAATAAGTGTTAGTATGAAAACACATGCATGTAAGAATAAAATGTTTAATCTACGCAGACAATGTAAAAGCTACCAAGTAAATTAGTGTAAACACTGCAAGAAGACAAGTAAGCTGCATAAATCGGGGTGACAAACATGGGACATCACTCATGATGTCACAAGACACACAAGGTCACCATGGCTAAAAAAAAACAAACAAGTTTGCACACCAAATATATGGCAAAGCCCCCATACAAGAAGACAAACAATTGGAAGACAAGTACAAGCAAGTACAAATAAGTAGTCGTGGGTAACATGTAATCCTACAAAACAAGTGATGCACATGAAACACTTGTTATTATGTTAGAGAAATAACCAATATGTCAAAATTTTGAATAACCAATTAATGTAAAGTTCTAAGTACAAAATTGAAACAATAGCATTTGTGAGAGATCAAATGGGGATGCCCCCAGCAACCAGTGTAGGAAGGGTAAAAGGTGAGCATCCATGTTGCATGTAAAAGATATGTATCTGTAATCACAACTAAACAAAGACGTGAACACGCATGTATGGATGGTATATATAATGACATATAAGAAATCAATATAACATGTGTAGTAAAGTGATCATGTAAAACACTTAGTAAACAAGAGTAAATTCCCCCAAGACAATGCAATATGTTCTGGATGGATGGAATGGAATGTGAAGACGGAATGATATAAGTCGCATGACCCCACGAGTGGATGGCAATGTATGAAATGAAGTTCATTTTTTTCTCCCCTCAGTGGTCAATAATGAACCGTAAATGAGAGTCGCTGTCATCAGGAAATGCTCGAGTCAGTGTGTGTTGTATCTAACGCACTTATGATAAATGTGTAAGTGTAGTGATGAGATGTGACCTAACGACGATGTGTATCGTGAACCTTATAGCTGAAGTGTATATCACTAACCAGATGAATGGATGAGTGATGATTTATCCCTAAGCGTATATCACTAAAAAATGAAAAGGAGTGGTGATGTAACCAAAGGTGTATACCACTATAAAACGATAGAATAGGTGACGATTTAGGTTAAAGCGTATGTCACTATAAGATGAATGGATGAGTGATGATTTAGCCCTAAGCCTATATCACTACAAGATGAAAGGAGGGAGTGGTGATGTAACCTGCAGTGTATACCACTACTAAATGATAGAATAAGTGATGAATTAAGCCTAAGGTGTTTGTCACTAACCGAGGATTTTTGCATGTGTGATGAGTGTAAGGCCCATTTTATTTGTAAACCCTTAGCACTCGAGTATGGACTGAGTAACTAAAGTGCATCATCATGGTAGTGAGTGTAGAGCGTAGAAGATGATATATGTATAGGTGATGACCATATGATGAGTAGAATGTGTAAATACACTATATGTAGAATGTAAATGCAATCTGTGTAGAATGTGTAAAGTGTAAGGAGGTGACATGTAATGTATGTAGATAGACTAGTAGTGTAGTATGTAAAATGATGTAATGTAGACTCATATGTGATGAAGACTAGTAAAGTATGTAGAATATGTGTGATATGGAGATGCTTAGTATAGACTAAATGTAAAATGTAAGATTTAAGATGTGAGATGCGTGAATAAATATATGGTGTAGTAAATATTGTGGAGTGTGTGGGGTTCATGTGTAATAAGCCCTCAACAGTCAAGTGTGAACCAAAGCACAAGAGTGTGTCATCGGGTACTGAATAGGACACTATTACGTATGTATGACTATGCACAAGATGAGATGAGGCTAAGATGAAGTTATGTGTAAGTTCTAAGAGTGTGATGTAGTACTTATGTAAATATGCTAGAATGTGGAGAGAGTGTAAATACTATTCCCCCCAAGTATGTAAGTGATGGAAGTCTAGTCAAAAGACACTAAGTGGATCCACATAAGGGGTAGTTTCCTTAACAAAAATTGATGGGATGATGAGGTGGTAATTTCGTAGAAAAACTTGAGTGGAGGGGTATTTTCTTTAACAAAATGATTAGAGAACGGAAGTGGAGTAGGATGACAAGAAAACTTGAATGGTGGTAACTTTGGTGATATTAATGACACTACTGAAGGAGAAGGTCGATTGATTCTGAGAGTCGACTTTGACTTGGTAATTTCGAAGAAGACGCATGATAAATGGTGGAGTGATGCACATTAAATAGAGAAGGAGAAACATCAGAAATATAAGTAGTATTTATCTGACTAGGAGAAGAATCATTATGCACATGTGAGTGATCGTCAATATCAAGCATGTAATGAATAAGAGACTCATCTAGAAATTTCTTAGAAATATTAGAAGGAGGCTCACTAGTAGTCACATAACATGGCTAAGTAGGGAGTGAACTACTTGTGAGAGGTTGTCTTCTTAGGAGTTATTTGAGTAATGCTAGTATGATGCTCATTAGATATAGGTGAGTCAAATTTAGGAGCCCAATGGGATTTATCATTTGTATTAGAATGATGTGCAAAAAATGAAATAAGGTCCCTGATACTCAAGATGTTTGATTATTCACAGAAAAGTGTGGCAATCATTATCATTATGTCCATTTATTCGATGATAATTGTAATATGGACGACCTTGATATTTTACTAACCGATAAGGATAATAGTAATGAGTAGGCAGGTAGAGTGATCAACTGAACGACTAAGGAGCTGAGTAAGAATGTCATGTGGCATAGTATTATTCTCAAATATGAGAGGCTCAGGAAATGGTATGTCTTTAGGTTCAACTAGATGACATGTAGTGGACATATATTGGATAGAGTATGGATAATGATCACAAACATGTGATTGAGAAACATCCTTAAGCTGTTGAATTTCAGATCTGAGAGATGTGATCGTGGATTCCATAGCTGTAAATTTGTCTTGAAATAAAGCGATGTAAATCTTGAATGGAGTCCAATAGAGCATCACGAGGACTAAAGTCGTCAGATAAATGATGAAATATAAGACTTATTTCATTGGGTGGTGTATTTTTAGGACAAGTTATGGAGTCTCATTCTCTATGTAGGATAAACTTGACAGTTGAGATACATTTTAAGTAACTCAGATAAAGGAACTTGAGGAACCTTACAAACCATGATGGAAGAAAAATTTAGATCCTAAGTTGTGAAAGAGATCAGGTTCACCAAAATGATTAACTAAAAATGGAAATAATGTATAAGGGGATAATTAATCTAAGCTAGGAGGACGATTGTAAATAAAGTAAAGAAATGCATGTAAATTAAGTATACAAGCAAGCTAATAAAACTATGAAATTAAAATGCTATCCCTAATATGCAAGAGAGAAGAGGAAATAACTCATCTGAATAACAAATGCCCATGGGAATTTTTTCACAATGAGGAAACAGGAAAATACAGAAATCAGGAACGACTATGCAGAAGTCTCTGAAAAGGATGGATCTGGAGTATCTAGCTCAGACTGGAGCACCTAGAGAGGGACTGGGGCACCTGCAGGTGCACTCTGGTATGAAAATTGGGTGCCCTGGTTTGTGTAAAAGCTCTGAAATTGATCTTTCAATGGTTCAGAAGATGGTCTAAAACCCTTTTTTTTTTCGTATCAGATTCATTGTCTCCGTATGGCTAGGTGTCGTCAATAATCCAAGATGAAAGAAAGACCCACAAGACCCTAAAACAAGCATCAAACCCTAAAAAATAAAAAATGCATATGAAGGGGTTGGACTGACCTCAGCTGCCAAAATGGTGGACTTACTAACTAAGCACTGCACTACATCTCAAACTTGTTGTAGTTCTATGTGTAAGTGTGTGTGAACATGCCCTAGGTTGCTCTTGTGTCAGTTGCACTTTGTAAAGTAGCGAGAAATAAACTATGTGTAGAAAAATGTAATAGAATGTGTGCATGGAAGTAGAATAGAATCCCTCCCCCTATGAAGTGTGATGTAAATGTCCTAACCTTGTGCCTTGATGATGGAGCTATGTGGATTCAAGTGATCTCCAATGCAATAGATGGATGTAAATCTAGATGAGTGATAATAGTGAAGTGAGTGTTAGGTCCCTCATTATGGTCTCATAACTTTATATTTATAGGGTTTCTCTTGATCTAATTTCATAATTAACCCTGAAAAGGCTGACCACAAGAAATATTAAGATCATCAAATGGCTAGAAAAATCCCAAAAGATGGTGGGAAAGTGCAAAAGGGACCAGACACCCCTGATGGGACCACAGTGCCCATGGGTGCCCAAGTACCAGCCTGGGCACCCCAGCCAAGGCTAAAATAACACAAATGACAGAAACATGACTGGGCATGTGGATGAAAAGGGTTGGTAATGACAAAACAAAATAAAACAAGATGGCTAAAAGACAGAGGGTCAATTAGTACTTTCTTCACTCAAGAAAACCTTCTAAATAGTAGTATGAGACATGGATAAATAATGTTTAAAGTACATTATTTTTTTACTACATCTAGGCACTCCAGTCCAGAAAAGGTAAAATTTAAGTATGAAAAGATAGACTGGGCCTATAAAGGTGCAAGAACGAAAGTAACAACAAAATATGGCCAAAGACATGGGTTAATTATTACTTTTCGTACTTAGGAACCATATGAATAGTAGTATGTGATCGAAACTAGATATTTACCCAAAGTATAGTGATTTTTTGTCTACATTTTCTCCCACTTTATATTGGTGATCGAAATGCTTGGTAACATAAAGTAGATAGAGATGCATACCTGATATCCATGTTGATTGATTTAGAAAGCGTGTCGAGGGACTAGACAAAGTGTGGAGTGATAAAAAAAGATGGAGCGTGGAGACTAAAGATGCAAAAGTGTAAAAAGGTGATGAGAATAAACCTATAGTGGAAACACATGTGTAGATTTTGATGTATGTAATGTACCTACATGTCAGTGTCACCAGGTGTGATGTTGTTGTTTATGTTGAATGTTTGCTTCCCATATGGACCGACCTACAAAAGAGAAGACAATCAAGTAGTCAAATATGCATGTATATGTATAAAAATGTGTGTAAAGACGCATGTATATATGTGAAAAAGTGTGTGATGAAAGTATGAAAATGAAAATGGAACATGTGCACCCGATCCATGATGAGAAAAAGGGTGTAAAAAGGATCATGTCACTTGAAGTGTGAGTTTTTTGGGCGATCTCACACCACTGGCCGAAGAAGTGTATGGAGGAAAGTATGATTTATCCTCGAACCTGTAGTTTCTTCCCAAAACTAAAGAGATATTTGTACTGTCTATTTTTTTTAGGAGATTCGATGCCACAGATGAAGTAGTTTAGAGAAGAAGGTCTGGTTTATCCTCTAACCTATAACTACTCCCCGAAATGTTAAGGACAATCTGCCATGTACAAGATGATGTGTAGAGTTTTGTAGACTGTCCTAAACCCTTACATTGTGTGGTATGCCCTTTGGTCTCAGGTAATCTAGGGAAGGGCGATGTTTCATGGACCCAAGTCTGATTCTGAACCCTAAAATATGCAAATTGTATTGTATCGGTATTGTACTGTGTATACTCTGTATGGGGTGACTGGTTCACCTAAATCCAAAATGATTATGCTAAAATGTAATATCCTAGCATAATATAATGTAATTTTATAGTAAATAACAAATAAATAAATAAAGGAAATAACCCAAGAAAACTAAGAAATGAAATGTAGAAACCCTAATGTGCAAAGAGGTTTAGAAGAGTCTTAGTTGATTCGCATAGGTCACAAGACTGTGTCGCAGTGGAGACCGACTGAACAAGAATGGGAGACCATCGCACAAAATCCTGAGAAAATGTAGATCCAAGTGATTTGTCTAGATTGGGGCATGGATGAAAAAGGGATTGGGGCATCCTAGATATGAAATCTGGGCACCCTGGTCTGTGAAAATGACTGGAACCTATTTTTCACATGGTCACTATAGCTTCGCACTTTTTTACTTCTTGTCACGTGTATGTTGTTGAACTTCGCTAGATGTCACTATAAATTTGGAATGAAAGAATCACCTGCATAACCCCAGACAAAAGCATTAAAAACCTAAAAAATAAAGATGCATATGAAGGGGTTAGAATGTCCTCAGATTCCACAATGGTGGTCTTACAGATGAGCGTTGCACTACATCTCAGACCCAATGTAGTTTTGTGTGTGTGCAAAATTGTGCCATAGTGTTTCTCTTGTGCATATCGCACTTTTTGAGTAGCGATAAATTAGCTAGATGTAGAATGTAAGTAATGTGTGCATATAATAGAATAAAATCCCCTCATATGAAGTGCGATGCAAAATAACCAGCCTTTGTCCCTTGTGATGGAGCTAGATGGATGTAAATGGAGCAATAGAAGCCTTGATGGATGCAACCTTAGGTGGTGATATCTAGTGCTTAGTCTTTGGTACCTTACTATGATCACATAACTTTATATTTATATAATTCCTTCACTTGAATTTCGTAATCAACCCCAAAAAGGATGACTACCAAAAAGATAAGATGCTCAAACAGCTAGAAAGGACCCAAAAAGTGAGAGTAAAGTTTGAAGAGGACAAGGCACCCAAAGGGGATAAGGGTACCTGGTGTCAGCGTCCTAGTTGGGTGCTCTAGTCCAGCAAAGGTAAAACTAAAGTATGAAAAGATAGATTGGGCTTATAAAGGTGCAAGACCGAAATTAGCAATATAAAGCAACAAAAAATGGCCAAAGACATGGGTTAATTATTACTTTTTGTACTTAGGAACCATATGAATAGTAGTATGTGATCGAGAATCGATATTTACCCAAAGTGTGTTATTTTGTGTCTCCATTTGCAAAGAAATAGAAAGGAAGAGGCAAGTCAGAGAACATCATCTGAAATGGGATTACATGCATGGTGTGCCTTGGGGAGATTTTAGCAATATTAGGCCACTCTGACAGCGGTAAAACAAGCTTGTTGAATGTACTTGGGTGGAAGAGTGGATGCCAAATTCTCAGGCACTGTATGGATCAATGGCAAGCCCTTCATTAAACCCATAAAAATAATGATTGGCTTTGTTACTCAAGACAAAATTATTTATCCCTATCTCATGGTAAAAGATACGTTGTTATATGTAACCATTCTAAGGCTACCAAAAACATTGTCCAAACATGATAAGGAGGAGTAGGTGGAATCCATCATCCAAGATTTGGGGCTGAGAAAATGTAGAAACATGATGATTGGAGGGGGATTTAGAGGAGGAGAAAAGAAGAGGATGAGCATCGGGCACAAGATACTGCTAAATTCTAGTCTTCTCCTACAAGACAATCCAACCGGGGGCCTCGATTCCACCACTACTTATAGAACCATGTGTATCTTATGTATTTTGCCACTAGTCCATCAGCCAAAATATCAGCCTACCTTCTCGCCATCAATTTTGCAAAACGATGATTTTTTTATTTCTTAAATTTCATTCAAGGCAGATCTCAAAAATTAAAATCCCGTCCATTTCATTTATCCCTGCATTTTCTAATTTTGTTGTATTTTTTTCAAAAATTCAATTTTGTTATCTGTCATTAAAGTCATCTACGTTGTGACTTAAGCTTTGTTAAAATATGTTTATCTAGAGTTTCCACGTACAGAGCATCACTATGAAACCATGCAGGAGAGCATAAATTATAAGTATGAGTGGGTTATCCAACAAATTTTGATGTAGATGCTTTTTAAAATAAAATATGATGACAATTGCTTTGTAATAAATGTTCTGACATTTTTTTCTTGACTCTACTAAAGCTTGTAATAACATGTAAACTTACATACCAATCAAATTAAAGATAAATGGAATTTTATAATTATTTGGTTAGAAATTGTTCAATTTTAGTAATGTTTATTAATGTTAAAATTGTATTTTTTCATGAAAATAATAGCAGTCCCTGATTGGTTCAAAAGTATAATAAATAATAACTATTTACCTGAAATTGAAGACTATAGTTTACTTTCCTTCAGAAGTACTAATAAAAAACACGATACAACTTTTTTCCTTATAAAAAATAAAATTTAACAAATTCAAAATTTGGAAAATTCAAAACAAAGTCTCCCATCTTTACTTTGTTAGAATTCTCAAATCATACAATATATTTAGGTGACTTGAAAAATTGCTAAGATCGTATTTAATTTTCCACACAACCCTTCCAAGAGTCTTGGCTTCGTATTTAAGTTTCATATTATGACGACAGGTCGGTGACATAATAAACAAGATATGCATAGTCACTACTATTGTATTTTTACATATTTTATAATGTTTTAATTATAAGTATTTCAGTTATAATATTAGTAATTGTCAAAAATGAAGTGTAATGTTACATTAATAATTAAATATGAGGGGTTATAGAGTCATTGAAATAATTTTAAGATGTATTGAAGTGGTACGTATGATATGGGTAGCAAGGCACATAAAGTTTGTGAAATCATTGAAGTAATTCTAAGATACATTGAAGAGGCATATCCGACCTCAATAGCAAAGGTAATAAATATATGCATCTCTCAATTGACCATTATGTTAGTGAGAGGGCCACCTCTAGTGCGGCTTTACTCCTATTGACACAAGGATCGTAATATATTACCACAGACCAATCCAACCAACCTTTGTGAGATTTATTTTTTAACTGAATGTATATTTTTAGAGTGGTAAAATTAATTCCAAGGTGCATTTAGCCCATAACATCAAACATGTCCGCCTTTGACGAAATCATCCAAGCTAAGGACAGAGGTTGGGGTGTCACCATTATTTTCATACTAGATTAGTGAGAGGGGCACCTCCATTAGAACATCACCCTTATTAATATAAGGGCCAAAATAAAGTATAACCATGTCTAAATCCTCATGACACCATTTTTCACCTATCAATAAGAAACTTACAACGAAAAATTACAAAATTATTTATTATTTATGGTTAAAAATACATAAACACATACAAATGGTCATCAATGTTAAACATGGGATAGAGTTTTGGCAATAAATTATCTTTCACCTTAAACATATTAAAGAAGTAATCCAAAAATCATGAAATATATCTCACACAAATATATAACAAGGACATTCACAAAATTCCCACAAACAAAAATATGCCACAAATTATTTCACCTTAATGAACCCCACTTTAGAAACAAATAAAATAAACCTTAATCTAGAAACAAAAAAAATACTTCTTATTAAGATTGATTAAGTAAAAAATATAGGAACATAAAACATTAGAAAAAGACAAACATTAACATTGGTTAACATGGATTAATTTCTGCTTTGCATGTAAAGTTCCATAACACTCCATTGAATGCCTTCTCAGAAATGTTTCTTTTTAATCTAATTAACTACCTACAAATAATATCCATATTTGAATTGAAGTTCTCTTTAGGATCCAATTTTATATTTTGGAGTTTGCTTCCTTTATTCTTCAAAATATATGTTTGTGAAATAATTTTTCACAAGGAAAAATTGGTGAGTTTTCACCAATTCTTTGGGACTAAGTCCATCATCTTGGTAATGGGTAAGCTCCCATTTATTGAATGCGTACAAAAAAATTAGTGGGTGGCCTTGAAGCCGGGGATCACACAGGAATACTCCACTAGACCTATGGAAAATTGCTTACACTTAGTGCAAGGGAGGAATTTGCTTAGTGAGAGGGGGTAGAGGGGAGAAATAATGTGGTGAAGGAGGGTTAGCTTTGTGAATAGACACAAATTTTCACAGTAACCAAAGTAAATCTACACTCAATTAGAATAATTCAACCTTGAGGAAAAGATAAGACTAACAAACCATAGACATAAAATTCTATTGATTCCTTTATCAAAGGGACTAACAACACCTTTCTTGGTTTTACAAGATCATAATGTTTACAAAGTTGAGAATGTAAGGAAATAGATGAAACATAGACAAAGAGGAAAATATAAAAATGCAATCTCTTGCTTGTATTTAGTAGTGCAAATCTATATAGTAGAAACTCATAATTGAAAACGCTTTGGAATGGACAATCCATTCCAATTTATAGCCTTAGCCAAAGTCTTTTCACCTACCCCCACATGAATTTTCACTTCCCCTCATCACTTGTGACCTTTCAAATTATTAGGAAATAAAAGTGAGTCTTTTTTTATTAATTGAAAAGAACTCATTACAATGTTAGACTATAGGTCACTTAAGTGAATATGACAAAATAGTGAAATGTACCTCACTAATGAAGAATTAGAACATGGAGAGAAATAAGGAAGGAAGAAGAAAGAAGAGGAGAGATTATTACTCCGATGAAAATGAAGCCTTTGCGGATGAAGAACTAACTGATGTGGGACTTTGTGGGAGTACTCCTAGAAATAATTCTTCACCCTTTAATTCCTTATGGAAGCAAATTGTAGCAGGTGCCACTTTTTCTACATGTGGAATGTGAACAAAGATCAAATCCTAATTTCTCAAGAGTTACCTGCCTTATATCAGGTGAATGCAATAGAAAATGGTGAATAATAAGATGCTCTTGATAAGAGGATTTTTTATTTGGAAAATTTGAATGAAGATAGACTAGCAGCAGTTGATACACTAAGAAGGCACCAATCTAAGGTAAAGAAGATCTTTGATAAAAAAAACAAGAAAAGAGCTTTCAAGTTGCAGATATTGTCCTCCTTTGGGAAAAAAGGGAGAGAGCCCAAGGGAAGCCACAAAAATTTTGACTCACTCTGGATCGATCCATTCAAGATCAACAACTTCTATGTGGAGAGAATACATACTATCTTTCTTACCTTGACGGGACCCCATTGGAGTTTCCTTGCAGTGGGAAACATCTAAAACTTGACAAGAAATAAAGTTTGTTATCTCCAACTAAGGCACTACAGTGAAAATGAGATGTACCCATATGTACCATAGGTGATTTTAGGTTTTTACCATAATTTCCCTTTCAGTTGTGTGTGTTTTTTTCCTTTTGTTTTGTGTGGTTCCTTTCTTTAGTGTGTGTTTTGTCCTTTTCCTTTATGTGTGTCTATTGCTTGTATCTGTTAGTAATAAATGAATTTTTTCCCCCAATGTATAAAACATCAGTCTACTACCCATGAGATACATGATGTTCTCTATTTCCCCTTACAATCTAATTTCCCCAAGCTAGAGTTAATTATTTTCATGCAAAATAGCTAGCATGAAAAATCAAAAAATTAAACCATGACAACTAAGCCCCTAATCGGAAATTAGGCTTCTAAGACATTGTGCATCCTTCCTCTAGCCAGAATGTGTTCAATTCCACCCCCATCTAGGTTTAGAGGAAAGTGTTACAAAAATCATGAGTGTTTCAGTGTGCAGGGAAGAGTGTCTAATATGATCGATGAACTTGATGAATTTTTATGTGAGACAACTTCCTCCGGAGGCCTAACAAGCCATTTTGGCCATTATGTAGCTAGTATACCACCTTTTGGGAATTTTTTAGGGAAAATATAAAGCATCTGAGGGTGATTTCGGAGATTATTGAAAATTTCCTAAGTAATTTAGGAAATTTTAGGAAAGAAACTTTGATTCATGAACAACCTGTTCAACATTGGGTAATTCATGGTGTAAGGAATGAAAGATCCTCAGTGAAACTTGAATTATCCTGATAATTCCAATATTTATAGAAGGATTTAAGAATAAAAAAAATAGGCATTAGAAATATATTTAAATTCTCTACCAGGTGGAAACATCAAATTTTCACTAAAGCTCAAATATTTCCTAAGGTATTTCAAAACTCTTCAGTTGCCCCCTCGGTTCAAAATTAAATCAGCCCTAAATTTGAAAATTCATGAATAATTGTATTTTTAATAATGATTTCATTGATCTTAAAATATTTTTTGGAGTAAAAATCATATAAAAATTTGACCCCAAAACATTTTCCTAAGTTTTCATGGCGAAAAAATCAAGTCTGGTGTCCAAACTTGGACATCCAAGGCAAAACCTAATTTTCTAGAATGGATTCACACTTTGGACACTCAAGTGTACCCTCTATCAACCATGGGACAAGGGGTATAAGGGGCATATGAAATTCTAACCTCACCCTCCTCCCCAAGTCTCACTTTGGACTCCCAAGTGTCACATTTGTCCCCTCTTTCCCCATGGAGCAAGGGGGACACCAAATTGCAACCTCCCTCCTTCTCCTTGGTCAGAATTTGGTTTCCTTGGTGTCCTCTCTCTCTCTCCTATGTACCCAAGGGACAAGGGGGACACAAAATTGTGACCTAGCTCATGCATGCAACTCCTAAACCCCATATGACCACCTCCAACTCCTCTGGTGCCATTTCCCAACCCCTATTTCTCTTCCACCACACACCACAAGTTGTCACTTGTCACCATATAATGCAAGTCACACTTTAGTGTCCCTAGTTTCCAATCTTTCCCGTTTATGTATATACTTAATTTTCCATCTTAATCTTTCATACATGTTATAAATAATTTCCTTTGTGCAGATAAGGGTCACTAATGCATCTATTTCTTGAGCAAGTGATTTAAAGGGCTTGTTAAGAATGGGTTATGACTATTCACATGGTCGTTATGGGTTAAATAAAATACAAAGAGATAGTATCACTATGTGGTCCTAGATTTATTTATTCATGCATTAGTTATCTTTATCCCTTTATGTCTCACACACTAGCACTCCCGAAACTTGTTTGCATATGACTCCATCATTAACACCTTTTAAACTTATTATTTCTTGATCCATGACACATTGCATCACTTTTGGCATTTAGGAATAGGAATCCTTGGCCAATTTGATATCCCATGGGAAATGGTGTCATTGTTATATTTCCCTTGGCCGATGCCATCGCCTGTGGGCGATGACACTAGGTATATATACACATCACACCCAGACATTTATGAAGGAAGGAAGGAAGACCACAAGAACTAGCCATCTACTCTTCTATTTTGCACCATATTCACATCTGCTCGCTCTGATCTTGGTTCATCTTGCATTTGAATTGGATTAGAAACTCTTTATTTTTAGATTTCTTGCACTATTGGGTCACATGTAGTGGGTCTAAGATATGAAAGGTGTTCCCCTTCTCCACCCATATTGATTCCCTCTTGGTATATTTATTATATGGAGAGATAGATGCATCAACAACCACCCCACATTTAAGTTCTCTAACCTTATTTGTCATTTTGCATAGATTAGTTCATTTCCCCTCCCAACTTCTCTATGTTAGCTTAGTATTGTATGTACATCAGTGCTAGTTAACATAGTGCTCTTATATGATCAGCTCCTTAGATTTCCTTTCTTTTATTTTGGTTATATTGTTAGTAGTGTAGATTGTGCATGTTTTTCCTAGCTTCCTATCGATCTATACCTCTCCCCATCAACTGATATCCTAGAAGGGTACTCTCCTCTATCTTGAGTACGGGCCTTGGAAACCCTAGGTTGACCTAGTTTAGGTATTATTTCCCTCTAGATATGTGACCCATTGATGAAAGACATTGATGAAAGTCATAGGCGACATTTCTTCCCAAGCCATGAAAAATGAACAAGGTTTGTTGTCTTTGGGCGGTTGGGTTTTGAACCTGGAAAATGTTGGATTTTACACATTTATTATTTATACACATTTAAGCAAATATTCCACTCATGTGAAAAATATAAGTAAGATGGAGACAATGTGGAGAACAAATAGAAAATATTATATTCATAGGAAGAATTGGCTCCTAAATTTGTACCAAGGTAGAATATAGTGAAGGTAGCAAATTGGGCTCGTTGTAGTGAGATGCTTCTTCACCTAAAATGACAAACATAAGGCCAACAAATGGAAGGGTGGTTAATCTCCTACTCTTTAGGCTCGGTAAGACCTAGGGGATATACCCTGGAGTAATCAAAATGGGTGTCAAATGATAAGGGTAATACATATATGATGTAACAAACTCAACTAAACATGATAACCACTATGAATTCAAACCCAATTCATTGTCAATAACATAATATTCATAAAGATACTCAAGAATAGGTAAAGGTTGCATTTAAACAAACAATAATATAAAAGATATCAATAGATGATAATACAAAAGATATCTATAATACAAAAGATAATTTCTCTCAAGGCCAACAAAATGTTTCAAAGGAGAGCTTATAGACATGCATCCATAGTCATAATGGTTGAAATCTTATGAGTATGTATATATAAAGTTAGATTTTAATAAAGTGTGGAGGTGAATATAAATATTAAAAAAACAAATTTATCAGATCAACTATTATCAAGAATTAAATCCATTTGTAAATGAATGACCAACATTCAGGGAAAGTAAGATAATGATAACCAAAAGAAGATAATAATATATGCAATTGATGCACATTCCACCATACATTCAGAATGGTCCCACATGTACCATCCATTACTCGTTAGAAAAAAAAATATTGTAGGATGACAATACATTGATATTGGGACAATTACAAAAGATATAAAAAAATGAAGGCATGCAAAGATTTAATAATTCAACACTCATACATGTTTACACAACACAAATAAATGATTCATTCCCAAATAATAATCTGCATGGTCAAAGCCTTATGATAAAAACCATAAAATTTTCTCAACATCATATAATTTTTCTTCTTTGAACCAAGAAAGATTATCGCCATCCAATTTATCATAAAAATTACAAAACATAAAGATACAAATATGAAAACCAAGTTTACTCAGTAGTCAAAAGATCATTATCAAGAGTTTCTTCTCCACTTTATATAATTTCCCTTTGCAAATCGTGCATAGAAAAGGTACTCAAAATACTCTCTCAAGAGAAATCAGTGGCTAGAAGAAATCCATATGTTAGCTCTAGATGAAAAAAAATTATCCACCAATGAGAGGTAAGATAGTGTAGACACAAAATCACGCACTTACTACTATTTACTATACCACCAAGTATGTTGTTTTATATGTGGATCTTGAGTAAGAAAAGAATTCACTAATGGCACACTTCCTAGTCCACCCACTTGTGTTTTTTGTTTCTATTACTTTTATATTTCAAACTTGTCACTCATACACCCACATCTAGTCAGGTCACAGGGATCCTTGTCTATCAGTCCTTACACATTTTTTGTCAGTCATCTCTGGAAATTAACACCTAGGACTTGACACTAGTGCCCAAGCACTTCTGTCCATCCTGGGCACCAATGTCCTCTTTTTTATCACATTTTTTAAATTTGAGGTCGGTATTTTCATTTTTCCCACTCATATCCTGAGATACTAGTCGGCATGTCAAGTCATCAGTGTCGAAATTCAAACAAGAGATCCCTATATAAACACAACATACATACCATTATAATGGAAGACAAATTCTATGAAGGGCTATCCATCTACATATCAAAGGGACTGCATCTCGATCTTATTTATTCTTCATACACTCTACATATGAATGGGAAGTTCAATTTTCCATCCACACATTTGCATTCTATATAGCTATCATCCGCTATCTTGGAGTCATCAGCGCGAGGGAAACCTAGGAGCATTATTGCACACAAAATCACATAGAATTACATTGGGTCCAAAATGTAGTGCAATGCTCAGTCGTAAGATCACTCATTTGATATTTGAGGACAATACGACCCCTCATTTTGTATCTTTATATTTTTAGGATTTGATGTAGTTTGAGGGTTTTGCAGGAGAGTATTTGTGTTGCAGATTTACAGGCACTTTGGCAATGATCTAAGTATGACATACAAGTGATAAACATCGTGATAAAGTGTCAAAACCCTAGTGATAGTGCCGAAACCAACTTCTGAACCTTTTTAGCAGACTCTATCACGCCCTAGAAATATCTAGAGCACCCACAGGTACCCTTACCCTTACCCTAGGTGCTTGTGTCCAAGCATTCTGAAGACCTTTGCATTTTTATGAGCGTGATTGCGACATTCTGAGTTGTTATTCCATCAGTCCATCCAATCCAAACACACTTTGGGATAAGAGAACTCAACGTAACTTCCATATCTTTTTCAATTGCTTTCATAATTACATAAATTAAAATTTTCCTAGCATTTATATTTCATTATATATCATTATAGCAATATTCTAAATTCATATTTCAGTAAAATAAATACAGATTTTATTGAATCATTTTGGTGAAGCTCGTAGACTTAGAACTCCTTGCCCTAGGATCCACTAAAACCCTAATGGCTAAAATTAACTCTTCTTCCCCTATGAAAGTTATGCATCGTGTGAGTTTTAATCCTATCCTATGAAGATGGTGTACTGAGGTTGAATTTCTTAATCTTTATCACATGATGCTAAATGTTGATTATAATTTTCAACGATAGCTAGATGGCTCAATAAACACATGATCCCTACTAGTCTTTATCACATTATACTCTTGCAGCATTGTTTCCCCATAGCAGAATTGTTTTCTGGATGTACTCCTTGTTACTCATTTAACACTAGGGTCACTTCTCCACCTTCTTTCTATTTCTGCTGAACCTCTAGATGAGTGCTATTATTAATTATATGTTTGGTCTTGATTACGATTTTATAGATAAAAATCATAATGAAAATGTACATGTGCATGATGTTATTTTCTCATAGTAGTTAAGATTATTGTATAACTGCATCCCATACTCCTTGCATTTCTAAAAATGTTTCTAATGATTGTAAAGATACATCTCATGATAGTTATTCTCCTACTTCACTATATGTTGATGATACACTTGATGAAATCCTTGCATGCAAATATTTTTCTGATATTGATGATGCACATGTAAGTAACGATTCTACTTCTCTGCATACCGTTGAATGTGAATTTCCTCTGCTCTTCTTTCATCTTCTCATGAGATTGTGTCTAGTAGCATGCATGTTGATTCGTCTCCTTCTATTGCTTCATCTCCTCATGATTCTTTAGATGTTATTCCTAATGATTCTATTGACATTCCATGTTCTTCACCACATATTAATCCTTCCGTATGCCTACATCTAGTGTACCTATAGCATCGACATCCTCCACTATTTTCATTCCTTTGATCACTCATAATGGAAAACTTCAAGCACTCAATGTACCATTCACATCTTCTTCCATTCCCTCACATGACATCTTATCACTCATGCATGTTGTTGGCCAATTACAATATCAATTCCAATCTCTCACCCTTGAAAGCAAGGCCTATTATGCTTCTATTGATAACAGTTCTTTACATGGCAATCCTCATTCCAAAAAATATTCACAGAAATTTCCTAAGGATTTTATCTTACCTACATTTTCATGCTTTGATGGTATTGACAATCCATACTTGCATCTCAAACATTGTCGTCTAGTTCTAGATTCTTACCCCAATGATTGGTTGTTGCTTAAATATTTTCGTCATAGTATTATTGATGATGCTCTCCAATGGTACACACATCTACATTTTGGATCTACTAGTACCTATTGTGATATGGAAGAGGTCTTTCTTCGATACTTTATAGTTAATAATGGTTCTATAGTCACACATGATCACTTACCTAGACTTACATCAAGGTAAGACATAACCTATTATTGATTATATTTTGTGTTTCAATGCTTACATGCATCAGTTAGTCTTTTAGCCCATTGGTTTAGAAAAGTAATTCATCTTTTTTCATGGCTTGTGTAGTCACAAAATCACACACTTATTACTATAATTATACTGCCAAGTATGTTATTTTTATATATGGATCTTACGTAAGAAGAGTATTCACTAATGACCCATCCCTTTATTCTAGCGTTAGTCTAGTTGGTTTTTGTCATTGTTTGTCTTGCACAATATTCACTTACTTGCACAGTTCTTGTCATATCTTAGGGATTCTTATTTGTCATTATTCACTCAGTTCTCATCTCTGGTCTTTGACGAGGGCACCTACAAAGGGATTAGGGCACCCCTGGTGCCTTGGCCCTTATTTCTAGGCACAGTGGTCCCAGTCACACTTGGTTCTCATTTAGATGTTCAAGGTCGATCTTTATGATTTTCCCTCCCATTCCCTTAGGTACTAGTCAGCATGTCATGTCATTAGTGTTAAAATTTGAGCAAGAGATCCCTATATAAGCACAACATACATACTACCTTATGGGTGGACTCTTTCTACTAAGGGTTAGCTATCTACATAGAGAAAGGGACTTCATTTGGGCACTATTCTATATCACACTACTGCATAGGAAAGGGAAATCAATTCTATTCCATCCACTATTTTTCATTTTATCTAGCTATTTCCCCTATCTCTACGTCATTGGCATTAGGGCATCCTAGGAACATTATTGCACACACAATCACATAGAACTACATTGGGTCATAAGATGTAGTGTAATGCTTAATTGTAAGACCACCATTGTGGTTGTTAAGGATAGTTTGACCACTTCATATGCATCTTTATATTTTTAGGGCTTGATGCTTTATGTGGGGTTTTACAGGTGATTCTTCATTAGAGGTTTACAACATCATTAACAAAGCAAGTGCAACATTTAACATGAAAAAAGGTGAATTATTATGAAGACATAGTGACCCTCCTAGGATCAGGTTTTGGGATATTTTGCAGACTAGGTCACCCATATTCCAGACCAAGGTTCTGAAGTATGGCTAGGTCTTCCTCTCCTATAAATTTCTGGAGTTTGTCATGGCACTTTGTTCTGCCAATTCATCATTCCAACCAGTCCCAGATCACTTCGAGGTAAGTTATTTTTAGGTTAGCACCGTACACATCTTATTTCATTTCATTTAGAATATCAAATAAATTATTTAGCATTTATATTCTAGTATATTTCAGTTAATACATTGATGTACTTCTTAGATTAATTCTAAAATCTAGATTTTAGTTAATCAACTTGATTCCTTCTTTAAAATATTGCTTACAATATGACACATGCAAATCATTTACACTATTATGTTATAAGTTCATTGATCTAGAATAAGATCTCATTGCTACACATGTTATAGATTCTTCTATTTCTACTACTATTGCGTCATCTAGTTCTTATCCTCTTCCATTTGTTAAGTGCCCTCCAAGGTCTCCATCTCCTCTACCCTATAATAAAATTTCAATCTTCTCCATCGTATAAATGTCCTTCATCTCCTCCACCACATCGGGCTCCACCTAAGACTACTGCATCTCCTACTTGGGAGCCATTACACTTTTCTCATGCTGCTAAGCCTCATTATGTGTTGCGTTCTTTTCTTGATAAATGCTTAATTCACTTGCCTTCTAATCAAACATCCTCGCTCCTCATTGCTTGCAATGCTAACATGATCATCCTTATTGTAACTATCATCACATCAATGGCCATCGTGACAATGACTATTATACCCTACATGATAGATTACAACTATTAGAAGAAAATGGTGTCATTTTCTTTAGCTCTCGCTCTCGTGAGCGGTCTATGTCTCCAATTCCATGAAAGTGAGCTATTACTCCATTTCATTTATCTCCTTCTCCTACTTTTAAGGTCATTATTCATCCACCGCCAATGGCCATTATTCATGCATGCTCTCCATCTCATTCATCCACTACTGCACCATCTCATCTGCCACGTAGTGCTCCTACTATACATTGGATTCCTAATCCATCAACATTTTTTGCTTCCCATCACTGCATCTCCCATATTGACACCATATCATCAAGGGAATTTAGTTTAGTTCATACACTCATGCTACTTCCACTTGACATGCTTCCACCACTCCATGCATGTTTGATCTTTGGTAGGTGATATTTTTCACCTCACCACCCAATGATGCACTCATGTTCTCATGGTTCTTACATGACTGTTGAGGGATTTGTTACAATAAAAACCTCAATACATCTCTTTGTTACATGTTTCATTGACATATCTATCTAGTGTACATTATCAAACCATTTCTTGATGACACATTCTTGCTTTACGATTCATTCTTGATTGTGAAGGGCTCTTATACAAATGAATCTTATCCTCCTGCACACATGTTGGGGGTATCATTCTTTCTTTCCCCCCATCTTCATCTTACACACAAAGATCATACATCATTCTACATACTTTTCACATCATCTAATGATTCATTCATTTTATCTATCATGTTATACATCACCTACATCTATCTTCAGGCATACATACAATCAAATTTTCATGACATTACTTATCATCATCTATCACATATCATTTACACAACACAAATCAAATATAACACATCAACATACGAACATCAATCATCACATCATACATCAATACAACATTAATATGTCAGCCGTACATATATACATATACATACATATATACATATATATATATATATATATATATATCAAAATCATAGTCACAAAAATGCCAACACTGGAGGGGCAAGCCCCCATACATTTCTACATCAATACACATCACATATCATCATCAATATCACTATATACAACTATGGGAGCTCTAGAACCAGATTTCACCACTTAATCTACGCCGCTGGTCATGGCCTCTATATCTCTCGACCTGCCTCTGAAATATGGCCAAATCTCCTGACTACTCTAAGAATCACCTCTATAAGACCACATACTGTGTAAAAACATCTTGTGCTAAGGATCCTCCTCCTACCACATCCCTATCTCTCTGAGTCTCTTCTCATACCTCGTCACACACTCTCAACAACAGGGTACATGTCGTTGTTGCTATCTCCACTAGATCGAATAAGTGGGCATGTTGGCTTGCAATGTAATATACTCACTCCAACATCTCACCTCCAATAAGAACATCAATGGGAACATTTTGTATTAACATGTAGATAGATGTATCAACAATCAACAAACAATACACATCACATGCATCCATATATCGACATGTTAGTTACTATACACAAAAATGCCAATCAATCAACTAAGTAACAAACCACAACTATTACTATGAAAATACTCACACTCTATTATCACTACCACTATACCATCACAATCGGGGCAAGCTTCCTTCCCCTCTACTCCTCCAAATGGTGGTGCTCTCATCACAACCACAAAAACTATATATAGTAGCACCCATTGGTGCGCTTCCCACCATGCAATATATGCCTTGGTACACCCCGTGTCATCCACTTGTATAGGCCTTATGGTCGCATCAGACTCATCTAGACCAACATGTAATAACTTATCCCATGTGGGACCTGGCCTCACTCTAACCCTCATCAATTCCCTCTGTGGCTCTCACCCATACATACGACTCTGAGGGCACATCCTAAGCCATACCAAACTATCATGACACATGCTCCACCTGATATAGCTGGGCTACTCCAGGAAATATGTCCTCCAGCCACATAGTACATCGGATACATTGTAGCTCTACTCCATCCTCAGACCATCAATCATAGTATCAATATGGCCTCCATATAATGGCCCTTGACCCCATCCGATCTAACATTGATCTATAATGATTGGTGTTCACCTTCCTACTTTAGACACTTGCCCATCTCGCAGTAAATATATATGGTCTTTCCCACTCCCCACGCAGCCCACTAAGTCGCCTCAGTATCACAATGTTCTCATAAGCCCACACATGTAGCAATGTGGTGGCCCCTAGTCCACTCCCATGCTCCTCCTACATAAATGTGTATAGGTCCTTGTACAAATGATCCAATACACATCGTGCCCAGGCATACCTAGTCACATCCTCCTCTATACAAAAACAAATATCATGCATATTATACAATATACCTACACCACCACCCTCCACTGCCATAGAAGAAGCAATCACAACTACAATAAACTTCCACAATCGTAGAACACATGATCTAAGTATGACATCCATGATAATATGCATCTCATTTTGTACTCGTGTCCCTGTAAAATACCACATAGATTCTTGCATCTGTCTCTGTGCATCCTCCACAGCCATCACCTGCACCCTCTCACCTACAACTGATAGTAACAATATGTGATATACATCCTCTAGGGTCACATTCATCTCCCTAGTAGGTAACCAAAAAGTACACATGTCTATGCACCATCACTCGCATAAGGCAGTAATCATTGACATATTATGGGGTATATCCCCCATCTTCACTATGTGTCACAATTTGGCATAGTCTAGTATATCCCACTCATCGTCATATAAACCCAATCCCAGCAACGCACTCAAATGACGACCACCATAAAACTCCCTCGAGTAGATATCTCTCTAAATAACACAAAACAACAACAAGCTCAATATCAACACCTTGCATACACGTAAATACACCTTACACTAACATCAGAAAACATCAAATTTTACATGTATAACTCTCTGGGCTAAAAACAATCCTTCTGGGTCATCAGCACCCAAGACCAGGACGCGGGTGCCCAGGAGCAGGTCACCAGCGCCTATATCTAGGCGTTGGTGTCCTGAATATTGTTAGCACCTTCACCACTCTTGCCCAGGTCAGAAATGCCTAGAAACTCAAAAACACAAATTTCATAAAAAATCATGAAAAAAAAATCATTTCAACACATTTTTTTCTTCCAAATAACCATACTCACTTGCTCAAATGTCGTATGCGATGCTATGACCATCACTACCATCTCGAATAAACTCAATATCGCTTCTCTCACTTGCGGCATCTTCACACACTCAGAGCTCAAAATAACACTCAATCAAAGTTTAAATGAGGTCACTAGTCACTTTTTACACTTACTATATATAAATTTTTTAATAATTACTATATTTCTATGGTCATTATTTGCACTCATTATACCAACTAATACACATCACACAATTTTGCTCATATCTTGAGATTTGCTACTTCATTTTCTGTCTCATCTACGTTTTCTCTTTATACTTCCACCTACTATCGTATTCTACACATGCCACAACATTATATTCTAATTTGGAACACCTTCATCTCGATATACACACAATATTGCGTCTCATCTACTACTTCTTTATTACACATTTACTTTTTTCTCAGTCTTCGTTATCACCATCACTCTCCCTTTCGCTGAAATAGGGGCATACAATCAAGATCACCCTATGATCCCCCTCATACTATTACATGATCATTTTACATATCAAATTTGTGATTATCAGAAAATTTCTCACATCACGTGACATTTTCTATCACTGTCTATTAAATTCCCCCTAATGACCTAATCTGGTGGCGAAAAGAAAAAAATATCTCCATGAGTAATATATCATACATATTCAATCACAGCATAACTTTCCACTTTTCAAATCAAATGAATCGACACAACACACCATATTTTACTATATCTCCCAGATGACCTAACTTTGGAGCTTCATCACTTCCTACCTTTCCTAGATGACCTAACATGGGAAAAATCACTTTACATTTTCTATCATTTCCAGGTGACCTAACATGGAAACCATCTAGAATCATACACATTGCAATGACACTCTTGGAGTGGGGGAAATGAGACGTCATTTCATTTCCTATGATGTTCCTATATGGGTTATTATCATTAGATTGAAATGAATCAAAATGAACCAAATTTGGTCTTTTTCCATCTCCAGTGATTAGAACTTTTAAGGTTATAGTTAAAGTTTGAGGGTAAAACTAGGCCTCTCTCCCTACACTCTTCCTCTTGCAACAGGATGCCCAAATCCTCAGTTTTTCACACATACAAAAATTGGGTTGGGAACTAATCATTCCCTACCCCAAAAAATCCCCATCAAAGACAAAATCAAAATCTCCAATCACTCAAAATCAAAATCATCAATATCACTTAGTTCTCCTCACAACGGTTCATTGTCTCTCCTTATGCCACATGGATCGACACGTCGATCCATGGTTCTCCATGCTATATGTTCTTATTCTATGCGTACTTCTATAATGGGGCTTCTCCAGAATTCTTTCGGTATGTTCTTTACTTCCTTTACACTACTTGAATTTCATTCAAATAACATAAAATGGGGGAAAATTTGACACAAAATCACGCACTTACTACTATTTACTATACCTCCAAGTATGTTGTTTTATATATGGATCTTGAGTAAGAAAATTATTCACTAATGGCACATTTCCTAGTCCATCTACTTGTGTTGTTTGTTTCTATTGTCACTTTTATCTTTGTCTTTCACTTCACTTTATCGTCGTTTGTCTCTAGACACTAGTGCCCAAGACTACACTAGCGCCCAGATTCATGTCCATCGTGGTCGCCCATGTCTTCTTTATCACATTTTTGACATTTAATGTCAATATTTTTTTTTTTCCACTCATATCCCAAGATCATGTCAAGTTGTCAAAATTCAAGCAAGAGATCCATATATAAACACAACATACATACATTATAATGGCAGACATTTTTCAAGGGTTATCCATTAGCATGTCATCTTAGGCTTATTTATTCTACATACAATCTGCACAATAAGGGGAAGTTCAATTTTCCATTCACACCATTTACATTTTATCTAGCTACTAACTCATTATCTTGGACACTAGCGCAACCTAGGAGCACTATTGCTCCATATAACTACATTGCGTCTAAAATATAGTGAAACACTCTCGTAAGGACATCTGAGGAAAGCCCGACCCCTCATTTTGCATCTTTATTTTTTAGGACTTGATGTATTTAAAGTTTTACAGGATCACATTTTTAGGTACATTCCAAATGCAACATACAGTCAATGATTTTAACTACATTTCTAAAACTAGCTCCTGTTTTCGGCACTCCAGCACCCCACAGAGGTATAGGGTACCCGCAGGAGGTATGTCTAGTCAGCATGCATTTTTATGAACATTGTGACATTCTAAGTTGTTGTTCCAGTGTCAAAATTCAAGCACAATCAAGGTAAGTGCCCTATCTCTTTCATTTTCTTTCATAATTACATCAAGTAAAATTGTTTGGCACTTATATTTCATTGTATATCATTGTAGCAATCTTTACATTTATATTTTAATAAAATATTCATATTTTATTGAATTAGATATGAGTGTGCCCAAAAACACAAGTTGCTTGTGTCTTTTCCATGGAGAATTAAATTTTGACATTGTTTATCCCTCGAGCTCATCTTCCTTGTTATTTAGAAGTCAAAGGGACAAACAACTTTAACCTCACCCAAAGATATACTTCATACATCCAATTGTAGAATACTATGTATTGTTTTGTGTTATTTGGATATCTAGTCATTTGTGCCCAACACAAGTTGCTACATCAATTTACATCTATCACCCTTGTTATATTTTCCACGCTATGTGGCACATCAATTTACACATCTCCACGCGTGGCAAAACTCAAGCGTAAAAACTTGGGTATTAGCTTCTCCATTTTCTTAGGCCACCGATGGGTAACATGTGGCTATCATCAATGCCTATATATTCTATGGACTCTTGGTCTTTGATTATCTGTGTCATGAATGCATGATTTTCAACACTTGGTAAGCATTAGTTTCATCTCGTCCATGCCTAGGCTATGTATCCTTGTGTCACTGATTTCCTTCATGTGGCCTTCATTGGTGCCCTTTTATTCAATGATGTTCTTAGTTTATTTGTTTCATCGATGGGTGACATCTGTCACTCATCGGGGAACCTATTTAGTAAATAAATTAGAAATTTTAGCTCACCATAAACCATTTCTTGGAAAATATTGAAAACATATGGTTGCAAGGAAACCTGGTTTAGATAAGTGAGTTAACAAATTTCACCCACATGGTACCCATATAGCTTAAAATTGACAATTCCCTTAACAAAGGTATTCAACAAGTTAGTCGCTTACTGCCCATTTGAGGCTCAACTTAAGTCAAAATTGGCTAAGTTTTTTGAAGTGGCTTGTAAATACCTAGATTTAACCTGTGAAAGCATTTTCGACAAGATTATGTCACTTAGAGAATTTGAAAAGGTATTTATCCTAGATCATTTGAACCCTTGAACTTCATGATTTAATCATAAGGATCCCAAGATTGCAATGATCAATTTTGGGTGCCAACATTGACACTTTCTATGGGACAAGTACCTCATGTGGGTAACTTAGAGATCCTTGAAAAACTCTTGGAAGAAGAAGACCATTTCCTTATTCATAAACAAATATAAACTCTTCAAAACTTCTTACCTTTGTAAAAGAAAATTCAACTAAACAGAATGTTCTATTTCAAAACAAATCCATGTAATTTGTTACTTATTTGAACATAATTTTGAATGAAAATAAAAACTCCAGGAACCAATGGATGATGAGAAACCACAAAAACAAGACAAAAAACACCAAAAACAACAAGAGATATGTACAAAAATAGAAAAGGAGAGCACACACTTATTTACACTATACAAAGTAATTTCAACACTATCACTCAGCTAAAGAAAAGTTACAAATGTCTACCATTAATAGGAAATTCCATAATTTCTCCGTTTATATCTCTTAGGTAGAATGTGTTCTCCCAAATGTGGTTGTCAATAACACAAGGTCTTATCCACAATGGGTCAAATTTTCCATGTTTACCTTTATCTTCATGCATGTTTTCCCATAGCATTACCAAGTCATTTAGTTCAAAACATCTATCAAAAGTTTTCTTTTCAAACACTCTTTTCAAGTTACTTTTAAATTTCAAACACTTTTAATGATACTTCCTTCTTTCATCCAAATGGATAAGTTTATTTTTTCTATCACCAAATGGGTCAATCTCATCAAAATTTACCTCTTCGAGCACTTGGAAAGTGGGAAACTCTAAGTTGATAGGAAGAGTGACATGCATACCATAGACTAAATGAAAAGGACTTCTATTTTTCTCTTTTTTTGGAATTATTCTATCATCCCAAATACCAAACCTTAGTTTCTTCTCAACTTTCTTCTTATTCAAATCAAGATTCCTTTTGACTATTTTGATTAAATTTTTATTGTTAGATTTAACTTGACCATTTCCTTGGGGATAATAATTTGATGAATAAGTCAGGTTGATGCTAAACTGGTCACAATCTTTAGCAAAGGGATAGCTCTGAAACACACAACATTATCATCCACAACTTTCTTTAGTATGCCAAATTTTGTGATGATATTTTTCTTCAGAAATTTTATCACCACTTTGTGGGTTGTATTCTTGGTTTGGATGGCTTTAACCTACTTAGTGAACTAATCAGTTGCTACTAAGATCTATCTACATCCATAGCTATATTGATCACTTATTTCCTCAGTAAAATCCATTCCCCGTTGTTGGAAAGGGGCTACTGCAATAATTTAAACCAAAGGGAGAACAATGGAGTCTTTAAGTTTGCTAGAAAAATGTTGACAAGGATCACATCTTCTCACAATTTTGGCAACGTTAGAAAATAATGGGCCACTAATAACCATCTATGATAATCATATGTGTAGTTATTTTAGTTGCATAATGACCTCCACATAATCCATGATGAAACTCTAAAATTAGTTTTGTAGATTGTTCTTCATTAACACACCTTATAAGGATTCCCTCAGGGTTCTTCCATGTGATTCCTTCCTTTGTAAGCACATACTTATGGGTGGCCAATTATAGGGATCTTATTTTAATTTTTTCTAGATGGGAAGGGCATCTCAGATGTCTCAGAAAATAAAAAATGTCTTTATACCGGTCTAATCTCGATACTTCATCTTTAGCTAGTATGTTATCCTCTTCTTATAATTTAACTTCAGTAACATCTAGATTTGATTGTATCATTAGCATTGGTAGCCCCAATCCTCTAACAATATTTGTGTTGTGCACCTTAATGTCAAATTTGTGAAGTTTTTTCACCCATCTACATCTTTTCTAAAAAGTCTCCAACTGAGTTAAGCTATCCATGACCATAAGATGTGGTACACATGCTTTAATCTTAAAAATTAGAACATAAGCTTTGAAAGACTTCATGGCTTTGATCAAAGCATAATATTATTTATCCATAACGGTATAAATCTATTCAACATGTTGTAGATATTTTCTAAAAAAGGCTACGATTTTTTCATGCCCATCATCATTCTTCTGTAACAAAACAACAATTATAGTGTGAGAAGGTGCAAAAGATAAATTTTGAAAGTCCTTGACATAATCAGGGCTAGCCAATAATGGAACTTAATTGAGATATTTTTTATATATAAAAAATATCCTTTTCCTTCAATGGTCCATTAAATGACTTGATTTTTATTGAGCTTATTGGTAATTGGAATGGTGATTTATGTAAAATAAGATATGGAACATCTAAAAAAAAGTGTATTTCATCCAAAAATGATTTAATGCCTTTATTGGAGTGTGGTATGGGAGTACTATCAATAGATTTCACTCTTTTAGGGTCTATCATCACTTTGTTTTTAGATACAATTTGTGAACATAACTTACCCTTTTCTGTGCCAAAAATACATTTTTTGGGGTTGAGGATATTTTTGAACTCTTTGCATTTTGAAACACTTTTTCTAGATGTCTAATGTGGTCTTCTCTTTTCTTAAAATAGATTGTAATGTCACCTTGATAGACCACCATGATCTCATTAATCATACTAGAAAATGCAAAGTCTATTTCCCTTTGAAATGTTTCTCAAGTGTTTATCAGACCAAAAGGCATACACACATAAACATAAGTTCCCCAAGGCACTGTGAAAGTAGTTTTAAACCTCTTAGATTATTTGAAAGCACCCTGGTTATATCTTGAGAACTCATCTGACATAAACATAAGTTTTGATCTATCAATGTTTTGTAAAATATTATCCATGTTGGGTAGGGGATGATTATCTTTTAAAGACATCATGTTCTTCTAAAATCAACACATAATCTAATATCCCCATTTTTCTTTCTTACCAGAACAATATTGGAAACCCACGAGGAGAATCAGATTGGATGGATGATTCCCCTTTCTTTCAATTTTTTATTATACCTCCATATTAGTTGTTAACATTGGATTGATAGGCCTTTGTTTTTGTCTAAATGGATTTGCATCAGGATGTAAAGGAATTTCATGCTGAAATAAATCCTCTTTATAATCATTTAGTTCATTATAAGACAATACCATACAATCTCTATATTTTCTAACATTGTAATCAAACCCTTTATTTCAACTTCCTTCAAACATTTACCAATGAAAATAGGTCTAGGAGACACATCAATTCCCAAATAAGCTTCTTCATTCTCTGACATTGTCGGTATGTCTCTTTGTCTTCTTATGTATACAATACCAAATAATCTCTTAAGTGTCACCAGTCCACTTGAGATCTTGTTAGTTTTCAACTGAATGACCTCCTTCCCTAAAATAATTTCCTTCCCCTTTTGATTTTAAATGAAAATTTCTAATTATATGAGCTGATCTTCAAACTTAGCTATATTATTCATAAATCTCATGATTTGATTATAATCCTCAAACAGTTTCCAATGATTCACATTATCTAGAATGGAGAGTCTCACTAAAACTTCAATATCGTACTCACAATAAGGAACAACTACCTAATTTTGATATTGAGAAGCATGGATACCAATTTAGTCTCCAACTCTATTTAATGATCTATTAATGCGAATGATATTGAAGGAATCAAAAAAATCTTAGTACTATACATCATTTCTGCTACGCCCTTAACCTATTGCTTGTATTAGGATATGAGTAGCCGACTTGTGGCTTACCATATTATTTTATTATATCATTTATACTTTCTCATGCTTAATAGGTCGGCCTTGGTGATGGCCATAGCATATGAATAGTATATATGGGGGATTATAGGTAGTATTTCATTATCATTTGAGCATTTGAGTCTTATTATATGGTTTGGAGGTTGCCCCCTCGAAGTGGTGAAGCTATTCTAATTGCATATTGAGATTGTTATTCTGAAATATTGTGTTATTTTATGTTCTATTTCTGCTCTTAATCTGAATTATACAAGTAATTTCATTACAATTTCTATATTGTTTTAGTCTCCATTATTTGTTAAGTACACCTTCTTGATCTATTGTATGATTAGTTCCGAGTCACCTTTGACAATCAAATCGTTAATTTTGAATTTAGAGGCCATGTTTAATCTAAGAAGAAAATATTTATACTCTGCAACATTAGTAATACATTAAAATGTTGATTTTAGGAAAATATAAACACGACACCTTGTGGAGAATATAGAACAAATCTAGCTCATGCCCCTCCTTTTGAATGTGCCCCATCAAATAATATAGTCTAAGAACCATAAAATTTTGTATTGTATATATGATGGAAACAACTGGTGTCAACCCGATTCTCAATAAAACAAGTATCCCCCCAAAAATATTCTATATCCACGTCAGTATATAATATTCCCACCCAATTTTTTGTCACTAAAATATATTCATAAAGCTACTCAAAAATAGGAAAATGTTTCATTCAAACAAATGATCATAGAAAACAGATCCACAATCTATAAGCTAATTTCTCTAAAGGTCAGTAAAATATTTCAAAGGAAAGTTTATAGACATGAATCCACAATCATAATGCTTGAAATCTTATGATTTTGCATATGTAAAGTGATATTTCAATAAAGTGTGGAGGTGAATATAAATATTAGGAAAAAAAAGTGATCAAATGAACTATGTCCAAGGACTAAATCCATTTGGAAAGGAGTCACCCACATCTAGGGAAGTAAGATAATAATAACAAAAAAGACAACAATCTACACACTTATTGCAAATTCCACCATACTATTCGAATTTTTTACTTCATCCGAACATGTAAAATACCTTAGTCACACTTAAAATCTGAGTACTCCAACATTGAGTTAGCAACCCTTATTTTCCAATATTTTGTGTTTGCATTAATTACAATTTCATTTCTCTTAGTGATTGGTGTACCTATCGTACTTGCCTCCATTTTTTTAATCTCTATTCTTGTGAACAAGATAGACAAATCCTCTTCTCCTTTTTTATATATCTAGTTTGGTAACATAGTAGATAATTAGAATATATATTCAAACAAATAACATAATTTTCCTACATATACCATTCATTAATCTTTAGAAAAATACAAATAAATGAAGACCTGAAAGGATTTTATAATTCAACATTCATACATGTTTACATAACACAAACAAATGTTTCATTCCCAAACAACAATCTGCATATTCAAAGCCTTCTGATAAAAATCACAACACTTTCTCAACATCATATACTACTTAGTCTTTAAACCAGGAAAGATTATCACCATTCAATTTCTCGTTAAAAAAAACTCAGAAAAGATCATTCTACAGAGTTTCTTATCCACTTTATACAATTTCCTTTTACAAACGTGCATGGAAAGGGTGCTTAGAATATTCTCTCAAGAGCAATCAATGGCTAGGATAAATCCATATGCCATCTCTAGATGAAAACAAATTAACCACCAATGATATGGAAAATAAGAGTGTGCTCGGATTACTTTGCTAAATCAACCTTGAATAAACACAAGTTTTACATGAAAACAAGCCAATTTTAGCGTAAAATGTCTTGTGAGAAAACAAAAATGCAAATCCACAAGGGGAAATAAATGTGCATCCTTAAAATAAGGAGAACATATAACCAAAAGGTTATTGCTTATTAATCAGATCAAGAATTCACCTTTAGATCATCGTGATAACATATCTTTTTTATTTATGGTTTGAATAACTCCTTATCATACTTTCATGGGGACCATAAGGGAAAAACAACTTATAGGCATATTTTTGGAAGAAACCATAACAACCCAAAGGTTCTAAGAAATGATTTTAGGTGGTATTGAAGATGAAAATTCTTTCAAAACTTATTTCATAAAATGACGTACAAATATCTCATACATTCACCTAAACTTTGTTTTCATTGAGTAGCTCTCTTTGTACCTTTCGAATAGAACCAAATTAATGGTCGTTTCCATGGAATTTCCATTTTGACAACCTCGAGACCATTTTCCTTTCTATTTGGACGTAAAAGTTAACCTCATGTACATTGCTTACATCCAACTACAACATGACACATAGGCCTACATCATTCATACCCCAATTCAAAGATCTCACCGATATTCACCAGACTCACAACCCCATGAAAAAACTCAATTCTTGAGTCTCGGCTTCTCCATTTTCTCGGGCCACTGATAGGAAACATGTGGCCTCCATTGGCATTTAATTTTATGTGTCATGATTGCATTGATTTTTGACACTTGGCAAGCATCAATTTCAGACTTTTTCTCCTCACGCAAGCGATTTCCTCCAGGTGTCCATCGATTCCATTTTCTTTAAAGCTTTTCCTAGCTCCTTTATGCCACTCGTGGGTGATATTTTTCAATCATCGAGGAACCTTCTTAGTACATGACTTACAAATTTTAGCTCACCATAAAATTTTACTTTAAACCAATTGAGGACACGTCGCGACGACGAAACTTGGCTCATATAAATGAGTTAACCAATTTTTCCCATAGGCTACCCAAATAGCTTAAAATTGACCACCCCCTTAACAAATGTATTCAACAAGTTAACCATATGCTACGCATTTTGAGGCTCAATTTCAAAGTAACTCAAAATTGGCTAAGTTTTTTGGAGTGCCCTGTAGACACCTATGAAATACTTTTGGACAAGCTTATGTCACTTAGAGAATTTGAAAATGTGTTTATCATAACATTTTGACCCCTTGAACTTCATGATTTAATCATAAGGCTCACAAGATTACAATGATCAATTATGGGTGTCAACATTGGCTCTTTTTGTGGGACAAGCACCCCTTGTGAGTAACTTAAAGATGCTCGAAAAAATCTTGGAAGAAAAATACAATTTCCTTATTCATAAACTCTTCATAAATTTTGACCTATGTAACTGAAAATTCAACAAAACTAAAGAATGATCTATTTCAAAATAAATCCAAGTAATTTTTTACAAATGTGAACACACTTTTGAATGAAAAGAAAAAATCCAAGCACCAATGGATGACGAGAAACCACACAAACAAGAAAAAAAACACCCAAAGCAACAAGAGATATGTACAAAAATAGAAAATGATAGAAAAGAGAGCACACACTTATTTACAACATATAAAGTAACTTCAACACCATCACTCAGCTGAAGAAATGTTTCAAATATCTACCCTTAATAGGCAATTACATAATTTATCCATTTAGATCTCTTAGGTAGAATGTATTCTCCCCAATGTGGATGTCAATAACATAAGGACCTATCCACAATGGGTCAAATTTTCCATGTTTACCTTTATCTTCATGTCTTTTGTCCCAGAGCATTTCCAAGTCATTCAGTTCAAAATATCTATCAAACGTTTTCTTGTTAAACACTCTTTTCATGTTACTTATAAATTTCAAACACTTTTCATGAGATTTCCTTATTATTTCATCCAAATGGATAACTTGATTTATTCTATCAGCAAATGGGTCTTTATCTCATCAAAATTTACCTCTTGGAGAAGTTGGAAAGTGAGAAACTCTAAGTTGATAGGAAAAGTGGCACACATACCATAGACTAACTCAAAAGGACTTCTGGTTGTCTCCTTTTTGGGAGTAATTCTATCAGCCGAAATAGAAAACCTTGAACTCAAGAGTCTTTTTAACTATTCTAATTAAAAATTTATTGCTATACTCAAACTAACCATTTCCTTAGGGATAATAATTTGATAAATAATTCAGGTTTATGCCAAACTGGTCACAATCTTTAACAAAGGGATAGCTCTAAAACACATGATTATCAACCACACCTTTCTTTAGTACGCCAAATCTTGTAATGATATTTGTTTACAGAATTTCTATCACCACTTTATGGGTAGCATTCTTAGTTAAGACGAGTCCAACTTGAACCCACTTAGTGAAATAATTAGTTTTTACTAAGATCCATTTGCATCCATAGCTAGAATGATCACTTATTTCCACAGTAAAATCGATTCCCCATTGTTAGAAAGGGGCTACTGCAATTAGTGAAACCAAAGGGAGAGCACCAGACTCTTTAATTATTGTAGCAAAATGTTCACAAGCATCACATCTTCTCACTATTTTGGTGACGTCACCAAACAATGTGGGCCACAAATAACCAACTCTAATAATCTTATGTGAGTTATTTTAGTTGTATAATAACCTCCACATAATCCATGATGAGACTCTAAAATATTTTTTGTAGATTGTTCTTCATTAACTCACCTCATAAGGATTCCCTCAAGGGTATTCCATGTCAATCCTTCCTTTGTAGGCACATATTTCTGGGTTGTCAATCTTAGGGATATTTTTTATTTTTTTTGGATGGGAAGGTAATCAGGGGATCATTTTTTAAAGTTCCCTAAACATCCCTAAATGGTTTCAGTGCAGAAGATCATCTCGAGAGATTTCCAATGACTGTGAGAACGTGAAAAACGGACATCGGGAGCTCTAGATATGTTTGGTCAAAGTTCAGACAGTGGGAAAGTCAACTCTGGTCAATTGGTCAATATTGGACCAAATCGCACTGTGACACATGGCTTGCCATCGCGCGTCGAATTCACTCGATTTTCCTATCGAGAGACGACAAGTGGACTACATGATGACCGAGTTAATTAATTTCGATACCCCATGGTATGGGTCGAATTTTTATTTACTTGGTAAGTCCACTTACACACCATTCCAAATGCCACATATATATATATATATATATATATATATATATATATATATATATATATATATGTTCAAACATTAGTATAAACCGCCACATGCTAAGTGCATTTGTGAAGGAGGGAAGCGGTGGTGGGGGCATGCAAAGGACCACGTGGAAGGAGGATCAAGCGGTTGTTGGGGGCTTAAAGCCATGCGTGGTATTATCCACATGAAGAATGGAGGGGATAAGGGTTATTAAAACCTTACCCAAATGAAATGGCACCAAATGTGGGATTTATACCACTTTATCCTAAGTGCCTAAAATGGGAATTAATCCCCTCATTAAAACAAAAGCCGCTTCAAAGGGATATTATCCCATTAACCCACTTCACACCAATTTGGGGGATTTAATCCCATTAAAAACACAAACTGCCCTATATGGGTATGTAATCCCATTAATTTTGCTACGGGTGAGGCTAAGGTTTAAATATAGCCTAAAGATAATTTGTATTGCATTTTTTAAGGGCCCTATTTTTTGTATAAATAGGGAACCCATTCTATTGTAACAGACAACCCAAGCTTATTATTTGTTAAGCTTATTGTGGGGACACACACCGGCGCAACAGAGAAGCTCATTGCTAGAGCGTGGAAAGGTGGAGACACACGACCTAAGCTTATTATTTGTTAAGCTTATTTGTGGGATGTGTCAACAGGTATTGTCTATTGGCCTATTATTTTAGGCAATAGTAGATGCAATATTTATGATTGGGAGTAAATTATAAACTACCCAATCGGCCCATTGAGCCACACCAATTACTTGCAAATCCTGGATTGTCGACCGGAGTGCTAGCATCGCATTGAAAGCGTCGGGAAGGCCGATCGAAGCCGAAGGAGATTGTGGATCAGGAAGGTGAAGAACAATTCGACTGATCATCGGAAGTTTTTCGAAGAACTGGTGTATTGATAGGCAAGTAAAATTCCATTAGATTTTCTTGTGAAATTACTATTGTAACTTACAAGTTTTGACTAGTGGAACGGTTCGACCATGAACCCGGAGACGTAGGCAATTGCCGAACTCCGTAATCAATCTGTGTGCAATTGTCATTATTGTCTTGCATTATTTTTAAATTGATTACTTAAAAGGAGTAAATCATCAGCAAATATTTAAAGCCTACAAGGGTCCGAGATCAGGTAGTAATAACTCTGATTATTTTCAGATCATATTGAAATCTCATATGTCCAAGATAACACATTAATGTCTTGATACTAGTAGGATCTTCCATTACTTAATAACCACTCTAGTCGTTCTGCATATTCTCTTCTTACAAGTTAACTGTAGACATCATTCAGGAATTTTACATCAAGTGTTGCTTAGTCAGATTGGTTAGCCTTTAAGAAAAGATTAGCAAATGTTCAAGGTACACCTCCTAACATGCTACCAAATCCTGAAGTATGTTGCGAGGAATGAAAAACCTCCACTGTTTCTAAGATTTTTGCCAAACTGAGTTAAGTGAATAATCCTTGATCATTTTTTGGTTTATATATGCCTTTGATAGTAGAGCTCATCAGCAGATTTTATCGAAGACTGTAATGGCAATTCCCCAATGCATAATCTAGGATTCTCACATATTGGTCTTAAATAGTACAACATGCATAATAGAATATCCTCTAATAATAGGACTTAGCAAATGGGTTTTTACAAATATTTAATCAGAATGTCTTCTGCAATAAAACTTTAGTTGATTTCGATAAATGCTATATATGATAAATCTTTTGAAAGTTGGATTTACTATACTTAGGGCCAGAAGATTGTATTTAAAGGAATAAAAAAATATATATGATAATGATATGTGCAAGGGACTCCTGAATTTATGTAAGTTGTAGACAAAATCACATGACTTGCTACTATTATACTATACCACTAAGTATGTTGTAATTATATATGGAAATCTTGCATAAGAAAAGTATTCACTGATGAAACGCCTAACATATTTTAGTCCATCCAGTTGTATTGTTGGCTTATATTGCTTTTTATCTTTTACGCTTGTCACTCATAACACCCAGTTCTAGTCAAGTCACAGGGATCACTCTATCATGTTCAATCGTCCACTTTGTTTTTAGATACATTTGTCTGTGGACACTAGCATCAAGCTTACCCTATCCATTGCCTAGAAGCTCGTGTCTTCTTTATGTTTGATCTTATTTTTGACATTTGAGGTTGTATCTTTTGAAACGACTTTTCCCACTCATATCCCAAAGCAGTGTTGGCATGTCAGGTCATTAGAATAGATTGAAAGGTAATCAGGCATAGAAATCGCCTATGATAAACACAACATTACATTGGACCATTATATAGGGCAAGCCTTTTCCTTATCAAGGGCTAGTTGTCTACAGTATCTTATCAGGTACTACATTTGGCATGCACTTTTCTACATACACAAGTTCCCATAGGAATGTTGTGAAAGCTCATGTTATTCCATCCACACATCGTTGCATTTGATTTAACTACTATATGTTATAGTCTGAGCATCCATTGGACATAGAAATGAGTTCTGACCTAAGGAGCACTATTGCACACACATAGCACATATAACTACATGTTGGGTTTGAGTTATAGTGCAATGCTTAGTTGTAAGTTCACCGTGTGTGACAGTTGAGGACAGTCCAAACCCATCACTTGACCATCCCTGTCTTTTCTTTATTATTTGATGTCTTTTTTAGGAAACCCATGAGGAGGATATTTGTATGTAGGTTTACAGGTACTCCTTGTTATTTCAAAAGTGTGTACTTCTCAGGTCCATCATTAGTTGAACAACGTTGGATTGATAGGCCTCTAGTGGCAGTGTCAGAACCAAATCCCAAGAATTTCTGCAGTCTACAACACCCACCAGAGGATTGTAGGGCTACCCACAAACACCTCTTTCCAAGCCTTCATGTAGACGCCTAGTGCCCAAGCATTGCGAGCATCTCTATATTTTCCTAACACTTAGAATATGCAACCAGTCGGTGCTTTCGACTTCCATCATAAAATTTCTAGTTCAAACATACTTCTAGGATTAGCAAAATTTAGGTAGGTGCCCCAATTATCTTGTCCATTTACTTTCATAATCAAATGCAAATAAATTGTATAGCATTTGTATCTCATTCTGTATATGCAATTATAATAAGGATCTTTGCATTTAGATTTTACTAGTAATATTGGGATATTATTAGTTGAATCATTTTGAATGCACCTCCATGCTTAAAAGCACTTCCTTGACCTCAGTAATCTTCAATAAAAGTCTCCTAATGGCTATATGAGATGGCATCTTCAAACTCCTAAGTTCTCTAGTCATGCCTCATGTGAGTATCAATCCTATCTATGATGAAGAAACTATAGCTGAACTTACCGCTCTATATCACAACAATATTCTTCCATGGATGGTATCACTCAAATTTCAACATCATTCTTAGTTTATGAAGTAATGTGCCTACCTAGATTTTGATCATTTTACCATTAGCACAGTGTAGACACTAAATCATGCACTTTGGGTAATTAGTTAGTCCTCGGTTTCACACTACTATTCGTATGGTTCTTGAGTGAAGAAAGTAGTAATTAATCGACCCATGTCTTTTGGCCATCTTAGCATTGCTTTTTTGTTGTTATTTCCTGACCTTCTGCACATACTTACCTAGTATGTTTTTGTTGGTTTGCATCATTCTACCTCTAACTGAGGTTCCCAATCCTGTATTGGGGTGTCGTAGGTGCCTTGGTCCCATTCGGGGCATCTTAAGCCTTTTTCCACTTTACGCACATCTTTTGGGAACTTTCTATCCGTTTGAGCTTTCCATATTTTTAGTAATTGGCCTATTTGGGGTTAATTACAAAATTAGAACAAGAGAACCATATAAATATAAAGTTATGAGACCATAATGAGGGACCAAGCACTAGTCACTACTACCATCACCTAAGGTTGCATTCCATCTAATGCTTTTATTGAGTCCATTTGCATCCATCTAGCTCCATCACAAGGGATAAAAACTGGTTCATTTACATCACACTTCATAGGAGGGGATTTTATTCTATTCCATGCACACATTATATTACATTTCTACATCTAGTTAGTGCTCGCTAGTTCACAAAGTGTGACATGACACAAGAGCACCTAGGGCACATGATTCCGCACTTACACACACCTAGAACTACATTTGGGTCTGAGATGTAGTGCAACACTTAGTTAGTAAGTCCACCACTTATGGCCGCTGAGGACAGTCTGACCCCTTTATAACGCATCTTTCTTTTTTTACGAGTTTTTATGCTTTGTCTGGGGTTTTACATGTGATCTCTTCTTCATTGCTAGGTTTACCTGCAACTTCGGTGATCACACCGCAATGAAACATTCACATGATAGGAAGTGAACAAAGGCTTTAGATCATCCAACGACACCTATAAGATGAGGTTTACAGGAGATTTTTCACATAATCAGGGTCGCCCATATTACAAACTAGGGCGCCCCAGGCACCCTTATCCTTCCACATACGAAACAGTCTACTTAGATTACTCAGTATTGCACTTTTCTATGCTCCTTTGACGACAGTCGTTCCTATATCTTGTTCAGCCAGTCTCCACTACAACGCAACCCTGTAACCATCGACAAATCAGCTAAGGATCATTCCTAACACTCATTTGCACATTAGGGTTTCACATTTTATCATATCTTAGTTGCTTTGGTCACTTACCTTATTTCCTTCAGTTGGTATTTACTACTTTGCTATAACATCTAGATGAGGCTATAATATATCACCATTATTTTCCATTTTAGTTTAATCGTTTTGGTGAACCCGTACTTGATTCTTCACGTTTTTAGGATCCTCATTCATTTACTTGTCATCCTAGGGCTCTAGTACCATCATGAGTATCTCAATCAATGATTACTTGCTGGAAAATCGTGATGCTAAGGTGTAGATTCCAACATCTTCTTGTTACTACTCGCATTCAGGATAGATATGTATCCAGACTCGATCTATTATTCATTTGTTGATGCATTTTCTCAACACATAGCAATCAAATCTAATCCTCCTACTGATCTTAACACTTTTGACAATGACCCGCCCCTTGCATATCATGATGTCACATTTACAATGTGGGTGTCAAAGGGCACTTCAATTGACAATGGATCTGAGCTCAACTTGTCTCCCATATCATTCCTTGAAATCCTAGGTATTTCCGTGTAGGTTATGATGGTTATGATGGTTATGTTTGTTCGTGTGTTGGTCACATTACACTACCTATCATTGTATGGCCTCAAACTGTCAACACGGTGTTTTTCATCATTGATCTCCTAGTTTCCTACAACTATTTGATGGGTAGGCCATGGATCCATACCATGCAGGTCATCACCTCTACTCTACATCTTTATGTTAAAGCATTACATGAAGGAATTGAATATATTGTTTTCCGTGACTGTGATCCATTACAATATTGTGACAGAGCTCCTAATACTAGTCTTTCTATTACATGCATTGATACTACAAATGATCCTCAACCTATGCACTAACCACCTCACTTTCCACCACTTGAAGGTGCCGTTTGTGTGATAGATGAAGTTTCTTCTATGCCACCTACTACTACTACTACTACTACTATGATTCCTCATCAGGGGCATGTCCAGTCTATGGGCGTCACTCTATCACCTACACCTTCACCAAAATGGGTGCCACTCTATCACCTATACCTTCACCAAAATGGGTGCTACTCTATGACCTACACCTTCACATGTACCATATACATTAGCATGCCCATTATTCATGGATGATTCCTACTGGGAACATATTCCATTTGATCCTACCTACAATGAAACTATATGTACACATGAGGGTTTGGCTCAACTAGGATTTTCTTTTGATGACCTCTATCCTACATCATAAGCTTCTCATATTTATTATGGGTTTGTTCATATCAGTGGCGCTTATGGCCTCCATGTATTTCACCTTACAGTCTTTCTCATACGCGATCCACAATCTGCACCACTTACATTAGGGAAATCATGGCTTGATTACATTGGGGGCACTCTTGATCCTGATCATATAGACATTTATTTCCCCATGCCTTTTGGTCATTTCTTTATTTACAATAGTTCCTTTCTTAGATATATTAAAAAAATCTTACTCGTTGGTATGCACACAGTTTTCCACTTCCTCCATTTACTAATGAGGAATATGCCATGGGTATGTATAACTTACGCCTCATCAACCAGACATTATTGCTTATCAAATAACTAATGCTTATCCATTCGAATATGACCCTGAAAGTGATGATCTTTTAGATTAAATTACATGATTGCATCCTTCATCTTACACACTTGGGGGCATAGCATCTAATACATCCCCCCATAATATTTCATTAGTGTATCTCTCATCTTTTAGCATCGACCATTACCCTATGACACACTCTTTGACTTCGGTTCACACTTGATTGTTGAGGGCATATTACACATGAACCCTACACACTACACAATAGGTTTTACACATTACATATATTTACACATCTCACCTCTTACGTCTTACATCCTACATTATACATTTAGTCTATAGTGTGCATCTACACATCATACATCATATTACTCTTCATCACACGAGTGTCATACTCCTATTGTCTACGCGTCTACAATCATATACTACTCATCCTAAATACTACATTTTTAGGATATCTATACATATGGTATTGCATCTTACACATCGCATATTTCCACATTTTGCACATCATATGGTCATTTACCCATCACACATACTACATATTCTTCTACGCACTGCACTCACTACCCTATGATGCACTTTAGTTCCTCTGTCCACACTCGACTACCAAGGGTTTAAAAATCAAAAGGACCTTATCATAATCATGTGTTCATCATTCGATCATTTATCATAAGACATTGCTAGGTTAGTGACATACACTATAGGCTAAATGGTCACTTATTCCTTCATCTTGTAGTGGCATACGCTTTAGGCTATATCACCACTCCCTCCATTCATCTTGTCATGATATACACTTTGGCTCTAAGGTCGCATATGAACTTCATCGCTAGGTCGCATATAATCACTACATATACACAATCATCACAATGCATTACAAACAATACACACTTCGACCATTTCTTGATGACACACTCTCGTTTACGGTTCATTCTTGACTGTTGAGGGGGAAAATAGAATGAAATTCACTGCATACAACTCCATTCACTCAGGGGGCATGCAGATCCTATCATCCATTTTGCATTCCATTCCACCCATCCACAACATATTGCATATCTTGGTTGCTTTTAATCTTGTTTTCATTTACTTATATATGGTCTTCTTATTACACATGCTAGTTAGAACTCTTGTATGTCATTAACTTTACCATACACATATGCGCGTTCATGTCTTTTTCTAGTTGTGATCGCAAATACAGGTATCTTACACGTAGCATGGATGCTTGCATTTTACCACTCCTACAATAGTTTCTGGGGGCATCCACATTTGTAAACTACAGGTTCTATTGTTTCATTTTGTACTTAGCACTTTTCATTACTTAGTTATACATGCTTTTGAAATATGGGTTATATTTCTAACATGCTAACGGGTGCTTCATGTGCAGCATTTGTTTATAGGACTACTTGCTTCCATGGCTATCTATTTTTTTGTCTACTATTGCCTGTCTATTTTTTGCTCTTGTATGTGGGCATTGCCCTTTGTTTGATGTGCACACTTGTTTGTCTATATGTGGCCATTATGGCCTTGAGTGTTTTGTGACATTGTGAGTGATGTCCCATGTTTGCAACCCACTCTGGCGGTATATGATTGTCTTCTTGCTTGTTTACTTGAATTCTAGCTTACACGTTGTCGGTGTAGCTTATACGTTTCTTCTATATTCATGTTTCTTCGTACGAACAATTATTTTCTAGCTACTTGTTTATGTGCACCTTAGTTTATACCAAGCACATTCCCTTCCCTCTACATGGCACAGTTTATGCGACTAGTCTTCTTTTGGGGCTGCATCATTCTATCCATCATGTCACCTGTACCCCCAAAGAGGGGGGCATCATTTAGGGTTTACACAATATTCAACGTTTTCCACAAGTACTATTTAGTCCAGTTTCCATCCTTGACATTTTGGGTTATACAAGGATTTGATTTATACCAATCTACGAACCTTGTACACAACAACTTTTATAGGACATGGTTGTCCTTAGCATTCTAAGGACCAATTACAAGTTAGAAGATACAACGGATTTCCTCTCTACACTACTTGAACCAGTGGCATCGGATCACCCAAAAAACTAGCTAGTACAGAGATATCTTCACAAATCTCTAGGGAAGTAGTTACAAGTTGGAGAATATTGCAGCTTTCTCCCTACACTTCTTCGGCCAAGGAAGCATGAGATCGCCCAAAAAACTTGCAGTACAGGATATCCTCTCTACACCCTTTCTCTCATCATGGATTAGGTGTACATGTTCCTTTTACATTTTTCATATTTCTATTTCAGTATTTTCATTACTACATACATGTGGTTTTTACACATATATACATGTGTATTTGAATACTTGATCGTCTTCTCCTTTTAGGTATGTCCGTATGAGAAGAAAGCAGTCAACAAAAACAACAACAACAATAATGTCAACAACAAAATTTTGTCATAGTACACACCTCATACTAACATGCATGTACATCACACACATCGGCAACTACACAAGCGTTTATGCCCTAGGTTCACTCTCATCACTTTTTCTCTTTTGCATCTTTAGTTTCCACGCTCCATATTTTTGTTCACTCCATGATTTTTATAGTCCTTTGGCACGCTTTCTACATCACTCTACATGGACATTAGGTACACATCTCTATCTATTTTATGTTGTCGAGTGTTCCACTCACTAATATAAAGTGAGGAAAATTTAGATACAAAATCATTCACTTTGGGTATTATTTAGTCCCAGTCTCATACTACTATTCATATGATTTTTGAGTGAAGAAAGTAATAATTAACCCCCATCTTTTGGCCATTTTACTTTTCTTTCTTTCGTAACTACTGGCCTCTCGCACATACTTTCCCAGTATTTTTTTGTCATTTTGCATCATTCTACCTCTAACTGGAGTGAACAGCCCTAAACTGGGGCTTGTCAGGCACCCTAGTCCCATTCACGGTACCCTGGGCCGTTTTCCACTTTCCACACATATTTTGGACACTTTCTATCCATTTTATCTTTCTATATTTTGTGGTTGGCCTTTTCGGGGTTAATTACGAAATTAGAGCAAGAGAACCATATAAATATAAATTTATGAGACTATAATGAGGTACCAAGAACTAGTCACTACTATCATCACCTAAGGTTGCATTCCATATAAGACATCTAGAGCTCATTTGCATCCATCTAGCTCCATCACAAGGGACAAGACTGGTTCATCTGCATCACACTACATATGAGGGAAGTTTATTCTATTCCATCCACCATTTTATTACATTGCTACATCTAGTTATTGCTCACTACTTCACAACGTGTGACTGAAACAAGAGCACATAGGGCATGATTTGCACACACTCATCAAGAACTACATTTGGGTCTAAAATGTAATGCAATGCTCAGTTAATAAGTCCACCATTATGGCCATTGAGGACAGTCTGACCCCTTCATATGTATCTTTATTTTTTTAGGGGTTTTGATGCTTGATTTGGGGTTTTACAAGTCTCTTCTTCGTTACTGATTATCAACGACATCCGACACAGTGTAGCGAAACACATGCAGTGGGAAGTGAAGGCTTTAGATCATCTAGCGACCTTGCAAGTTTGGTTTCTAGACCTCATGCATGGACCAAGGTGCCCATATCTTATACCAAGGTGTTCCAAGTGCCCTTATCCTTCTCCATGCGCCCTCAGTCTGCTTAGATAGCTTAGAACTACACTTTTTGGGCCTCGAAACAATCTTTCATATATTTTTTTTCATCCAGTATTTTCTGTGACATAGTCTCAAAGCATTTTCAAGTCAGCTAAACTCTTTATAACCCTCCTTTGCACATTAGGGTTTCATATTTTATCTACTTAGTTGTTTGGGTCACTTACCTTATTCATTTATTTTTTATTTACTACTTTTCATAACATCTAGATTAAACTAGAATACATCACCATTATTTTCCATTTTATTTTAATCACATGGAAAACAAGTTGGTTCACAACTATGTTTAATGATATGTCAATGTGAAGAATATTAAAGGAATAAAAAACTTCAAGGAGTCCCAAACATCATTTATACATTGTTTTATTCTCTAATTATTTGCAAAGTACACCCTTTTAGATATGTTGTATGATTAGTTCCAAGTCACCTTTGATAATAAGATCCTTTGTTTTGAATTTAGAGGTCATGTTTAAGCCCAATCAATAAAGATCCATGCTCTACTACATTATTAATACATTAAAATTTTGATTTGTAAGAAAATATAAACACAATAGATTTTGTAGAATATAGAATAATTACACAACTCTCTGCCCCTCCTTTTAAAAGTTCCCCATCAAAGAACATATTCCAAGAACCATCAAATTTCATACTACAAATTTGAGGGAATCCAAGAACCATCAATTTTCATACTGCAGATATGAGGGAAGCAACTAGAGTCAACCAGATTCTCAATAAAACAAGTACTCCCCACAAAATATTACTATATCCACATCAATATATAATATTCCCATCTAATTTTTTTTTCACTAACAAGATATTCATAAAGATACTCAAGAATAGGTAAAGGTTACATTCAAACAAATGACAATAGAAAATATATCCATAATCTATAAGTTAGTTTCTCTCAAGGATAATAATTTTTTTTAAAGGAAATCTTATATAAATGAATCCACGATCATAATTGTTGAAATATTATGAGTTTACATGTATAAAGTGAGATTTGAGAAAAGTGTGGAGTTGAATGGAAATTTTAAGAAAAGAAAGTGGTCATATGAACTAAGACCATGGATTGACTCAATTGGGCAAGGAGTCACCAACATTTAGGGCATGTAAGCTAATGATAACCAAACGAAGAAAAAAATATACAAAATTATTATACATCCTACCATACATTTAGATAAATAATAGAATGGTCCCACATGTACCATCGTTACTCGTCAGAAAAAAATATTTTAGGATGACAGTACACTTATATTGGGATGATTACAAAAGATACAATGAAATGAAGATGATCTGTAAAACTTCTACTTTGGAACTCTACAAAATCACACAATTATGTTGTTCTAATTTCAACTTTGGAAAATGACAAATTTTCTTGAGAATTAGAGCTTAGTGACTGATTATCTAGTGATATAGAAAGGATATTGTAGAGAATAGGAAAGAATTCAAACTTCAACAGCAACAATTTTATCCTATAAACCTCCAATGGAGGAAAACCAATCAGGAAGGGGGAAAATGCTCTTTCTTCCCACTTTTATTGGTCAATTATAGACAATTATAGATTATAAGAAGTAGAAAATGGAGACAACAATGTAAACCTCTCCCTTCTGTATGCTTGTTTGCTCTGTTTCTACATCTTGCTCCTATAATTCCACTCCAGCACTGAAGATCTTGCTCACTTTCTCTCATTAAACTTATAAATTTTCTCTTTGATCTCTTTGGATCTTTGAATGTTGAATTCTCTTGCTCCTCCTTGTATTTATATCCTTCTCCCATGTTCTCCTATGCACTGGATAATGGGGAAAGGTTAGGGATGGAAGACACACATTCAGAGCACTTAAAATTCGAGTCCATACTTGCTCCACTCTTCTTTTCTATTCAGAAGTGTCAAGATCTGCCTCACTGAGTAGACCGACGGTTTCAAGACCGTCGCTCTGCACAGAGTGGTGGTTCTATCCAGAACCTTCATTTACCTCATTTTCATCATTTTATTCAATTTTCCTTCTTGGTGTTGATGGAATTGATGAAGTGGTGTGTTTTTCTGGATCCCTATGGATCATACCTCCCCTGCTTAGGAGGTTTTTGGGCCTTGTTATCCATTTTTTGCACACTTGAGGAAAAAATGGACAACAAGGGTACACTGGACTACAACACCGATAAAGTCCTTTCATATAAATTGGGGGCCTATATGCAGTTTTTTATGCTTCACGAGTGTTTATGGTATTCCGAGAGGTTCTAAGATCATTTCAAGCTATTTACTCTTGTTTTTTGATCTTGGATGTTCATGTTTGCTTAGAGCAAGGAAAGTGGTCATCATGGGTATAAATTAACCAAAATTGATAAAACATGTTTAAAGGCCTTATTGTATTGCCATTTTCCTCCAAGGTTGAGGAAAAAGCCACGAGGGTCACATCCCAGGGAAAAAATCATGATTTGAGAAGCTCTTTGTATTAAGCTAAAAAGGGAGCTCGTGCATTCAACACATGATTAAGCTCTCACCTAATGGTATATCTCATTGATCAAGCCCATAAGCGAACTCAGGGTTAAAACCCAAGACAAATTTGGGTTGAGATTTGAATGAACTCAGGCTTGGTGTTTGAAATTCTCTACAAGGAATGGATCGACACAGTCACTCTACATGTAGGAAGTGATAGCAAGCCACTATATACCTATGCCTTTGCTCGGTTGTGTCAAGTTACTAAGAGGAAACCAACCCATGCATGGTGAAGGGCAATAAGATTGGTGGATTTGTCATCAAAATCCAAGAAGTAATACTTGGAAGGAGAACTCACATGAGTTGAGCTTGCAAGAAACATCAATACTAGTCGAGTTTGGCATGTCAAGCTTGAAGTGGCCCATAAGCTAGGGATTATAGGAGGATCAATTCACTCAGGATGAGTTCACAAGTGCATTTCAAAAAAGTTTGCAAAAAGGATGAAATTATAGAGGAATTTATCTAAGTGACAAGATCATGAGGTGATGTCTCAAGTCGAGCTCATAGGCCATGGCACAGGGAAAGGTGAGATTGAAGTCAATTCATTTTCAAGAGCTCGCAGTGATATGCTATTAAATGAGAAGATCGGTTCTTCGAGCCAATCGTTAATGACGGGCTAGTTAATGGATTAATGGTGTGAGACACAATATTAATAATGATCTCATGCTTGGTGTTTGAGGTTAGGAGCATCAAGTCATGATGATGGAAGCATAATGAATGGAATTAGATGCATACATTGTGTGATCGAGCTATGGGAGTCGAGTAGTCAATAGCTCGACATTGTGATGTGTTAGGCTGGAAGCAGTAGCGGAGGAGGAAGTAGATTCAGTGAAACACAAACACTTTTTTTGTTGCACTTCAAAACATATGGATGAGAAAATCAGTTAACATGATAGATTTGTAGGCAAAATAGCTCAAAGTCTAGCCTTAGGAGTGATAATACATTAACGGGTTAAGTTCTCCATGGTCACACAAAGTAGTGGAATTACATCGGGGGGATCTCGATTAAGGAATCAGACAATGAAATACTAAATGGAGTTGAATAACAGGATCTCCAAGAAATTAGATGTGCCTTAAAATGTTCATGAGATCAGGTCGAGCTCGTGAAGAGCTTGGAAAATGTGAGTGAGCTACTCGACAGCGTAAACTTAGTACAGGACAAATATTTTGTCTAGTGCTTGGCTTAGTGGCCATGAACATGGAGTGCATCGTATGTGCGAGTAAAATGGCTCATTAGTGAATGAATTGGCCACATTAGGAGTAGCAAAGTATGACTTTCTAGAATGATGTACTCACAGATGCATGGAGAGAGGTAGAATGGATCGAGCTGAGTTTAAATAAGAATGCATCACAAAATGCTGTAGAATACATAGTTCAAGTTGAGGATAAAATCACGATGAAACTCGATGCCCCAGTGAGTTGGAATTGGAAGTTGACTCAGGTTGATTTGTTAGAATTCTCGCATGTCAGTTATTGGAACAAATATAGAAAAGCGTAGCAGAGATATTTGGGCACAACATCAGCTCGATGACATAAAGGTATATACTGGGTGCTCAGAGTGAGTAGTAGGTTTGATTCGAGCCGAAGGAATGGTCATTAAATGGAAACCTGGCTCAACATTGGAAATAAAGAGAGCTCGTAAGGGTAGAGGTGACTTTACAATAGGTAGTTCAAGCCAGGTTTGGAGCTCGTTGTAGGAATGTGGGAAGTAGCGATTCGTAGTATTGGAGTTTCAGATGATGATCTCATAGTCAAGTAGAGCTCGGTTGAGCTGAGATCAAAACAGGTTTGAGTTCGCAGGAGCTCAAGTTTGATGCTTTAAGGACAGAAATTGAGCTAAGGGTTCGAGTACGTAAGAGAGTAAACGGAAAGGTTTGAATCTCAGAGCTTGTGCAACGAGCTAACTAGAGTGGTAATTCCAAACTTTGGGAGTAATCTAAGTTCAGACTTTCTGGCGAATCATTCACCAAAAAAAATCATTAATTCCCCAAAATACAAAATCTAATGTTGAGAGTATAAGGAACTCAAAAAAAATATTTAACTATTATTTTAATAAAATGGGGATAAATTCAAATTTAAATTTGTGAAGTCGTTATCAATAATTTGGTTAAGCACGGTGCCCTGGATGCCCTAAAAATAACTTTCGCTCAGGAAGACATAACTTTCTCCTAGATTGTCCATTTTTTTCAAAATTATAGTCGTTGGAATTTGGAGAATGAGATATACGTGATAGAATCACCAGAAGATGAATTTTTAGAATTTTTTCATTCCAAATTTGCAAGTTTTCCTTGTTCCTTGAGTGGTGCCTCGAAAGCAGGAGGTGTAATTAATGAAGCAAACATGGCCAACAATAGTGATTAGTTGTTTCCTACATTTTGGCCTAGATTATAGGGTTTCTTCCTTATTTCTCTCAACAAATCATAATTTTCTATAAATGTAAATGGGGTGCTTATTCAAAAGGAGTTAGACATTCTTCCAAAGCTTCCCCTCTCTTCACAAGCTGAGATGTTGTGAATTTGTAGGCTCTCAAGCCTTTCTTCATCTAAAATTGTAATGGCAGCCTATGCCTTTTCCCCGCTAGTAATGATGCATTGTGCAAGTGCTTGAAGTAATGATAATTATGTTTTGTGATCAATTGTATGTCCTTACATGATTTTTCTACTTCTATTTTCCTCTCTCATGTTTACAGGTGAATTATGTAACCAGGGTTTCTTTTGCAAGTTTTGGAGATCATTGTGCTTATCAAAGGAGTGAAGTATTGTATGTAAATTGGGTTTGTAATGCATGTTCATTCTTCCTCATGATCATCTCTCTTCATCGGCAAGCCAAAATTTTGTCTAGAAAAACCCTTTCTTGGTGTATCACCACTTCTAGTTTAGGTTTTATTTCTTGCAAATCTCTCTCCCTAATCCATTGAAATGTTAGCATAGGTCTAGTTAGCTATTTTCTTGCATTAGGAGTAGTGTAGTGCTTAGTTTATAGGAAGAGGAAGTGATCCTTTCTCCAGAGGTTCACCTCAAGCCCAAGTCCCACAGCTTGAGAGGTGATCCCATGTTACCCAATCACACCGAATGTCATGTTCACCTTCAGGCCATTCGGGGGGTGCAGTGATTTGGTGATAACAGTTTTTTGGCACGCCCAAGTGGGACTACTTTTTCACAGGTATCCCATTGAGTCATATATTTCATAGGTGTGTGTATTTGTGTTCACTTAATTTCATTAAGTTGTTGTGCTCTTAGTGAAATTTCAGCCTTAGGAGGTATACCCAAGCACAATTGGCTGACTCCATTGGTCAAAGTAACCCACTCTTTGTGTTGCAGACCTTCTTTTTACCCATTTCCATCTAGTTTTCTTCCACATCTTTCCATTTTTCTCCCATTCATGAAGCTGTGCAATCATGGCTTCATTTCCATAGTTGAGTTCCCACTTGCACCAACAGCAAGCAGTACTTTCCATCTTCAAGTTATTTTAACCCACCTCCAGCTCCATTTTATGATGAAAATCAACAACATGCATATCCCTATAAGCAAAGCCATGGTCAGTTTGGTTTTTCACCTAACTATGTAGCTTTTCAAGAGAAGGAACATGCAGATGATGGAGGCTATCCCACAGATGAAGATGTAAAGTTGCAACTTAAGATGCAAAAAATGGAGGCAGGTATGGTACAATCTAGAGCCACATCTCAAATGAAGGCATTCAAGAATTGGCTTCAGGATACCTTGTCCATGGGTTGGCCCTATGCCAAAGTTTGATATCTTGTAGGAAAAGATTGATTTTATGACTTGAATGTTGCCTCAACTTGAAGGTTGGATCGAAGAAATAGAGGCCTATGAGTTTAATGCAATGTAATCTTGTCGATGGGTAATTCCTACACCACCACCTCAGATTCCTCTTTCCTAATTCCCAGTCAATGTCATTTCAGTCTAAACCTCAAATTCCAAGCTTTTCACTAGTTTCCCATGTTGAGAATTCCATTCCTTCATTCCTATCTTTCCATCCCATCATGAATCTTTTTTTCCTCATTCTTCCAAAGTTCCTTCTTTTCTACAAAGGCCACCAAGACAAGAAGTTGTACCTCTTCCGCTATCTCAAAACAATGAGGGAAGTCATTGAATCCCAACCCACCCTCCTCTTATAGTTTCAAATCCATTTTGGGAAGAACATGAGTTATACTGAAGATGAAGAGGAGAATGTTAAGGAGCTTAATAAGGATGAAATTTCAAAAAATTTGAAGGAGTGGGCTACAATATTGAATGTAAAGCAAGTTCCTCTCATAACTCAACCTCTATCCAAGGTTGAGATTCAAGAGTAGATGGTGGAGACTAAGTTTACACAAGAACAAGTACAAGAGGATGATGAGCATCATTCTACCTGTTCAGAGTGCAACATACATGTTGGCACTATGTTTGTGGAGACTATTGATTCCTCACCAATTGCAAATTCAGTTGAAGAAGAGAATGTGCAAGCTGAAGAAGAAGGAATCTCAAGTGTACAAGGTGAATTTTATGAGTGCAATGATCCTAATTGCCAGGCATGTCAAGAACTTGCTGCATTTATGAAACATTGTAGCAACTTGACAATATCCTCATCGAATGCAACAACTGACCATAGTGGGATTCTTTCCATGGTGGAATCAAAAGTTTCAAGTGTAGATTATACCATGCAGGAAGTTTCAAATTCTTCCCCTTCTTCATATTTTCAAAACTCTGTTTTCTTAGATGAATTTGATCTTGTAAATTTTATGTTTGAAGACAAGGAAGGTCATGGAGAATCATCTGCTAATTCAGGAAACATCATAAGGGAGGTTGAACCCTTTTCATAGCTGGAGAACAAAGAAGCAAGTTGTCTATCAGATTTGGAGGAGTATTTGGATGAAAAAGGACCTATGGAAATACCCATTTCTGTTATTCCATTATCTAGCCTTCAATGTAAGTTACCTAGTGCTATGCAAGGAAATACTCAAGGACCACTTGTAGTTTCAAGTTATCCTCTTGAATTTGAATTGGAATAATTGGATCTTCTACAATATTCATTGAATGAAGAAAGAGAGGAGCATGCGGGAGAGAAACTAAGTCAAATTCGGAGGCTTTGGGAAAAGATGACATTATTGAGAGTTTCTTTCTCTCAATTGTGGAGTCATATTTTATTTAATGAACAAGTGATGGTGGAAGAAAACCAAGGAGGTCTTGCTTCCCGTAAATGTCCTAAAAAATAGTAGGTGAAATAATTTGATCTTGCAGGTTTCATGTGGGATAAAGAGGTTAGAGATGCAGAACAAATTTGTTTTCAGATACAAGTGGAATTCCTATATGAGAAATACTCTTTAAACACTTGCAGAGATTTTCAAGTGGTTCCATTGGAGTTTGTATGTGGTCCAAAGTAGTTGCATGTCATGAAGGAACTTCTTGTTATCAAAGGAGGGAAAAGGAATGAAGAAGATATCACTTTCATACCATTCACATAGGTGGAAGATCAGTTGTTTATAAATGCTAAACAAGAGAAAAGTCAACTCATGGATCATCATTTTTTTCAAGGAAGTCTTCCAGTAGAATTTCTTGTCAAAGTTTGAAGCTCAGAGTAGAAGGCATATTCAAAAGGTCAGACCATGTCCCATAAGGTATTTGGCTTCTTTGGAGCCAAACGAGAAGTCACAGCTAGTCACATTCATTTCAGAATGTGAGGATGAGTTTCACAGTCCAAGATTCAGTTGTAATGCCTCTACAAAACAAATGCAGAGCAACTAAAAGAGGCATATTTTTCTTTTCCCAGTTGATGCCTTAGTGAGCCAAGTGGAGAATTGGGCTTGTTTTAGTTTTTCACTTTCAGTTTCAGCCATGTCCATTGTCACATCATTTGCATGGCTTCCCATTGTAAGGAGCGGAAGCTATTTTTCCCAACCAGTTGCAGGGTTTTTTTAGTTCACTATGTTTCTAGTTAGTGTAGGGTAGTAATAGGTTTTTTTTTTAAGAATAAGTGCCTAACACACTCTGCATGTTTCATTTGAGGCATGTATGGTTTTAAGTTTTGGTGTGTGTTGTGTTTCACCATCACTCTTGCATAGTGCATGTAGAAATTCCACAAGAGAGAGAAAATTCAATCAGTACTCTACAAAGCTCCATAATGTTCCAATTCAGAAAATGTTTCATTCGGAACCCTATAATGTGTTTTGTAAGCTAGGCCTTTACCTGATTCAGTTTTTTTGTACCTGTAATATTATGTTCCAGGACGGGTTCATTTATTATCCTTCATTTTGTAGCAGTCATTCCAAGTTTGGGATGTAGGATGCAGTACATGTTCAGAAACTTGGGAACAAGAAACTCACGATTCAAGATCAGTTTTTGGATTAATAGTGACTCCATGCCCAATGAACATACAAGGCTACTGGACTAATGTCTTAGCAGGAACAAGCATCCCCAAGAGGTCACCAAAAATGTTATCCATTTTTGCATCCCTTCGAGGTAAAAATTGGACAATGAGGGTACATTTGTACCCTAGAATTAAATCCTTTCATAGAACTAGGTGACTAACAGGCAAATGTTTGTGCTTCGAGAGTGTTTATGGTACACCAAGAAAATTTAGAATCTATCTTCGAGCTATTTACTCTTGTTTTCTGATCTTGGATGCTCATGTTTGAAAATAGAGCAAGGAAAGTGGTCATCATGGGTATAAATTAACCAAAATTGATAAAAACATGTTTAGTAAGGCCTTATTTTATTTCCATTTTCCTCCAGGGTTCCCTGCTGAAAAGCCATGAGGGTTACATCCCATGGGAAAAGAATCATGATTTGAGAAGATCTTTGTATTAATCTAAAAAGGGAGCTTGTGCATTCAGCACGTGATCGAGCTCTCACCTAATGGTATAGCTTGTTGATCGAGCCCATAAGCAAACTTGGGGTTAAAAACCAAGACAAATTTGGGTTGATCTTTGAATGAACTCAGGCTTGGTGTTTGAAATGTTCTATAGGGAATGGATCGACACAGTCTTTCTACACATGAAGTGATAACAAGACATTATATACCTATGGCCTTTGCTCACATGTTGTGATCGAGTTACTCAGAGGAAACCAACCCATGCATGGTGAAGGATGATAACTGCCTATGGTGGATTGTATATCATCAAAATCCAGGAAGTAATACTTGGAAGGAGAACTCGCATAAGTTGAGCTTGTAAGAAAGAGGAATACTTGTCGAGTTTGGCAATGTTGAGCTCAAAGTGGCCCATAAGCTAGGGATTATAGGAAGATCAATTCACTTAGGATGAGTTCAAAAGGCATTTCGAGAAAATTTTAGAGAATCAAAAAGGCCATGAAATTATAGAGGCATTTAACTAAGTGACAAGATCATGAAGGTGATGTCTCAATTCAACCTCATAGGCCATGGGGAAACAAGTAAAGGTGAGATCGAAGTTGATTCGTTTTCAAGAGCTCACAGTGATATGAAATTGTTAAATGAGGAGATCTCAAGGAGTCTTCGAGCCAATCGTTAATGGTGGGCTAGTTGGATGGCTTAATGGCAATGAGACACAATATTAATAATGATCTCATGTCTGGTGTTTGAGGTTAGGAGCATCAATTCATGAGGATGGAAGCATATGAATGGAATTAGATGCATACATTGTGCAATCGAGCTATGTGAGTGGAGCAGTCAATAGCTCAACATTGTGATGTGTTAGCCTGGAAGCAGTAGCCATTCAGGAGGAAGTAGGATCTCAGTGAAACATTTGCACTTTGTTAAGTTACACTTAAAAACATCTGGATAAGAAAATCAGTGAACAAGATGGATTCGTAGGTAGAATAGCTCAAAATGTAGCCTTAGGAGTGATAATACATTAACAGGTCGAGTTCTCCATGATCACACAAAGTAGTGGAATTAGCATGGGTTTGGGGCTCTCGATTAAGGACTTGGAAAATGAAATACTAAATGGAGTTGAATAATTTACTGAAACTCCAAGAAATTAGATGTGCCTTAAAATGTGCATGAGATCAGGTCAAGTTGTGAAGAGCCTAGACAGATGTGAGCGAGCTACTCGATAGCGTAAATTCAGTACATAGGATAAATCTTTTGTTTGGTGCTTGGCTGTGGCCATGAACATGGAGTGCATCATAGGATGAGGGTAAAAGGGCTCATAATTGAATGAATCTGCCACATTAGGAGTAGCAAAGTATAACTCGGTCAGAATGATGTACTCACAGACGCTTATGGAAGAGAGGTAATGAATGGCTTAGAGCGAGTTTAAATAAGAATGCATCATAGAATATTATAGAATACATAGTTTGAGTTGAGGATAAAATCACGGTGAAACTCGATGCCCCAGTGAATTGGTGTTGGGATTCGATCGATTTGATTGGTTAGAATGCTGGCATGGTCAGTTATTGGAACAACTATACAAAATCATAGCAAAGAGATTCAGCGCACAACGTTAGCTTGATGACGTAAAGGTATATACCTAGTGCTCAGGGCGAGCAATAAGTTCAATCCAAGCCAGAGGAATGGTCATTAAATGGATACATGGATCAACATTGAAAATAAAGAGAACTCATAAGGGTCAGAGGTGACTTTGCAATAGGTAGTTCGAGCCAGGTTTGGAGATCGTTGTAGGAATGTGGGAAGTATCAGTTCATAGTATTGGAGTTTCAGATGATGATATCACAGTCGAGTAGAGCTCGGTCAAGCCGAGATAAAAACAAGGCACGAGTTCGCAGGAGCTCAAGTTTGATGCTTTGAGGACAGAAAAGAGCTCAAAAAGGGGTCACTCAGTGGAGTACGCGGGAGAGTAAATGGAAAGGTTTGAATCTCAGAGCTTGTGCAAAGAGCTAACTGGAGTGGTAATTCCAAACTTTGGGAGTAATCTGAGTTCAAACTTTCTGGCGAGTCATTCACCAAAACAATTCATTGATTCCTTCCAAAATGCACAAAATCTAATGTATGAGAGTATAAGGACTTCTCAAAAAAATATTAAAATATTATTTTAATAAAATGGGGATAAATTCAAATTTAAATTTATGAAGCATCATGTTATCAGCAAGTTGGTTAAGCACAGTGACCCGGAATGCCCTAAAAACAATTTTCGCTCAGGAAGACATAACTTTCTCTGGATTGTCCGTTTTTTACAAAATTATAGTCATTGGAATTGAGAGAATGAAGAGATACGTCCATGAAATCACCAGAAGATGAATTTTTAGAATTTTTTCATTCCAAATTTGACAGGTTTTCCTTGTTCCTTGAGTGGTGCCTCGAAAGGTGGAGGTGTAATTAATGAAGCAAACATGGCCAACAACAGTGATTAGTTGTTTCCTACATTTTGGTCTAGATTCTAGGGTTTCTTCCTTATTTCTCTCAACAACTCAGCAATTTTCTATAAATGTAAATGGGGTGCTTATTCTAAAGGAGTTAGACATTCTTCCAAATCTTCCCCTCTATTCACAAGCTGAGATGTTGTGAATTTGTAGGCTCTCAAGCCTTTTTCATCTAAAATTGTAATGGCATCCTATGCCTTTTCCCCATGTAATGATTCACTGTACAAGTGCTTGAAGTAATGATAATTATGTTTTGTGATCAATTGTATGTCCTTACATGATTTTTTCTGCTTCTATTTTCCTCTCTCATGTTTACAGGTGAACTATGCAACCAGGGTTTCTTTTGCAAGTTTTGGAGATCATTGTGCTTACCAAGGAGTGAAGTATTGTATGTAAATTGGGTTTGTAATGCATGTTCATTCTTCCTCATGATCATCTCTCTTCATCGGCAAGGTGAAATTTTGTCTAGCAAAATCCCTTTCTTGGTGCATCACCACTTATAATTTATGGTTTTATTTCTTGCAAATATCTCTCCCTGATCCCTTGGAAATGTTAGCATAGGTCTAGTTAGCCATTTTCTTGCATTATGAGTAGTGTAGTGCTTAGTTTAGGAAGAGGAAGCTGAACTTTCTTCGGAGGTTCACCTCAAGCCCAAGTCCCACAAGCTTGAGAGGTGATCCCATGTTACCCAATCACACCAAATGTTGCACCTTCACCTTCAGGAAATTCGGGGGGGTGCAGTGATTTGGTGATAACAATCCCACAAAATCTTAGTGGTGGAGTGGTAGCATAATCAACTCCCTCTCTTGCTCCTTTGAGTACCACCGAGTCTACCTTGGTGTCTTCTCTCATTCAACCTGCCAAGACTCCTGTGGATCTCTGGTTTTTTTCTCCAGTGCTACATCCTCCTCCGATTTTCCTCGAGTACCATCCTCTTTAGAAGGAAGCTTTTGTATCTTTCCTTCTTTTTCATGCATAGATGTCATTAGTAGGTTTGAGCTCTTGCAACTTGTTATCATGTGCATCTACGTGAAGTATGGCCTGGAGGTTTCTTTTTCCAACCTACTCAAGTATGGCCAATGTCCCATATTGTAGTGGTTTAGTCCTTCTTACTTTTCTTTGTCTTTTGAGATGGATTGGCCAAATCCTCTCCATGTACATTGCTACTATAGTCACCATTGTTCCTTGTATCTCCTCCTCCTTCTTGCCCCACGGTTAGGCCTAGTGAATCAATAAGTAGATACGATGAATGCATAACATAAGTTTTTTTTTCTCTTTGAATGAGAAGTTCCTGTGGTGGCTTCTTCTGTAAAAACTGACAATTTCTATCCAAAATATATGTGCTCTCAAGTCCATTTTTATTTTCTTCTAATGAAAGTAAACAAAACTAATGATTTTCCTGAATAAGTCTTTGTGTTTGGTTGGCACTTACCATAGCCTTCTTTGATTTGCTCTAGTGTGTCCTAGATGTTGAAACTGACTCCATCCTTGACCCATCTATACAAGTTCTCCCTCCTTGTGAACACAACATCCCTAGACATAGAAGTAAGGACTTACAAAGACTATGTCAAATGCATCAAGTGGAATGATATCAACCTCTAATACATCAATATATTGGGTATTTATCCAAAACTGAAACTTACACTTTCTTATAGCTTGTATCTCTACACCTCTCTTCACCCATCCCAATGGGTATGGATGTGGATGTGGCGTAAGTATCTAGGCCAAAATGTTCTACAACCGCATTAGAAATCAGATATTGACTGAGAACCAGAATCTACTAAAGTGTTTACCTTAGTCTTCTTGATTTGGATTCTGAATCGAAATAGCTTACTCATCTCTTCTTCTTTTGCTACCCCGTACATGTTAGTGGTCGTGCATCCTAACCTTTCATCTACATTTGAATCATCCTCAATCTCCACCTCTCCTTCTATCTTCACAACGACCCATGGATTTCTTGGAATCCTTGGTTCGGTGCTTTGGGTGTAATTCCATATGCAACTTCCAACATGTGGTGTCAATATTTACATTTATATCACAATTCTTACATAAATTCTTAGGATCTTTACAAGTATGCAAAGCAATAGCAACATGTTTACCTTTCCATTTACCTCTGCTACTTGTCTTCCCTTGTTATTTCTCTTGTTGATCTATTGACTGGTATCTCTTTGGCTCTATTTCTCCTCGCTTCTTCTCGTCCTCAATGTAATATGCTTGTACACAAGCTTCATTGAGATCCTTGGGCTTCATGGAGATTACCTTCTTCCGAAGGTGAGTGTGAAGTCCTTCCAAAATACTTGGTCAGAATTTCCTCATCCTCCAAGTCCATATTAAGCAACATGGCTTGTCTCTGAAATTCTGTAGTGTAATCTTGCACGCTTTGACAGTTTGCCCTACCTAAAGTACTGCCACTTAATCATCATGTCAATCTTATGGACAATAGGGTAGAAGTTAGCTCTAATCAATTCTTTAAAACCTTTCCAAGTACCGACAATAGGACGTTTCTTCTTCTCACAAGTGGCTAGATGGTTTTCCCACCAAACCAGAGCATGACCTTCCATTTTGAGACGTGCAAAGGTGATCCTTTGTGCCTCAATGACATTATGCACGCTAAAATAGACTTCCAACTATTTTATCCATTTATCCAATAATTATGCATCTACTTGTCCTTCAAAATTCTTTATTTCAACTTTTGATTTCGACTTTAAAAGGTGTATGGGAAGATTTTACCTTCTCACTAACAATTGGCGTCTCTTCTTCACGCTCTTCCCATTCTTCCTCTTCGTGGCTCTTTCTGATACCGAATTTTTTTTTTATAGTGCTCAAACCACTGATTCCATGGAATATTTCTTAACCAAAGTTGTCTTTTGCATATCTGAAATCTCTTCTTGTTTTCTATGCAACCTATCCATCATGGTCTCTCAGTATCTCGACTCTATGGACACAAGTTCTCTTGCTCCATTTGAGATCGAATTATCTATTTCCACTTCTTCGTAGAAATATCTGCCTTGCAAGGTAAAAAAAAATTTCCTTTGGACCTTGTACCTATCATACAAATTATAAGAAAGAATCAAATTCCACGGTCCTGGATATATAATCAGCTCTGATACCAAAATGATCTATAAAACTTCTACTGTGGAACTCTACGAAATCACACAATTTTGTTGTTCTACTTTCAACTTTGGAAAATGACATATTTGCTTGAGAATTAGATCTTAGTGATTGATTATCTAGTGCTATAGAAAGGAAATTGTAGAGAATAGGAAATAATTCAAACTTCAACACCAACAATTTTATCCTGGAAACCTCCAATGGAGGAAAAACTAGTTGGGAAGGGAAAAATGCTCTTTCTTCCCATTTTTATTGGTCAATTACAGATAATTACGGATTACAAGAAGTAGAAAATGGAGACAATAATGTAAACCTCTCCCTTCCTATGCTTTCTTTCTTTGTTTCTACACCTTCCTCCTACTAATTCCACTCTAACATTAAATAACTTGCTCACTTGCTCTCATTAAACTTATAACGTTGCTCTTTGATCTCTTTGGATCTTTGATTGCTGAATTCTCTTGCTCAAATCCTTGTATTTATAGCCTTCTCTCATGTCCTCATGTGCACTGGAGAAAGGGAAAGGTTAGGGAGGGAAGAGACACATTCGGGTGCTTCAAATTTGCGTCCATACGTGCTCCATTCTTATTTTTTGTTCAAAATTGTCAGGACAACTGCCCTGAATAGACCGGTGGTTTCAAGACCACTGCCTTGGCTGGGTGGCGGTTATAAGAACACCACCCCTGTAGGCTGGAGGTTTTGTACATAGCATCAGTTCTGTCCAGAACCTCTGTTTACCTAATTTCCTTCATTTTCTTCGATTCTCCTTCTTGGTGTTGATGGAACTGATGAAGTGGTGTGTTTTTCTGGATCCATATGGATTAGAAGACGTGCAAGAATTTTATAATTCAAAACTCATACATGTTTATACAATAGAAATAAATGTTTCATTCCCAAACAATAATCTAAAAATTCAAAGCCTTTTGATGAAAATCACAACACTTCCTGAACATGATTTAATATTTACTCTTTTAACCAATAAAGACTATCACCATTCAATTAATCATTAAAATTGGGAAATAAAATGCTACAATTATGACAACCAAGTTTTCTCAGTAGCCAAAAGATCATTATCGATATTTTATTCTCCTTTTATTAAATTTCCCTTTACAAACGTGCATGGAAAAGGTGCTCAGAATATTATACCAAGAGAAATTACTGGCTAGGATAAATTTATAAGTCATATCTACTTGAAAATAAATTATCCACCATTAAGAGGGAGGATAGCAGCACGCTTATATCACTTTGCTAAATCAACCTTGAAGAAAAAAAGGTTTTGTCTTAAAATAGCCAATTTTTGCATTAGAAATGTCTTGTGAGAAAATGCAAATGGTGATCCACAAGGGGAAAGACATGTGCATCTTTAAAATTGGGAGAACAAATAACCAAAATGTTGTCCACTTGTTAATGAGATCAAGAATTCCAATTTAGAACATCATGATAACATATCTTTTTAATTTATCGTTTGAATAACTCCTTAGCATGCTTTGGTGGGGACCAAAGGTGATAAACAACTTGGAAACATATTTTAGAAGAAATCATAACAACCCAAAGGTTCCATAAAGTAATTTTAGGTGGTATTGAAGATAAAAAGGCTTTCAAAACTTTTGTCATAAAATGGCCTACAAATATCTTATCAATTTCTCCAAAAACAATCATTGAGTATCTCTCTTCATAACCTTTCAAACGGTACCAATTTTTTTGTTATTTGGAGCTCGAATAAAAAGTTGTGCCCAAAAAACCAAGTTGTTGTTCATTTATATGGAGTTTCCATTTTGATGTCCTGGAGGTCATCTTCCTTGTTATTTGGATGTCAAATTTAACCTCATGTATACTACCTATATCTAACTACAACATGCCACGTACTCCTTGCTTAACCCTACCTGAATTCGAAACTCTTACCGATCTTTGCCATGTGGCGGAAATCAATTTCACATCTCCATGAAAAAAATCAAGTCTTGGGTCTAGGCTTCTACATTTTCTCTTAACACCAATAAGAAACACTTCACCACCATTGGTGCCTCTATCTTTGATGAGCTCTTTGGATTTGATTCTTTGTTTCATGATTACACTGATTGTTGACACTTAGAAATCATCAATTTCATCTCTTCATTACCTAGGTTGTATCTCCTCATGTCACTGATTTCCTCCATGCGGCCTTCATCGGTGCCATTTTCTTCAAATTTATGCCTATCTACTTTGTTTCATGAATGGGTGAGATTTTTCACTCATCGAGGAACCTATGTAGTAGGAGAATTAGAAATTTTACCTTTCCATAAACCTTTACTTTAAACTAATTGAAGAAACGTGGCTATGAGGAAACTTGGCTTAGATTGGTTAGTTAACCAATTTTACCCACAAGCCACCCATATAGCTTAAAATTGAAATTCCCCTTAGTAAAGGAATTCAATAATTTAACCATCTACTTCCCATTTTGAGGCTCAATTTAACTCAAAATTGGTAATGTTTTTTGGAGTGGCCTGTAAAGACCTAGAGTTAACCTGTGAAATAATTTTAGACAAAATTATGTCACTTAGATACTTTTAAAAGGTGTTTAATATATCAATTCAAGCCCTTTAACTTCAAGATTTAATCATAAGGCTCCAAAGATTGCAATGATCAATTTTGGGTGCCAACAGGAATAATATGAGTTATGGAATACGTGTGTGGCATGCATGTATTTAATTATGACCTTTTTATTTCCAAATTTCCATTAATGTCTTCATTTTATCTAAAAAAATAAATCTTTTCCAAGTGAAATCCTTAACACAATAAAAAATTAAAATATTAAAATAACAAATCTCAATTTATACCAATGGTCTTTGATGGACCAATCTTTGGCACGTGCAGTGAACAGTTGTCCTACCTACCAATCAAAGTACAAATAGTTCTTGTGTATGAAGGACATGGGCGTCATTTCTTCCCAATCTACAAAAAAATAACATGGTCTAGTGTATTTAGACAGTTGGATTTCGAACATAGAACCTATTAGATTATTCCCATTTCTTATTTTGACCCCTTTAAGTGCAAATTCCAAACACGTGAAAAATTCAAGCGAGATGGAGACAATAATGTGGATCAAAAATAACCATTATTATTTTGGTAGGGATAATATGAGTCGTGGAATAAGTGTGGGAAATCCAGGTATTTAATTCCCACATGATTACTCTCCTGAGCTGAGTCTTCGGTCTACCCTCTGCCAGGATTTTCCACCCATGGATGTATCAATTTATCTGTATCATCCTTGTCAAGAGAGATTTTTTGAATTAGACCACCATCATCAGTGATACTCTTCACAAATAATTGATCGAAGTGAAGATGACTTGATGTTTCTACATGACATCATACTCGACTTATGCAGTGGCTAGAAGGAAGCTATTTTCAGGGCTAGAAACAAAAGGAGTCATGGGTCCATCAAAAAATTTCTTCCATCATTATCCATAGTTAAGTTTCAAAAATATATCTCATCATTTTAGGAGAGTTAACGATGCATTCACCTTCCGCGTGATTCAAAACTTGAATAGGAATACAGAGGAAAGATTCTATAAAGATTCCATGGATGTCATTTCCCAGTGGGGAACATGGTTTATTCAATGTTCGTCTGTTTCCTACATTCGTGTGAGTGGATTTGTAGGTACTCCATAGAAGCTTCCTAAGTATGTCAATGACAAGTGGACATTGATGGAGCTTGCACGACAACTATTCCAATTTCATTGTCTTCTCAATGACAAGCATCATTCATGCATTCATTTCCCAATCCAAATTGGGGAATACCAATGTCCAAATCTCTTCAGTGCACAACTCAGGGAGAAAGAGTTTTTCCCTCATCACTATTCACCCATATGTGAAGATATTTCAGTTTGATATCAATGGATATATGTAGAAGATTCTTGGAGAAAAGTATCAGCACAACCCTACTATGGAATATTTATGTGGTTCCTATTCAAATGAACATGAAGTGAGAAGGAAAGATTTTTCCCACCTGAACCCTTGCTCAAATCAAGGCCTTTTTCATCAAAAACCCTCCAAATTCATTGGTGGATGATGGTGAAGATGTTGTTGACCCTTCATATGATGTCCATTGCTTTCACTCCCTTGCCTCGAATTGACTGGACCAAAAGATATGAATTTTCTCTTAATAACAAGAATCAACCGATTCTCGAAAGAAGCATAGCTTGGTATGAACGGGAAACTTGTAAAGTTACCATCAATTCAAGTTCATACCTTAGGATTACAAAAAATTTCCAACTCGAGGAGGTCTCCAACTGACCAAATCTTCTTCTCAGTCAACCTCTGTGCCATCTACCCATATGCATCAAGGAAGAAAAGAGTGGTTTCCCAAATCCACTTCTTCAAAGAAGGTGTCACAAGGTGAAACATCCAAGGGGTCCTGGCCCTAGTGAAGGAAGAGAGCGTGTATCAAGAATTTCAACTTCAAGTAAGAGATTCTTCTACATCACATTGTTGATATCTCAAGGAAGTTCATAACAAACACTCCCCAGTCGTGTCTTGCACAAGATTCTACTCAAGTGCAAGTGGTCCAGATATCAAATGCTTCTGAACCTACAATTCACAAAGAGATTTCTCAAGGTCTCCCTGATGTTCAAGAGGTTAATATCGAGGTTATTTCTCTAGATATTGAATTTGTGGAAAGGATTCTCACAGAATCTAATGATATTGAGAACAATGTGAATGTTTCTTCGAACTCTAGGCCCCTGTATGCGGAATTGGTGAAGGATATTCCTTTCTTGGGTTGATTGTGATATCAAGAAAAGAAAGAGGGTTATCGAGGCAATTGACATTGAATTCGATGCCTTTTTCAATATTTTTAATGAGGTCATTCCTAAGAATCCTAAAGTGTTCTCATGAATAATGGTGGATGATGACAGGAAAAAATTTGTTGGATCTTGCCATCCCACAAGTTGACAAGGAATGTGATGCCATGACATCTGTTGATTATGAAGTTTATCCAGAATTGGACTTGGGAAGTCCACATTGGAAAGTGACATGGTGATGGCCCAAGATTCAATGGATATTGTGCTAAAGAGGCTTGAGAAATATAAATCTTAGAACTCTTAGCTCAAGGCCAAAAAGAATCAATTGGTGGATTATGTTCAACATCTGATAAATCCAATATCATCCACTTTCCCAGTACCCGATGCAGTGGCTTCCCCTGATGAAGAAACTCTCAATTTGTCAAAAGGAAATAAACACATTGGGCCATGTCACTAAATATTGGCTTTCAGAGATTCTCATTTTTGGGGAGAGATGATCAAAGTAGTCGTTAAGCTCCATGAAGATATTAGTGCATATCTTGATCCAATCCTTTCTTTTAAGGAAGATTTTTTTCTAACATATCAAATTTGGATGAGATATTGCCTAGTCTATAGGAGATGACAAGTATGAAATCTTCAACTTTAGCCATTGAAGGAATCCTTGAATTCGAAATGTTGAGGGACACACTTTCTTTGGTGTCTACATCTCAAATCAAGAAAGACACTTCTCGAGGATTCTATGATCCATTATGAGAGCATATGCAATGAAGCCTTCACTTCACTCACCTTGATTCAAGATTTCATAGCTGAGATCCCTTGTGATCTTGTAAATGAGAAAAATCAGAGGCATTCATCAGAACATGTTGAGGAGCAATTTTCACAATTGTTCAAAGACATGTATACTCCTGCCATCAATTTCTCTTCAGCTTCAATGGAACGTTGCATCAAATTAAAGAACTTGTTTGAGAATGTTTCAATCAAATATGGTCAATCTGAATGATATGCCAGGTAGGATCTTGGAATTGCAGGTGTTTTGTGAGGTTGTGCTTCGACGAGTGAACCTCTTGAGGAAGAAAAGATGTTCGAAAACATTGGGAAGGTTCAAATCCTTTCAATTGGTGAAGGCGGTGGATCCTAATTTCACTAATGGGATGAGGAGATAGATTTTTTGGTATCTAAAAAAGTGGGAGAGTCCATTTCTCATACGTTTGAGATAGGCGGACCCCACTTCAATGGATAAGGCACTAGTTTTATTCATATGTTAAATGGTATTTTAAGTGGGTTATTGTTAAACTCACTTTTGGAAAACTTTGGATAACTTAAGTGATTTCTATTTTTAGTTGCTTTTTATAAGTTGGTTGAAAAAGTCAAAGTCACTTAAGATCCCTATTTAATGTGCATGTGAAACCCTAACTACTTTGTAACCAACTTTTGGGTTATAAAAGGAAGTTGGAGGCTCATTTGTAAGGGTGACTTTGAGAGAGGAGAAGAAAATAATTTTTTATGCAAGCTTTACTTCAAGGAAAGAAACTTTGTGTTCTTTTGAGAAGACATTTTGGAGTTAATGAAATATGAACTTTGTGTCCCATTCATTGTCTCTTGTAACATTTGGTGTTCTTATGTTCATTAGATGTTAGCGTTTGAATCTTGCATGAAAATATTGTCTTGGATCTTATTGTCAACTATATTAATACATTGTTCTAGTTCACAATGAACAAGCTCTGATTATCTACTTGCTCATGTGTGTTCCCTTTTACTCATTCTTGTTTAGCTAACTCAAACTACATTTTATTTGTGTTAGTTATTCATTCGTTCTTTTCATGCAATATTAGGCTCTACTTTTACCTAACTCTTGCATGTTCCTTCCATTCATTCCTTTCCATTCCTTTCCTTCATTCCATTCCATCTCCCTCATTCACATTTCTTTCCATTGATGTTCCAAAACACCCCCCACATACAATTTTGAATGTATAGATGTAAATATAGTTTTGGTTTTCAATAAAGGCAACCTCACCTTCATTGAGGAGGGAATTCATTCCCATACTGTTGCATGTCATTTGCATGCGTGCAAATCCATATGCTAACAATTTTTGGTGACTCTACTGGGGATTCAAGAATCATTAACCAGTGCTTGGTTAAATATTTATGACTATCCCCTCTGCACAAGTTCCAGTTCTTCAACCAAATATTGTGCCCAATGAATATTTTCAAGGAGACATTGTTGCCAACCTTTGAATAGTAGCTTGGGAAAACTATGAAAAGCTTGCAGCAATTTGTGGCTATTGATAGATCCATTGATAGAGAAATCTACATTGAAGACCTTAGAAGAAGAGCACCCACACTTGTGGCCAAAAGACCTCCTAGACACATGTTGATCGTAGTACATCACGCGGCCCTCTTCCACCAAGGAAATAATTTGTATGACTATTACAGGTAACTCACCTATCTTGCAACCAAATCTTCTTTTTGCAGATACTCAAGAAGACATATCATCAGATTTGAGGAAAGCTATTTGGGAAAAGCACAAGAGAAACTATCATTTTCATCTCGCCACATCAGTATACTAGATAACGAAGAAGATCAAGCTGTGAGAGTTGCTAGAATCATCCAAGCACAAAGAGATCGAGAAAGAGAGAAAAGAGAAAAGGCTAGAGCTGATCAGAACATGTTCTAGTGATCCCTTCACAATAAAGATTTCAAACTGGCAGGAAAGAGGTTTACATGAGGAGAAAAAGCTAAAGGTCAATCAGATCCCATTTTTTATTTTCAAGGAAAGTTTGGTTTCAAGTTATCTCCTCCAAGGAGGAACACTCCCCATAAATCTAGTAAGCCTTGCATCAAGTCCTGAAAGAGAAAGTAAGGGAGGAATCACTACAAGTCAAGCACTTGTTCTTGCTCACGTTGTTTTACCCTCGCATACCACCTTTCCCAAGATGGCAGTTAACATACCATGGGGAAATGCCATAGGCCCATTGGCCTTACTAGCTCGACATGACCTCCCATGAGGATCGAGGAAGATTCTTCCCAATTTCAATGGAGATGGGAAGACTTCACCTGATGACCACATTTCTGCCTTCTTTGTTACATGTGTAGTTTTGTTAGTGGAATATGAAGATGTTGTTATTCACCTCTTCATTGAAACATTGCATGACATTTCCACGGATTGGTTTCATCATCTCCCAAATGGATGCATTACAAACTGGGATGATATGAAAACTAAGTTTGAAGACAGATTCAAGATGGTAGAAGATGAACATGCCCTTCTTGCCCAACTATCTCAGGTGAAGAAAGAACCAACATAACCCATGAGGAATTTTGTGGCTAAGTTCAACAAAATGGTGAACAAAGTTCCTGCCAGAATTCACCTGAACCCTGACAAACAAAAATGTTTCTTTATTAATGCACAACAACCCAGAAGTGTGCTATCAACTGAGAAGAGCTAGAGTGGCTACTTTGGAACTTTCTCAATCCTTGGCCATAGAAATTGAGGATGAATTAATCATGGCAGGGAAAATTCAAGAAAACTTCCCTCAAGGGAAAGAGTCAAGAAACCCCCAATGCTTCTGAGACCATACTCACTAAGTTGGCTAATGATGTGCTAGCTTTGAAAAAGCAAGTTGCTCAAAGTAGTAAACCTGCTCCTTATAAAGACATCCCAAGAAAAGGCTACGTTCCCAACAAATCTAGAATTGTAGGCACTCTGACGAGGCTTGTTATTGAAGCATCTCCCACAACTAACTCAAAGTGTGATGTCATTGAAGAAAGTGATGATGAAGTTGAGGTCATCAAAGTTGACGAAGAAGAGCCAGACTCTGGGACATCTGAACCTGAAGTCGAAGAGCCTAAAGGAGAAAGTAATAATCATTTCTTTGAGTATCATTCAGAAGAAGAAGACAAATATGAAGAAATTGTAGAAGATATGAATAGTCAATCCTTCATTGTCTTCACATGCTCTTAGAAAAAGGAGAAAGTACCACTAAGGTGGAAGATAAAAAGAGCTCCAAGGAAGTTCCTAAAGAATCTAAAACTAAGGAAACTTCCAAAGAATCCAAGACAAATGAGATTCCTAAAGATTCCAAGGTGACTGAGGTTTCCAAGGTCAAAACTATCTTAAAGAAAGGAGGACCTTTGTCAAGTCAATTAGTTGATAAATCAGCTATGAAGAAAGTTTCTTCTTCCACATCAATATCAACCAAGCCCGAAGCAAAGGTCAAAAGTGTGCCATCATCAAGTTCAAAAGAACTAGTATCTGAGACATCAAGTACAGTCATTTTTCCCAAATTTGATATCATTGATCATATCAATAAAACAAAAATTTCCATGTCACAGGCAGAGTACTTGAAGTCCAATAAGGATCAACTTGAGAAATTGGTCTAGTTTATCAAAGGTGACTCTACTGTTCATTCCTCTAAAGGAATTATGAAAAATCCCAAAGATGGGAAGACTCAAAATATTGTGGCATGCCACTACACCTTCAAATGAAAAGATTGAACCTTTCTTTGTGTCCTTTCTAATCAATGGATGCAAATTAAGTAATTGCATTATAGATTCTTGGAGCCTCGGATAATGTGATGCCTGCAAAAGTAGCACATGCTCTTGGGTTGAATTGTATGAGAACATTCGGATCTTGTTACTCCATGGAGACAAGACAAGTTCCTCTGATTGGGTAGATTAAAGACGCTCAAATGGTTTTAGCTCAATTTCCTCAAAAGCGAGTCAAGGTAACCATTCTAGTTGCTGACATTCCCACTTCATATGGTATGTTGTTGAGCGGAAAAATTTTGTAGAGATCTGGGTGGTGAGATTCAAATGGACTGGTCTCATGCTATGATCCCTATCAATGGAGAAATGAAGAAGCTAATGTCAGAGACTTAGGAAAAGTTCACGGTAACAAAAACTGATGATCCCCGCGCACAGGTCCTGTTTCAAAACTCAAGTATGGGTAATTATATGATGACTACAGAGGTTCATGCACCTGAGGTCACTTGCCAAGATCCCAATGAGATCTGGACTCTTGAGTTCGATGGAAGTTGTTGCTCAACAGGTTCCGGCGCAGGAGTGGTGCTTATATCTCCAAATGGTAAAATGTTTCCTTTTTCTTACAAACTCCAATTTTCAAATACTAACAACATTGCAGAATACGAGGCATTAATCCTTGGCCTCCAAGTTGCAGAAGAGAAAGGGATCAAAAATTTGAAAGTCTTTGGAGATGCAGAATTGATCGTGAAGCAAGTTAAAAATCAGTTTCAAGTAAAGAATGATCGTTTGAGACACTACAGAAATAAAGTGTGGGACGCGATAGAAACCTTTGATGCTTTTTCCATAGAATCTTGTCCCTCGTGAAAATAATGACAAACCAGATTCCCTAGTAGTCTCAGCTTCATTGATGATCCCTCATTCAGAGTTTGATCAAGACAAATACACCATTGAAATGGTTTTTAGGCCAAGTGTTCCTGACAATGCAGAAAATTGGCAAGTCTTCAATGATGATCAAAAAATTATTGCCTTCTTGGAAAAGAGGATAATTTTGAACAGTTGTACTTTGAAGGAAGTGATTCTGCATTTCATGAATCGACGACCTCACCCATTCAAGGAGTTGAGAACGAGGATCCTGGTGATGGCATCATTCAACTCAAAGGAAATAAAATTCCAAAAGGATTGGTTTCACTTGAAGAACTTTTTGATAAACATGACAGGTTTATCAAAGAGAAAGAGTAGGCAGGACCTACAAATTCTGCTGACTATGAGCAAGTTGACATTGGTACCAAGGACAAACCTCGCCTAGTCAACATTGGTAAGTGTTTCTCACCTGAGGAGCGCAAGAAATTTGTAAGCCTCCTTACCAAATATTCTGACGTCTTGGCTTACTCATATGAAGACTTGAAGTCTTTCCAACCTAGGGAAATGGAGCATGCCATACCCTTGAAACCTGGTGCAACTCCATTCAGGAAAAAGCAAAGACAATATAATCCCAAGATTACAGGGACAATATTCCATGAGGTTCAAAAGATGTTAGACGCATGAATAGTGTTTCCTATTCGACATTCAACTTGGATAGCTAATATTGTTCCAGTTCACAAGAAAAATGGAGAAATTAGGATTTGCAGTGGATTTCCGCAATCTTAATCAAGCTTCCTTAAAGGATAACTATCCACTTCTGGTCATGGACCATATTCTGCAGGAAGTAACTGGATCAGAAATGTTATCCATGCTAGATGGTTTCTCTGGTTATAATCAGATTGAAGTGGCTAGAGAAGACCAACATAAGACCGCGTTCACCACCCCTGGGGTATGTTCACGTATAGAAGAATGCCTTTTGGTTTGATCAATGTCGGCACAACTTTTCAAAGGGCTATGGATATGGCATTCACAGATTATAAAGACAAGATCATCGTGATATACCTAGATGACTTGATGGTTTTCTCAAAGAAGCGAGAAGATCACCTAAGAGATTTGGAGAAAATATTGCAAAGGTGCAGACTTCATAAGATCTCCCTGAATCCAAAGAAGTTCATGTTCAGAGTTACGGAAGGGAAACTCCTAGGTCATATTGTTTCTAAAGAAGGAACTAAGATCAATCCTGAGTGCATTCAAGCTATCAAGAATCTTTCCTTACCTACAAGTAAGCCTGGAGTTCACTCATTCTTTGGGAAGGTGAACTTTTTGAGAAGGTTTGTGCCAGATTTTTTTGAAGCTAACCATAACAAAGAAATCGCTGACATGATGAAAGGAAAAGAATCCTTCAAATGGTCAAAGGAAGGTAGAGAAGCATTTGAACAAATCAAGAATGCTATTGCAAAAGCTCCTACATTGGTGTGTCCTAATTTTAAAAGGATTTCATAGTCTATTGCTATGTTTCTCCACACACATGATCTCTGCCATCCTGACTCAACACAATCAAGAGGGAATTGAATCTCCTATTGCATTCATGAGTTCTAGATTCAAGAAACATGAACTGAATTACACTCCCCTTGAGAGGCATGCATACGCAGTGGTTAGAGCCTTGAAACATTTCAGGTACTATGTATTGAATTCTCACACCAAAGTCTTAGTGTCGGACACCGCAGTTAAATCAATGTTGACACAACAGGAACCAGGATCTAAAAGAGGTAACTGGGTCTCCAAGATCCAGGAATATGACTTGGACATCAAGCCTACCAAGTTAGTTCGAGGAAGGGGACTCTGCCAACTCATCACAGAGAATGAGCCACGAGATGACTCTGAAGAAGAACCAGTTGAAGAAATTTTACCACTGGTAGTTTTCGTTCAGTACCACAGATGAATGGTATTCTGATATCACTTATTTTCTCACATATGGCAAATGTCTTGAGAATCTGACAGCTAAGGAAAAGAGAGCTATCAAATTAAGAGCTGTCAGGTACGTCATTTGGGACAACACCTTATTCAAGAAAGGTATTGATGGCATGTTCCTCAGATGTGTTGATAAAGAACAACAACCCAGGTTGCTTGAAGCCTTTCACAATCATGCTTGCGGTGGTCATTTCTCTGGACCAATGACAACTCATAAGATTTTGCGAGCACATTATTATTGGCCCACTATGTTTTCTGATGCTCAAAAATGGGTAGCCAAATGCGAAGCTTGTCAACAATTTGTTGGAAGACCTAAATTGGTAGCTTTGCCTTTAAATCCAGTTGTCATTGAAGAACCCTTTCAACAATGGGGTTTAGATTTCATCGGGGTTTTGAATCCAAATTCCAGTGCTGGTCATACTCACGTGCTCACTGCAACTAACTACTTTACAAAGTGGGTAGAATCTATTCCGGTGAAACAAACATCTACTGCGGTAATCTGTGACTTCATCAAAGAGAATATATTGGTTCGTTACAGAATTCCACAAAAGATCGTGACGGACAATGCCACCAATTTTTCTTCTACAGAGATGATAGGTTTTTGTTATGGGTATGGGATATCTTTATCTCATTCATCAGATTACTACCCTCAGGGAAATGGTCAAGCAGAATCCAGTAACAAAAACATCATTACTATCATGCGCAAGTTAGTCGAAGAAAATCAAAGAACTTGGCATAAGAAGTTATATGATGCATTATGGGCTGACCGCATAACTCCCAAAAGGGAAATTGGGATGTCTCCATTCCAACTCTTGTATGGAACCGATGCTCAAATTCCCATCACTTTGGAGTTACCAGCATTACGATTGGCTCAAGCAGTTGACAATGAATGCTTCACCAATGCATTGGATAAAAGGATCATGTTCCTAAGCAAGCTTGAAGAACAGAGAAGTCAAGTGGCAAACAGGATCGAAGAACACCAATCAAAAGTAAAGAAATTGTTTGACAGAAAAACTAAGGAGAGACAATTTCAAATCAATGACTTAGTTCTTCTTTGGGACAAGAGGCGTGAACCGAAAGGAAAGCACGGGAAGTTTGATTCACTGTGGCTGGGCCCTTTCAAAATCAGGCATTTCTGTGGAGATAACACATATTACTTGGCATATCCTGATGGAACTCATTTTCCTTTTCCCTACAGCAGGCAATATCTCAAGCACTATCAAAATTGAAAACGGGTTGTCCCCCGTATGTACATAGGTAATTAGGATTTTGGTTTGTTTCATTTCCCTATTTTTCGGTTTCCTCTCTTTTGTCATCCCATTTTTGTGCACCATCATTTTTGGGATCATGTTCATTAAATTTTTGGTCTGGGTCCGTTGCTGCGTCCATGAAGTCCTTGTCCCCAATTAGAGCCAGTTGTTATCAGCTAATTTTGACTTCGCAAAATTAATAAACATGAAAATTTTTAAAAAAAATCAAAAGTATTCTTTTGTGTGATTTATCACCCTCGTCGTGATCATCTTATTCTCATGATCATTTTGGTCTTCGTTTCATCCATTTCAGGTGAGAACTCCTCCCGCCAGGTCGCAAACTGCGTTAATAATTAATTAATTAATATTTAATTAATTTATTACCCTTTTATTTAATAAAATTAATTTTATTAATTTTGGGGTTTTTTAATTAAATAAATATTTAATATTTATTAAAAATCAATCGACAAGTTTTTTTTATTGTCGTGGGGAAAATAAAATTCCACTTCCAATTGTCGGGAATGCCAAATTGGCTTTCCGCACCTGGATTTCCCTTTCCTGGCAAAATCTTCTTTTTTCCCCACTTGTGGAATTTCTCTTGCTGATTGCCAACCCAACCGGATGGCAAACTGGCAAAAGATCTCCCAATTTCCCACATGGGGAAATAAATGGGAATTGTCAGCCTGCTTTGCCATTGCCACAGGCAAATGATTAAGTTTTTTCCCATATTTCCCTGGCAATTAATTCCCACTACCTGAAGAAAGGGAAATTGGTTATTTCAATGGAAAGAAAGAAATGGTTACGGGGAAGCTTCTTTAATCCTCTTAACCATTCCTCCGTGAAACTCTGTTGGAAAAAGTCATGCGAAGAAGCTTTCTTTATTTCTAAGATATTTTATTTTTCAATTTCTTCTTATTTCCCTTCTATAGAAGATTTTTCAGAGAATTTTTTTTTCCAAAGACTCATAAGCAATTCCTTTTTCAGAAAGAAAAAGAAGGCGTTTTCAAATTTATTTTTCCCCACACATTCAAGAGGATAATGCAGATTCACGTTGAGAGGAAACTTCCCACATTTATCAAGAAGAGGAGCCCACATGCCAAAAACAAATAAGGGATAAAAACAAGCAGTTCAAAATATTTCAACGTATTTTTCACGTGGGAGAATAAGAAAGCATGTTGAAAGAGGAAGGAGAAGAGATTACTCAAGGAAGAAAACCAAAGCAAAAGAGGCCAAAAAAGCAGTGTCCACGCATTGTAAGGAAAAGAGTTTTTCCATATCCATAGCTCAAAGCACATAATATCCCACATTGAATAATCACAGCAGGTCCACGCCATAGGAAAAGAAAGCCATGCCATTGGAAAATAGCCAAAATTTTCAAATCCACATTACAGGTTTTAAGGCAAAAGAGTTCAATTTCCAAGCCAGAAGAAATCCACAGAGGCCAAAGGAAGCAATATCCATGCATTGTAAGAAATGCAAAAATTCAAATTGTTTCATGCCATTTGCAAAAATTAATTTCCAAAAGCAGTCAGCATTTTTCAAATCCGACGCTAGAAAGAAAGCAGGAGACAAGCAGGTATTTTACGTTTGAGGTTTCATAGAAAAAATAACTGTAAGGCAGAATTCCACGATTCAGGAAGAACAAGGGTTCCACACAAGCAAAAACTTTCCATGCATACCAATAAAATCCCAAACGCAGGGATTCCAGACAACGCAAGTCCCAAGAGAGAGGAATGGTTTTTCCCAAGCAGAAATTCCAGTCAAGAGAATTCCCAATATAAAAGTGTCATTGAGGAAAGGAATAAAGCAGTCATTCAAATCAGGGAAAATTAAAAATCAATTTCCAATGCAGGTATTTGAGAAGGGAAAAATAAAGGATTTTCAAAACCAATATTCTCCACTCCAAAAATTAATTGGGATATTCAATAATATCACGCATTCAAATGCCAACGACAAGAAAAATTACAAGTTAAAAGTATTTCCAGAAAATCAAAGCAATTCTTCACACTGAAGCAACTTGAATCAGGCAACGTGAAAGAAATAGTGAATTAAAAATATTAAAATTGATCCTACGCAAAGCCATTACAATCAGAGAATTTAATTAAAAATAAATATTATTATTGTTTCCCGATTTGGAATTCAAGCTTAGTCTCGATATTTTTGTTTGTATTAACATTTTAAAAATTTGTAATTCGGGATCAATTATTATTATTATTTTTAAAATAATAATAATTAATAATTAAATGAGCCATATTTCTCTTGTGTTGATGGTGGTTCAGAGACTAAGACCCAACACCGTTTACATCATTTTGTGTGCCTGAGTCATTTTTTGTAAAATTCATAATGGCCAAAAAATCCAATAAATCTGCAGGAAAATCGAGGAAGCCAATGGAGAAATTAAATAAGTCCACACTCAAATATGAATTCCAAGGGGTCATTCCTCCCACTTCCATCAAGTCTGCATACGACAATATCACTGACACTAATCTTGGCCACATTAACGTGCAACAATTTTGTGATCGGGTGAAAGCTGAAGGCAAAACCATATTCTCGGATAGGCTCTACCATAGCGGTCTACCCCAAGCAAGCAACATTTCCTATCTCGGTGCAATGCCCAGAGCTGGTCATCACCTGCGTAGAGCATTATGATCCCGAGAGGCGAGGAATTTATAAGGATAATCGCGAGCCTTTCCTCTTAATCACACTAGAGCACATTGAGGAATTTCTCAGCATACCTGACTTCCCTGAGAATGTTGACATCACTCAAAAGTCAGCACAAGATTTTTTGGATGAAGAACCCCTCAGATGGAGCAAGATGGTCAATAACAACTGGTTAGTGACCAAGAGGCCTCGTGTTGACCGGATTCCTAAGGAACTGTACCGCATTGAGTTCATGGAGGAAATCAGTGACATGATCACTCTCCTGAGCCGAGTCTTCGGTCTACCCTCTGCCAGGATTTTCCACCCATGGATGTATCAGTTTATCTGTATCATCCTTTCCAAGAGAGAGTTTGTGGATTGGGCCACCATCATTAGTGATACTCTTCACAAACAATTGATCAAAGTGAAGATGACTGGATGTTTCTACATGACATCATACCTGACTTATGCAGTGGCTAGAAGGAAGCTATTTTCGGGGCTAGAAATGAAAGGAGTCATGGGTCCATAAAATAATGTCTTCCATCATTATCCACAGTTAAGTTTCAAAAATAGCTCTCATCATTTCAGGAGAGTTAATGATGCATTCACCTTCCGCGTGATTCGAAACTTGAATAGGAATACAGAAGGAAAGATTCTCTAAAGATGTCATGGATGTCATTTCCCAGTGGGGAACATGGTTTATTCAATTTCCGTCCTTTTCCTACATTCACATGAGTGGATTTGTAGGTACTCCATGGAAGCTTCCTAAGTATGTCAGTGACAAGTGGGCATTGATGGAGCTTGCGCGACAACTATTCCAAGTTCATTGTCTTCTCAGTGACAAGCATTGTTCAGGCATTCATTTCCCAATCCAAATTGGGGAATACCAATGTCCAAATCTCTTCAGTGCACAACTCATGGAGAAAGAGTTTTCTCTCATCACTATTCATCCATATGTGAAGAGATTCCAATTTGATATCAACAGATATATGCAGAAGATTCTTGGAGCAAAGTATCAACACAACCCTACCATGGAAGATTTCTGGGCTGCTCCTAGTTCAGATGAACATGAAGTGAGAAGGCGAGAGTTTTCCCGCCTGACCCTTGCTCAAATCAAGGCCTTTCACATCAGAAACCCTCCAGATTCATTGGTGGATGATGGTGAAGATGTTTTTGATCCTTCATATGATGTCATTACTTTCACTCCCTTGCCCCAAATTGATTGGACCAAAAGAGATGAATTTTCTCTTGATAACAAGAATCAACCAATTCTCGAAAGAAGCATAGCTTGGTATGAACGAGAACTTGCAAAGTTACCATCAATTCAAGTTCATACCTCAAGAGTACAAAAATTTCCAACTCGAGGAGGTCTCCAGCCGACCAAAGCTTCTTCTCAGTCAACCTCTGTGCCATCTACCCATATGCATCAAGCAAGAAAAGAGTGGTTTCCCAAATCCACTTCTTCAAAGAAGGTGTTGCAAGGTGAAACATCCAAGGGTCCTAGCCCTAGTGAAGGAAGAGAGTGTGTATCAGGAATTTCCACTTCAAGTAGATATTCTTCTACTCACATTGTTGATAGTTCGAGGAAGCTCATAACAAACACTCCTCAGTCATGTCTTGCACAAGAGTCTACTCAAGTGCAAGTGGTCTAGATATCAAATGCTTCTGAACCTACAGTTCACGAAGAGATTTCTCAAGGTCTCCCTAATGTTCAAGAGGTTGATATCGAGGTTATTTCTCTAGAGATTGAAGTTGTGGAAAGGATTCTTGTAGAATCTAATGATATTGAGAACAATGTGAATGTTGCTTCGGACTCCAGGCTCCTGTATGTGGAATTGGTAAAGGAAACTCCTTCTTGGGTTGATTGTGAGATCAAGAAAAGAAAGAGGGTTGTCAAGGCAATTGACATTGACTTCGATGCCCTTTTCAAGCTTTCGAATGAGGTCATTCCCAAGAAGCCTAAAGTGTTCTCAAATAATGGTGGATGATGACGGGAACAAGTTTGTGGATCTTTCCATCCCACAAGTTGACAAGGAACGTAATGTCATGACACCTACTGATTATGAGATATCCAGACTTGGACTTGGGAAGTCCACATTGGAAAGTGACATGGTGATGGCCCATGATTCAATGGATATTGTGCTAAAGAGGCTTGAGAAATATAAATCTCAGAACTCTCAGCTCAAGGCCGAAAAGAATCAATTGGTGGATTATGTTCAACATCTGATAAATCCAATATCATCCACTTTCCCAGTACCCGATGCAGTGGCTGCCCCTGATGAAGAAACTCTCAATTTTTCAAAGGAAATAAACACATTGGGCCATGTCACTAAATCTTGGCTTTCAGAGATTCTCATTTTTGGGGGAGAGATGATCAAAGTAGTCGTGAAGCTCCATGAAGATATTAGTGCATATCTTGATCCAATTCTTTCTTTTAAGGAAACTTTTGTTTCTAACATATCAAATTTGGATGAGATATTGCCTAGTCTACAGGAGATGACAAAGTATGGAATCTTCAACTCTAGCCATTGAAGGAATCCTTGAATTTGAATGTCGAGGGACACACTTTCTTTGGTGTCTACATCTCAAGTCAAGGAAGACACTTCTCGAGGATTCTATGATCCATTACGAGAGCGTATGCAATGAAGCCTTCACTTCACTTGCCTCAATTCAGGAGTTCATAGCTGAGATCCCTTGTGATCTTGTAAATGAGAAAAATCAGAGGCATTCATCAGAACATGTTGAGGAGAAATTTTCACAATTGTTCAAATACATTTATATCCTACCATCAATTTCTCTTCAGCTTCAATGGAACGTTGCATCAAATTAAGGAACTTGTTTGAGAATGTTCAATCAAAGATGGTCAATCTGAATGATATGCCAGGTAGGATCTTGGAATTGCAGGTGTTTTGTGAGGTTGTGCTTCGACCGAGTGAACCTCCTGAGGAAGAAAAGATGTTCAAAACATTGGGAAGGTTCAGATCCTTTCAATTGGCGAAGGCGACAGGATCCTAATTTCACTGATGGGATGAGGAGATAGCTTTTCTGGTATCTAACAAAGTGGGAGAGTCCATTTCTCATACGTTTGAGATAGGAAGACCCCACTTTAATGGATAAGGCACTGGATTTTATTATATGTTAAAATGGTATTTTAAGTGGGTTATTGTTAAACTCACTTTTGGAAAACTTTGGATAACTTAAGTGATTTCTATTTTTAGTTGTTTTTTATAAAGTTGGTTGAAAAATTCAAAGTCATTTAAGATGCCCTATTTAATGTGCATGTAAATCCTAACTACTTTGTAACCAACTTTTGGGTTATAAAAGGAAGTTAGAGGCTCATTTGTAAGGGTGACTTTGAGAGAGGAGAAGAAAATACTTTTGTATGCAAGCTTTACTTCAAGGAAAGAAACTTTGTGTTCTTTTGAGAAGATATTTTGGAGTTAATGAAATATGAACTTTGTGTCCCATTCATTGTCTCTTGTAACATTTGATGTTCTTATGTTCATTAGATGTTAGTGTTTAAATCTTGCATGCAAATATTGTCTTGGATCTTATTGTCAACTATATTAATATGTTGTTCTAGTTCACAATGAACAAGCTCTGATTATCTACTTGCTCATGTGTGTTCCCTTTTACTCATTCTTGTTTAGCTATTCAAACTCCATTTTATTTGAGTTAGTTATTCATTGTTCTTCTTTATGCAATATTAGGCTCTGATTTTACCTAACTCTTGCATGTTCCTTCCATTCATTCATTTCCATTCCTTTCCTTCATTCCATTCCATCTCCCTCATTCACATTTCTTTCCATTTGATGTTCCAAAACACCCCCCACATACAATTTTGAATGTACAGATGTAAATACAATTTTGGTTTTCAATAAAGGTGGCCTCACCTTCATTAAGGAGGGACTTCATTCCCTTACTGTTGCATGTCATTTACATGTGTGAAAAGTAATCTTTTCCTTCATAAGTCATAACCAAACCTTATCACTAAGCTTAAAATGATGTCGAACCATGTGTTGATCATGGAGTTGTTTATACTTTTCATTCATCTTATTTAAGATATTATGGACCTGTTGTTGAGTATATTAAATCTGTTCAACAAACCTTGTTTCTTTTTTCTATTTCAGTTTTTCCATGAGGTGTGTATTCCATTGTATCCACGAGAATGTGTACATAAATGGGTGTCATAGGCTGAAATCTGTAACAAACTTGAAATGGATTGTGCTTGGTGTAGTGGTGCAAGGCCCAATTGTATCCATGCTGTATGTAAGGAAGGACCTCATCTCATGTATGTGGGTATTTGGAGTGATACATACGAAACATGTGGACAATGAGGTTCACCACTTTTGTTTGTTCATCAGTCTGTGGGTGGAAAGATGTGGAATTCATCAACTTAGTGTCCATCATTCCCCATAGGGTGGACAAGAATATTTTCAAGAACCTGTTGTCACTATCAGAAAAAATAGACTTAGGAAGCCCAAAGATGATCCATACGTGACAAAAATAGAGTTTAGCAATTTCTTCTTTGAAAATATTTTTATTACAAGCAATCATTATATCCAGTTGTTTCACCTTTTTCTTAGATTGTTTCTTTGAAGTGTTGATGAAATAGATAGGGTAACGGGCATAGGAGGAATACGTGTTCAAATGTCAGTTGATGGGTTGTTGTGCGCGTATGACTTCTAAATCCACAATTGATCGTGAGAGCTTCCCTTTTGGCTAGGAGGAACTACCTGTAATGAAAACAAGACCACCAGAAGGAATTAAACAATATGGGCAGTGAACTTGCCTAGTGTAAGCTAGATCCGGGAAGTATGATACTTCCTAGATGGTTGTCAGTCCACTGTTTTAAACAATTCAATGTTGTAAACAAAGTAAATCCTATTGTTATTTTAAAATGATTTAGGTATCTCACTTAAAAACACAATAAGAAATAGATCTAATCTAACAGGCTAAGCTAGAATAGAATCCAAAGGTCAAATGATTGGTTTTGGGTCTCTGCAGGTCTGATAAAGGTCTTGGGTAGATCACAGGTGAATGAGGGTGAGATAAAATTAGGTGGGTAGGTCTTTATTCAGGGCTGTGTGGGCAAACACAGAGACCGGTGTCAGTTAGGGGTGACCGACTGGCGGTTAGGTATAACCAGTGACTGTTACTGTGAGATCTGGAAATGTCACAGAATAGGATTTTGGTCTCCTTTTTGATTGCACAAAGGACTTTGGTTGGTCGGGATGAGTGTATTGGGTGACTGGAGTAGGATTTTGCAAGTTTTTAATGGGTATATGGAGGTAAAAATGTGGAGAAGGTCAATAGGGGGGCAAGGTAAACAATGGATGATAAAATGATGAAGAAATGAAATAACCAGGAAAGTATGATGTTGTACTTACTTGGATTCTGTTCTTGAAGGCCTATGTGTGAGGGATGGAGGTGCTGATGATGGGTTTGAAGGTTACAAGTGATCACCAACTGAAGAAAATCTTCTGCATGGGCTGCATGTACACTCCTCTTTGCTTGGATAGATCAGATCGTGGCTGGGATGGTTGTGTAGGAGAAGATGCTCAATCTCCTTCCTTGGATGTGATTTTTCACTGGAATTGGCTCTCTGAAGATGCGTTATCTCTCTGAGATGTGTTCTTTCTCATCAACTTTCTCCCAAAGTTTTCCAACCCAACCTTGAGAATAAGGTTGTTTTGGGGTTAAAATGGGTAACTGACGGTGGTCCGGCTTAACCGGTGACGGTTAGGGGTAACCGACGTCGATCAAGGTGGGATTTCCTAGGTTTACTAAACTAGGGAGATCCTCTTGATTTCCTTGGATCTCATGTCATTATCCCACGGATTAGACTGGGAGCTTCTTGTGAGCATGCAGGAATGTGGTTAGAGGGAATGTAGGCATTGATTTTTAGGGTTTGGGTAAGTCTTAGTTAGTTATGGGAACTTGCTAAGAATAGGTCTTAGGTTGAGTTGGCTTGGTGAGGTGTCTAAGTGAAGTGTATGTGGGGATATTATTTAAATAAGATATTTAAATAATAAATATAGTGAGGATAATGCATTAATTTAATTAAATTAATATTAGTGGGGTGAAGGGGGTCATGGCTAGGTAAATGTAATAAAGGGTGCTTATATGTCGAGGGACAAAGGGGGAGTGTGACCTAATTTTAGTGTCTACATTTTGCCCCTTTTTGTTGCGTAGCTTGTATTGGTAAGCAATGCTAACAAAAATAAGATGTGGTTGCCCCATGTGTGGGTGAAGGTGATCCCCCTCAAACCAGGAACTGACGAGGCAGCAGGCCGAAGCGGTGAGTGGTTTGATAAAAGGTAAATGTGAGGAAAAGGCAAGTGGGTATAGGGAAAAAAGGGTGAAAGGTCTACTCGGGAAATCTAGGTAATGGGTCAGGGTCATAGGTAGCAACAGTCAAACACACGCACAAGTATAAATTACAGCACGCTACCGGGTTGAAGAGCAGGAAAACTCTACATCGTCTAAGGTCGATAGGTTTATCCAAACAAGGTTGAAGTGAATTCTGGTATCCAAGGTATAGGATATGGTCAGGAAACACAACGTAGGTTAGGTGCAGGAACATTTAGGTATGTTCCGGTACACCAAAGGTAGGGTCAGGATAAACGGTCATGGCAATAGGCTAGGTAAGGTCATTAGGTCAATCAACACAGGTAACAGTGCCGCAAGGTATAGCGAACACATGAGGTCAAAGGTCACTAGCGATGGTCTAGGTCCAAATATCTAGGTCGCGGCATGGGTAAGGCTAAGGTAGGGGTAAAATAATGAGTCCCCAAAGGAGGACAAATGGAGGGAGTAAATGATGAGGTCAGGAAAGGTAAGGTAAGGGGTTGGGTAAAGGTTGGATGGGGTAAAGGAGCAAGGTAAAGGGTGGGGTAAAATGGAAAAGTAGGGGCAATGTGTAGGTAAGGGTGACTGATGGTGGTCATGGATAACTGATGTCGGTATAGGAAAACCAGCGATGGTTAGGTAGGGCACATGAGACCGATGCCGGTCTAAGGGAACTGACGTCAGTTAGGTCAGGTTTTGTATAAAAACAAAAAATCCACATTTTTATTATTCATTTGTTATTTGTGAAGTGAAGAAATGACAAAAAAAGAGAAAAGTGAGAAAAGTGTCTGGAGGAAATGGGACAGTGAGCTCGACAGTGTGATTTGACGAGTGGTTGGGTTGGTGAGTAGTGGGTCCACGGGATCAGGGCGAGAGAGTTGATTGGTCAGAGGTTGCGAGTAGATATTCAGTGATGGTAGAGGTTAGAGAGGGATCGGGTGGACCACCGACATAGTGGCCAGATATGCCACCGAGACGGATGGCAGCACGACAAGGTAAGCACCTAACTCTATAGTGTTAATTAGATAGAGTAGAGGTTGTGATAGTTGTTATTTGTAGGGTTTTGTGAGTTTTTTGTATTTTGTGGGTGGGAAAAAGTGAAATCAGGGTATGGGGGAATAACGGGAAAAAAAAGAGGGGGGAGAGGGTAGTAAAGTGTATAGGTGGGGTGGGTAGGGGTCTAATGGGGTAGTTTAGGTCATTGTAGGTGGGGTAAAAGGGACAGGTGGGAGGGTTTATAGAAAAAGGGGGTTTGGGAAGTCACAGATTTTTCCGCGATAGTGACCGGCGTCGGTTAAGCTTGGCCATGACATCGGTTGGTAGAATCGAGATCGGTCACCAAATAGGTGACCGATGTCGGTTACGTGGTAACCATGGTCGGATACAGTTGAACTGGTATCGGTCACCAAATAGGTGACCGATGCCAGTTTAAGGGTGACCAAAGTCGGTTAGGATGAACCGGCACCAATCGGATTTTAGAGCACAAGGGTCCAAGAGGGATGTGGGCTAGGTAGTTTAGATGGGTAGGGTAAAAATAGGGTGGAGGGTAATGATAATTAGTGAATATGGTCAGGGTAAATGTAGATTAATGTTGTGCTTGGATTGGATGCAGGGGAGATCGTAGTTACATATGTGACATAGGGTTCCACTACTACTGGTGACATTGCATGCGGCTTAGCGACCCCTTTGGAGCTTGCAACACATGGAGGCAGTGGGCTTGAGTGGTATTCGGCACTACTCCGACATGTTGTTCAAAAGCCTAATTTGATGGTTGTGCTCATCGATAGATGGGACTCCGCGACCAACACGTTCCACCTTCCTACGGGTGAGATGACTATCACCCTGGAGGACGTGTTCCAGATTTTGCGGTTACCCATATTGGGGGCCTAGGTATACTCTATCTCCTCTCGAGGCCTCAGAGGAGCTGATCGGGATAGTTTTTGGTGAGGGGGCAGTGGAGCTAAGATTCCATAGCACCAGTTTGAGCTATGGAAAGATGTACATAGCCCGTCTGGATGAGACGAGGCTAGTGGTTTTATTGATGGAGGCAGTGTGTTGCTATGCACTACCAGATGCAGAGGGTGGATGCTTTCCCTGATCACTGATGGGGGTGCTCCATGATATGATGGTGCATGAGACACGCTTTTCCTGGCACCAGCATTCTTGGTGCAGCTATACAAAGAGTTGTGGGCACATGGGAGGTTGCGCAGGTTTAGCCTATGTTGTACATTTATACTGCACTGCTAGGCCTACGAGCACATAGTCTATGTTCGACCTATAGGGATGCCCTGAGTAGATGCATTTCCTAAGAGATGTGTGTGGTTGGGATACAGGAGATGGGGGACATCCGGTGAGAGAGCCTGAGGTGCGGATAGGCTTTTGACATATGATGTGGCCCATTTTCAGCAGATTATTGGAGGGGTTGTCCGGAGTGGACATTATTTGGAGGCCATATGTGGGATTTACCCTCATATAGGCACATGCATGAGGAGCTAGTTGAGATCCAGCTAGAGAGGTGGATACAGGTTGCCACTCTTTTTTTTAGGGAGGATGAGATGATCTCGGTAGACAGGGTCTGACCTGCAGTTCGGGCTTGTATAGGATATCCATCTCCGTCCTTCCCATAGTATTGAGAGAGATGACGTGGAGAGGCCTCTACCTCTACCATAGCCTTTACAGTGCCTACAGGAGAGGAGAAGCAGCGTAGTGGATCCGTGGATTGATATGCCAGATGCAGATAGGTATAGGCAGTGGTGGGTGGCGTCAGTTACAAGCCATACCACCTAGACCAGGGCAGCCTGACTTAACTACTGTTTGACAATGTAGAGAGACGCCCTGATAGGGGTCAGGTAGCGATGCTGGATCACGTAGATAGGTATACTGAGTTAGGCTATAGGCATGGATCAAGTTAGGCTATAGGCATGGCTTAGCTACGAGTTACAGGCATGGTTGAGTCTGCAGGCCCAGATGGCATGGTTGAGAAGGTTATAGGCATGGATCGAGATAGGTTTGGATAGCTATGGTTGATTTTGTTGTATATTGTGAGCATATTACCGGCCTATGTGCCAAAGATTTTTTGTATTGATTCATGGATCATTCTTTTTTGTATATGGTTGAGATCGGCTTACGTGCATGATGACATTTGGTATTGTATATCGGCCTGCGTGTCGACATTTTTGAGAGGAGATATGGCATGATTGAGATAGGCATGTATTTTGAGATACACATTTATTGATTGATATGATGAGATTATGGTATTTTGTGATGTGTTGATAGTGTTTATAGAGATATTGGTGTTATGGCTTGTGTTAGTATGAGTTATGGATGTGTTAATTTAATGTGGTTATAAATTAGGTGAGTTAGGCATGATGGATGTTAATGTTGGTTTAGGCATGGATCGAGTCAGGTTTAGTTTAGCATGGATAGAGTTAGGTTATAGGCATGGATCAAGTCAGGTTATGGTTAGGCATGGTTGAGTTCAGGTTGGTGATAGGCATGGTTGAGTCAGGTTATAGGCATGGATCGAGTCAGGTTATGGTTAGGCATGGATGAGTCAGGTTATAGGCATGGATGAGTCAGGTTCAGTTTAGGCATGGTTGAGTCAGGTTATAGGCATGGATTGAGTCAATAGGCATGGTTGAGCTAGGTTAGGGTTGAGTTAGGTTAGTTTATGATTCATTATTGTTTACAATGAATGATACTATGGGTCATATGTGAAATGTTGTATAATCTATGCATAGTGATGATAGAGGGATGGTAGGTGTAATAAATGTATGTTGTGGTAAGCAACTTGTTATGTATGTGGCTTAATTTCTAATTTTGTTAGAAAAGGGTAACTAAGTGAAATGTGATGTAAATGGTGAGTTAGGCATGGTTGATGAATTGGCTTAGGGTAGAGAATGGCCGAGCTAACCTCAAGGGCCCCATGCCCTCGGAGTGCTGCCTACATAGTCCTGGTGAAAAGGGACCTCAGGCCGATGTAGTTCTCCCATGAGCTAGGGAAGAATATGAAAATGAGTTGGTAGGTTTGTGGGCATGTTGTGGGTTTAGGTTTAATAGGTGTGGGTAGATTATAGGTAAAATGATGTAGGGGAAGGTGATTATGGTAAAAGGGGAGGACTCACCCCAAAGGTAAGCGTCGAGGACCAAGTCCTGTATAAGGTAATCAAAACGTAAACAAAGATGGTTAAAAGATAAGAGGGGGGCAATAAAGCCACCTGATTGGGTAGGATCATACCGAGTAGATCATACCTTGGAGGGGGTGATGAACACAAGACCCAAAAGGCATTGCACGATTAACTGTTCTATGATGAAGGTAGTCACAGGATCACCAAATGTCTAAATTCCAAGATGTCCCTTGAGGCAATTGAGGAAATGAGAGTGGAAATGGTAAGGTGGGTGAAAGGTAGTTAATTTTATATGTTTTGAGTGATAGGGCTTTTGGGCAAGAGGTCTGAGGTCACAATGGGCAAGTCCATGACTAAAATGATTTTTTGTTTTGAGATAGACTGATCGATGCGGGAAGTCTATATGGGATAAATAATATGGTACTCCTTGAGGTCTTTGTGAAGCTGATTGATGCAGGAAGCTTCGGTTTCTCTCGTCTTTTTTTTTTTTTTGAGCTTCACATAGCTGTCCTTCGAGGGAGCAGTCTATTTATAGTAGCATTTTTTCGAGAGGAAGATGTCCTTTTGAGGGAGTCATATTTTTATTAGAAGTTTGACTCAAGGATTTTGGTCCCATGTGAGGTCTTTGAAATCATGGACAAGACCAAGGTGAAGGATAGGAATCTTGTTCAAAAGGAAAGGTGGAATGACCATGGGATCTCATCTAAAGGTAGATGAAAAGTATCCATGAGAATCATGCTATGTGCAGTGCCATGGTACACATATTCAAGAGAAGATAACAAGTGATGGGTACTCACATGATTCTTGTTTAATCATTAGGGAGGTGTATGGAGTGGATAGCGCTCAAGGGACGAGCCTGTAAAGAGACAAAGGGTGAGGTAGGACAATGAGTCAACAATAGAATGGTTGAAGATGCAATGCGTTAAGGGGCTCAGGTTCGGGTTTACCATCAAGCGAGGATAAATGATAGGCACCTGATCCATAGGTATGAGTTACGATGTATGGTCCAAGCCAATTAGGAGTGAATTTTCCCCGTTTACTTTTTTCTACTTTGGTTACGTGTTGATTTTCTTTCAAGACAAGGTCACCGACTTGGAAGGTTCATTCATGAACACGTTTGATAAGCACATTTGATACGTTGTTGGTAAACTTGAAGGTGATCCAGAGCGTTAAGATGATGTTTGTCTAATAACTCTAGTTGTGCTAAGTGGTCCTGAAGAAAGTCATCATCAGTAAGCATGTCATGGAGAGAAATGCGGAGTGAGGGGATCTGGACTTCGAGAGGCAGAACAACCTCTGTACCATAGACTAGTGAAAAGGGTGTGGCCGCAGTGGAAGTGCGAATACTAGTGCGGTATGCCCATAGGGAAAAAGGAATGTGCGTATGCCAATCCTTCCCAGTATCGTCAACCACTTTCATGAGAATTTTGTTGAGGGTTTTGTTAGTGGATTCAGCTTGGCCATTGGTTTGTGGGTAATAAGGTGATGAGAAACTAAGTTGAATGTCGAAGGCGTCGCAAAGTTTTTAATGTTTTGTTTTTGAATTGTTTTCCATTGTCAGTGATGAGGCGATGAGGAACACCAAAGTGGACAAATGATGTGATGGTTAATGAACTCACATATCTTCTCAGCTTTCATGGAGATGAGTGGTATGGCTTCCACCCATTTTGTGTAGTATTCGGTAGCAGTTATGATCCATTGATGGCATTGGGAAGAATGAGGATTGATTTCTCCGACAAGATCCAAACCCCATTGAGAGAAGGGCCAAAGGTCACGAGTGACCTGTAAGGCATGACTGGGTGTATGATGAAGGTTGGAATGTTGTTGACATTTCACACAACATTTGACATAGTCGCAACAATCATGGTTAAGGGTCGGCCAGTAATAGCCTAGGTGAAGAATACGCTTAGCAACAGCAAGGCCACTAAAGTGACCTCCACATATGCCATCATGAACCTCCTTAATGGTATAAGGAATTTCAAAACTTGTGAGGCATCGTAAGAGAATACCATCAAATCCATGCTTATAGAGGATTCCCCCAGAATGACGAAACGAGAGACCTTTTTAAGGAAGGCACGTTGTCTGTTACGGGTGAGATCAGGAGGTAAGATGGAGAGGGAAAGGTAGTCAGAGTATTGTTTATACCAAAGGTCACTCAGGTCAGGGGTGTCATTTCCGATTGAGTAAACATCATGAGGTAAATAAGAAGGTGAATGGAGGCATTGTACGGTGACAAATATTTTGGAATCGGTAGGGGAAGCGGGTATTTGGGAAGCTAAGCAGGCCATGGTATCTATAAATTTTTTGGTTGAACGTGGGATGGTTTGAAGGGTGTAATGATCAAAGGTGGTCAAAAGTATGTCTACATGATGTTTATACTTTTGAAGTATCTCGTTACAACATTGGTACATACCATTGACTTGGTTGATGACCAATTGTGAATCACCAAAGATGTGGATTGATTTGACATCTAGGGCATATGCGGCTTGGAGACCTAGTACGAGCGCTTCGTACTTGGAAATATTGTTGGTGCATTCAAAGTCTAGTTTGAAAGACAAAGGCATGGGTTCTCCATCTAGAGGAATGAGGATAACACCAGCCCCACCCCCATGCTGACACTTAGAACCGTCGAAGAACAGTGTCATTTGGTAAGGGGGTTCGTCCAGGGAAAGAGTAGTAATTGACTCATCGAGAAAGTCAAAATTAGAGGGTTGATCCCCAGAAATAGGTGCGTCAGCCAGTTGGTCGGCAATAGCCTTGGCCCTTGATGGACTTTTGGTGAATGAATTCGAGGTCAAGATAAGCTAAAAGCATAAGCCATCGCATGGCACACTGATTTTGATAAGGTTTGGCGTACATGAAGTGTAAGGGATTGGTGTTGGTCACGACATAGGTTTTGTGGTTGAGTAGGTAATGGCGGAGTTTGGTGGCAACAAAAACTAAGGCTAAGCAAAGTTTTTCTGGATGGTTGTATCAGGTTTCATAGTCTAAAAGAGTACGGCTTATGTAATAAACCACCTTCTCCCTGTGTTGTTCATCGCGATGAGCGAGCATGGCTCCCAAGGAATGATCGGTAGCTGATATGTATAGGTAAAAAGGTTGATCGTCTTTAGGTGGAATGAGTACGGGTGGTTGGAGAAGGTATTGTTTTAGGGCCTCAAAAGCTTTGTGACAGTCATCATCCCATTTAAAGGAGACATCCTTCCTAAGTAGATGATGAAATGGTTGACACCGATCAGATAATTGTGAAATGAAACGGTGAATGGACTACAATTTACCTTGCAGGATATGGAGTTGTTTAAGGTTAGTGGGTGGAGGCATTTCCAGAATGGCCTTGACTTTAGTAGGGTCAACTTCTATACCATGGAGGGAAACAATAAATCCTAGGAGCTTTCCTGAGAGAACCGCGAAGACACACTTTTTAGGTTGAAGGGATGACACAATATTTAATGAGGTGGTCAAAGATGGTTTCGAGGATGGCGAGGTGCTTGGAGCGATGTTTAGATTTGGCCAAGAGATCATCCACGTAATCTTCCAATATGTGATGCATGATATCATGGAAGATGTAAGTCATAGCATGTTGATATGTAGCACCAGTGTTTTTAAGGCCAAAAGGCATGACTCGATAGCAAAAGGTTCCCCAAGGGGTAATGAATGCGGTCTTGTGCTGATCTTCTGGGGCAAGTAAAATTTGGTTATAACCCGAGAATCCATCCATGAGTGAGAGCATCTCATGACCAGCGGTGAGGTCAACCAGTTGATCAATACCGGGCAAGGGAAAGTCATCTTTCGGGAAGGCTAGGTTGAGGTCATGGAAGTCCATGCAAATGCGGAGTCCCCTGTTGCTTTAGTAACAGGGACAATGTTAGAAATCCAACGAGGATAATCAATGGGTAAGATGAAGGAAACGGAAAGAAGGTGCTTGAAGTTCTTCTTTGACGAGAAGAGCAATGCGAGGGTGCATTTTCCTCAGCTTTTGTTTGATAGGTTTGGCATCGGGAATGGTTACGATATTGTGGACCACTATGGTGGGGTCAATACCAGGCATGTCTACATAAGACCAAGTGAAAGCATGGTTATGATCTCGGAGAAAATAAGTGATGGCTTCCTGTTTAGCAGCATCTAAAGATTGTCCGATCTTTAGGATGTGTGGGTCATCCTGAGTATGAATGTTGATCTCGATAGTCGATTCATTCAACATGGTTTGTGTCTCAGAGGGTAATGACCGATGAATATATGAGTCTTCTACACCAAGGTAGGTGAGTATGGATTCATCATCCTGACATTGAATGATGTTAATTATAGGTGTGTCGTCATCGATCATTTCAGGATACAGGAATGGAAGAGTGGAAGGGGCCTCACCTTCGCGTTGATAAGTCAAAGGCCCTAAGGAAATGGTGTTTATGAAAAAAAAAGTTAGGGGGGATAGATTCAGGATCCATCGACTCTGTCGGTGAGGGTGGTGATGAAGGTGGAGCGGGTGAAGGTGGTGATGAAGATGAAGGTGGAGGAGGGCTAGGGTCTTCAATGAGTTCAATGTGGGCCTGTTTGGTAGGAGGTTTGGGGAAGCCTGATACCACTACGGTCATTATGTTTGTGGGTGGTACATGGAATAATAGTATGGTGGCCTTGCTCGTAAAATCCAAAACCAAAACCCTTCCACGCACAGCGGTGTAGGAAGGTGTGGGTGAAACGGTGATTGGTAAGTGATTGGAAGTCAGTGGAAAATGGGCGGGGTTGTGATGGTGGTTCAGGTGTGTAAGTGGTAGTATCAAGTCCCCCATAGGTGAGACTAGTACGAAGATGAGGAGGACCATAAAGGAGGCATTCTCCTATATGGTGATCATAGCGAGGGTGTTGGTGAAGGCTTCCATACTCGTGCGGAGTAAGGAATGTGTTGACACTATATAGGTGGTACTCCCCCAGAGTGAGGCGTTGAAAAACACCTTCCAAGGGATCAGTGGTTGGTATGTAGGTAGTTGGAATGGATGATGTGTCGAGAGGTTGATGCAGAGGTGGAGTTAATAGATTGGGAAGCTAATGGGTCAGCCATGGAGGTTATAGCGGCGGTAGGAATGGAGGAGGTATGTGTGGTGAAAGTAGCAACTGTACTGGTAGGTGGAGGTGTAGGTGAAGTGGTATTGGTTGCGGAGGTAGACGGCTTGATAGGTATGAGCACATCATTGGGTCGGTAAAGCATGTTGCATGTTTTGAAAGGTGATGGGTCAGCTGGAATGGTATAAGTGTGTCCTTCGTGTTCAAACTTTACACAACGATGCAAAGTGGAAGGAACGCAACCCATGACATAGATCTAGGGTCTACCAAGCAACAAGTTATATTGGAATTCCCCCTCCAAAATGTAAAACAATTCTAGAATAGTGCGGGGGCCCATGCGAATGTGAAGGATGACAGTGCCTAGTGTGGAGGTGATAGCATCATTGAATGAATGCAACATGACTAGATGTTTATGCATGTAATTTTCAGGTATGCACATTTGAGAAAATGCATGGGATGAAATGATGTTAATGCTAGCACCTCCATCAATCATCACATGGCATACCCTGTATGTCATCAATGTGGATGGAGATGAAGAGGGCTGGGTCCAGGGTCATCATTTTGGTGTGGCATGATCTCTTCCTCTGAGAAGCTAAGGGAGGCCACTTGGTGAACAAGGTGAGGTGAAGATGAAGGTGGTAATTTGGTGAGAGAGGCTACATGATGGGGTGTGATAATGGAGGCTACGGGTGTAGGGTCATTGGGTAAAACCTCAATAGATTGAAGAACCTCCATGAGGGCTTGACGATGGGATTCCGAGGTTTGGATGAGGTCATATAAGGACATTTTGAGGGGAGATTGGTGTAATTGTTTGAGCATGGTGCGATGTGTGACGCCATTAGAAATGGGGTATATGGGGTCGTGGATAGTTATTTTAGGTATGGGTGCAGATGGTATGTTGGGTATAGGATTGGTTGGTGGGTCAGTTGCCTTTTCTTTTCCCTTCTGTGCATGTGTAGTGACGTGTATCATGTTGATTTGAGGGGAGTTGGAAAATGGAGAAGGTGTAGGATGAGTGGTATAATGACATGAAGGGAAAAAACCTACTGGAGGAGAAAATCCTTGTGAGGTGAGCTGGGTGCAACGACATTGGGGTGGTGGCGTGGCAAGTTCTCTGATGCAACCATGTTAATTTCAAATCTTGGGTGTGGCTCTAGGAGCTGTGAGGGTGGAGGTTGTGGTTGTTGAGTGGGTAGTGTGGGAATGGGTGTTGGTGAAGTAGGATCCTCGTCAAGAAGGTCGTCATCATCAAAGTTGGTTTCTGGTGGACACAATTGGATAAGGACGGTTTTCAAGGCCTTGCAGTTCTCCACATCATGCCCTGGCACATGATGGTATGCACAAATTTTAGTATCATCAAACCCTTTTGGCTTGGGTTTGAGGGGGTCGTAAGGTTGGAGTGGTGGTAATGTGATAACAGAAGGTCTCGAGGAGGTTGGTTAAAATTTGGGCATAGGATCCTGCTAGTGGATCACAATGGGAAGTGAACGTGGGTTTGGGTGTAGGTGTGGTTGATTGTCGAGGAACTATTTTTGGAAGAGTAGGAATGGGTTTAGCTATGGGTTTAGGTGCCGGTGTGGTTTTAGGTATCGGTCATGTTTGTTTGGGTAGGGGTATAGTAGATGGATGGGTAGGAGGGTGTGTGGTTGTTTTGACTACCTTATTGTGGGGTAGTGGGGTTTTGTTTTTGGGTTGCACCTTCTTGGGTAAAGGTGATGTGGGTGTATGAGGTCTAGAAGGAAAAGTAGATGGAGGAAGAGGGTGAGTTACCCACGGGGATAACGGGGGTGCTGTGAAGGTAGATGACATGGGTCGTACTTGGGGTGTGAGGGACAATGACTGAAGTGTAGTGGGTAGTGAAGCAATAGCTGAGGGTATTGGAGGTATTGGTGGTAAAAGACTGTAGGTGCAGGTGTAAGTCATGTTGTGTGCCTGGGTAGGTTAGAGGTTTGTGAGGAAGGAATGGGTTGTTGTGTTATTGGTTTATGGATGGGTGAAGGTTGCTTGACCATGTTGGGCAGCTGAGGTCTTAAGATAGACAAGACAAGTGCGGGTGTGATTGGTGTGGTCGGGTATGAGGTCGATGAGTTTGTTTCTTTGGTTTGGGTGTCGGAGTAGGTGTGGTATTGACGTTGGAGGATGTAGCTAAATCCAGTTTAATAGGTGGATGAGTAAGGCTGGTGGTCGGGGTGACCCCTAAAGTGGTAATAGGTTTAGTTGAGGCAAATGTTGTAGGTGTGGGTTTGGGTTTAGATGTAGGTTGGGTTATGGGTAAGGGTGTGGTTTGAGTGCTAACAGGTATCATGGAAGGGGTTGCGATAGAGGTGGTTGTATTTGGTTTGATTGGTTGAAATGTGTTTGGGTAGATAGTGGAGGTATCAGTGAGGGATCTCTGCATCTGTGTTGAGACGGGGAGTAAGAGGTTCCCCCATAGTAAAGCCCTATCCACATAATCTAAGTGATTGGCCAAACGTGAGAACAACACGTCTGTGGGTGGAGTTGGTGAGGACCTAATGGAAATTCCCATAAAATGTGTCTTAGAGATGGGGAATTGGCTAGCTTCAGCTTCCGTGGGTAAGAGAGCCAAAAGTAGGTCTACACTTGGATTTTGGGTAGCTAATGGAGAATGCTCACCAAGAGGCAAAGGTATCTCAACTGGGTCTATGATAGGTGGAGGAGATGATGGGAGCTCCTCTATAAGTGGAGGAACAGATGGTGCATCCTCTGTGGGTGGAGGAGGTAATGGGTGCTCCTCTTCAGTGGGTGGAGGAGGAGGTAATGGGAGCTCCTCTATGGGTGGAGGAGGTACTGTAGGTAAAGGTTCTCTAAGTGGTGAAGCCAGGGGTGAGATGGGCTCAATGTTAGTGGAAGACCCCTCCGTTGGTGATGAAGGAGATGAAAGGTGTTCCTCTGTTGGTGAAGGAATAGGGGAGGTTGGTTCCAATGTGGAAGGAGGATTTCAGGCTAGGATTTCCTCTATGGAAGGAATATGGGGTAATTGGGAGGTGACAGGTACCTCGTTAAAGATAGTGTGAACCTCATGGGTATGGGTATCGTGAGTTGATGTCTCACCGGTTTGATTGGATGAAGGGGCATGGTTGGGAAATGGTTTTTTGAAGATTTGTAGATTTTGGTTGGGGGTGGCGTTGGGATTATCCATAGTTAACTCACCTTTCTCGAGAATTTCTTGGACAATATTTTTGAAAGTGATGCAGTTTCCATCACTATGACCCTTTACTCGATGATAGTTACAGAAATCATGTTCTTTATACCATGCGGGCATGGGGCGAGTAGGGTCAAAACCAGTGTGTGGTTTTATGGGTGGAAGGGTGATGGCTCCAGCTTTGATAAGATTTTCTAAGACAGAAGAGTAAGGTTCCCCAATTGGGGTATATTTTCACTGCTCTCGTCTGAATTGAAAAGTCTGGACAGGTGAGAGATTAGATGAGGGTGTAGCCTGATTTGATAGATGAGCTGGGCCGGCCTTGAGTACCACTGCGTTAGCGGTGCCCTTAGCTTTTGAATAATTGGTTTGTGGTTTGGAAGAAGAAGAGGTATCATTCGACTTGAATGCCGAATTCTTATTGCGTAATTGGATTTTCTTCTCTTTGATGGCCCGAATCTCTAACTTTCGTGCCATAGTGAATGCCTCATCGAATGTTTGGAAGGTTTGGACCTGCAAGGTCAGGAGATATGTCTAGCACAAGTCCGTGTGAAGAGCTCGATGAGTTCAGTTTGTGGCAGTTTGGAAGGTAAGTTGATTGATCAGCTATGCCAGCAAGTGACAAAATCTATGATAGATTCGTCCTCATACTGACATGTGGAATATAGATCGGTCATGGTAACCTTCTTGATGATATTGATAGAGAAATGATCCAAGAAGGCTTGGGCTACCTGATTGAATGAGAATATAGAGTGTTTAGGTAACCCACTATACCAATCTAATGCAGGTCCAGTGAGTGGACATGGGAAAGGTTCTCAAAAGTCAAGGCATCATCATGAGTGATCAGATAACACACATGTTTGAATGACCGCAAATGCTGTTGTGCTAGTCTTCTTTGCTATTGAAATGATTGAATTAGGCATTTCCCTCGTTAAAGATAGCATGAACCTCACGGGGTATGATCGGAGTATTGGAATGGATGGGTGAATAGGCTTTTTTGAAATCTCATAGATTTTGGTTGGGGGTGGCAGATGTTAACTTCCCTTTCTCGAGGATTTCTTGGACAACTATGCCTCCAATGATGCATCTTGTCCAACATCAATTTAATTACTCGTTGATAGTTACATGAAATCATGTTCTTGTAGGCATGGGGAGAGTTGGGTCAAAACTAGTGTGTGGTTTTATAGGTGGAAGGGTGATGGCTCCAGCTTTGATAATGTAGGGTTCTAAGAAGAAGAGTAAGGTTCCCCAATTGGGGTATATTTTCACTGCTCTTGTCTAGAATTGAAAAGTCTGAAACAGGTGAGAGATTAGATGAGGGTGTAGCCTGATTTGACAGATGAGTTGGGCCAAGTACCACTAGCGGTTATCTTTTGAATAAGTGGTTTGTGGTTTGGAAGAGGAAGAGGTATCATTCGACTTGAATGCCAAATTCTTATTGTGTAATTAGATTTTCTTCTCTTCGATGGCCCAGAATCTCTAACTTTCATGCCATAGTGAATGCCTCATCGAATGTTCAGAAGGTTTGGACCTGCAAGGTCGGGGAGATATGTCTAGCGCAAGCTCATGTGAAGAGCTCGATGAGTTCAGTTTGTGGTAGTTGGAAGGTAAGTTGATTGATCAGGCTGCGCCAACGAGTGACAAAATCTGATGATAGATTCGTCCTCATACTGACATGTGGAATATAGATCGGTCATGGTAACCTTCTTGATGATATTGATAGAGTAATGATCCAAGAAGGCTTGGGCTACCTGATTGAATGAGAATATAGAGTGTTTAGGTAACCCACTATACCAATCTAATGTAGGTCTAGTGAGGGACATGGGAAAAGGTTCTCAAAATAAGGCATCATCATGAGCGATCAGATAACACCCGTGTTTGAATGACCACAAATGTTTTTGTGGGTCTTCTTTGCTATTGAAATGATTGAATTTAGGCATTTCCCAATGCATAGGGTATGAATAGATAAAATGGATGGGTGAATAGGCTCATTGCAAATCTCTTGTAGGTGAGAGTGTTATAAAATGAAACTGATGCCTCCAATGTCTGCATCTTGTCCAACATCAATTTAATTAGGTCATTGGTGGGTTGTGATTTTATATGCCTCCTGTAGTTGAGGAGGTTGGTTTTGGGCATATAATCCACGGGGTAAATTCCAGTGTATGTTGTTTCCATGTAGGGTGGTGGAGAAGAAGGTAGTGAAATAGGGGGTACGTACCCAGAATGAATAATGGATGAAACAAGAGGTTCTTGGTAGTATGTATATGGGGGTGGAAGGGTCATGGTAACCCTAGTGGAAATAGGGGCTAATGATTGTGGAATGGAAAGAACCATGTTCTAAAATGGGGTAGGGGTCACCGACACTGGAGGTGGTAATGTAGCTACAGGTATGTGTGAGACATTAGGGGTGGATGAGGTTGTGTTTGGGGTAGTTGTCGAGGGTACAGTGGATGTAATGGGTGCCATAGAGGTAGAGATGTGGCAGTCATAGCGGGTATAGGACCTAACTGTGAAATGACTAGGGGTAAGGTGGATGCGGGTAGCACGGAGCCAGATGGGGCCGATGTGGGTAGTGGGTGTGAGAGTCAGAGGGATAGATACGGGCATGCCATATATCAACTAACCCGAGGCATCTCGAGTGGATGAGTGGGAAAGGTAAAACTGCAAGGCAGCAGGGTTCTGGTCAAGGAGTCGTGAAAACTCCTCATCTCTGGTAGTGATAGTAGTAGGCTAGATGGGATCCATGGTTGGTGATAAAATAGAAGGTGGTGAAGGACTAGGTGGGAGTGGTTGACAACTGGCGTGAAATACGAGGGCGCTTGCTTGTCTTCGGGTCAGCACCATGTGAACCAGTACTGATCAGGTAGGGTTGCTTCTCTGTAAATGACACAGAGAACAATAGGAATAGGTGAATCTAGTGACAAAAAGTGGATTAAGTACCAAATGGTGGCTGGAATGTGAAACAAGCTAACCGATGCCAATTAGGGAAAACCAACGCGGTCAGGGGTAACTACTGCCGGTTACTGTAGAAAATGGACAGTGAGTAAACAACGAGGCAGAAGGTAAAATATGACAGGTATGCCAAATCTGAAGATGTTTAAAATGTCAATGGGAATAATGACAGTGACAGAGGACTGTGAAAAGTGGAAGAAAGTGAAGTAAAATTTCCTTTTGAGTAGGTTAGCAAAAGGACATGGAACCAATGTCGGTTGGGTATAACCGATGGCGGTCAGAGGTAACTGATGACGGTTACTGTGAAATTGAAATAGTGATGAAAGAAAGTGGTTGTGAATTAAAATCTGATGTAGAATCAGACCCAGAATTCTGAGAATGATGATGATATGGCCTAGGCACACTCAGGTGAAGCCAGAATACACCAGCTATGATGAGGAGCATGCAAGGATGAACAAAAAAGTGACGAACGTGATCTCTCACCTCAAAACACAAGCCAAGCAAAAACACTAAGAAAATGTGATCCTAGGAGTTCCCTTTCTATTATGTTTGTTTAGCTTATGCTATTTAGGGACTGACACATGAATTGTGAAATAGAGTTTTTGGTGAGGATGGCTTCCTACAAAGAAGGAGATCTAAAAGGTGAGGTTTCAGGTATGTTATGGTGGGGGCAGGCTTCGCTCTGAAGTATGACTCGATAGAGCAGTGAGCTGGGTGCCCACTGTGTCGTGATCGTGTGATCACCTACAACTTCTTCCAGGTAGGATGTTGTTTAAGAATGTATGTATTTTGAATTTTTGTGTGGTTTGGTAAGACTCAAAGAAAGAGAAAAGGATAGAAGTGCTTTTCTATGATTCATTTGTCAACCATCAGCTGGGCATGACTTCCAGCGTATAGGTTGCCCTCAATTAATGTGAGCTAATGCAATAAATCAGAATGGAATGCACTTATTTTTAAACCCAAATCGAAAATGTGAAATTGGATGACACAATAAGATGAAGAGGAAGAGGGATGCTCTTTCACTACAATGCAAAAAACATGAAGAAATGGTTCTTTTTAATTACACCAAAAGAAAAGTTTCCTTTAGAGCAAATAGAAAGAAGAGGTGGATTACCAAGGAAGAAAATTAGTGTGTATTATTTTTAGAAGGGAAAAAAACACACAATTTTTTCCTAGGAATGAATGAAATGTAAGGAACCCCAGATGGGTCCCACCGAGCGTGCCAAAATGTTTCACCTGAATTCTTAGATCGTTTCTTTGAAGTGTTGACGAAACAAATAGGGTAACAGGCATAGGAGGAATACCTATTCAAATGTTGGTTGATGGGTTGTTGCGTGCGTATGACTTCCGAGATCCACAGCTGATCATGAGAGCTTCCTTTTGGCTAGGAGGAACTACCTGTAATGAAAACAAGACCACCAGAAGGAATTAAAAAATATGGGCAGTGAACTGCCTAGCGTATGCTAGATCTGGGAAGTATGATACTTCCTAGATGGCTGTCAGTCCACTGTTTTAAACAATTTAATGTTGTAAACAAAGTAAATCCTATTTTTATTTAAAATGATTTAGGTATCTCACTTAAAAACACAATAAGAAATAGATCTAATCTAACAGGCTAAGCTAGAATAGAATCCAAAGGTCAAATGATTGGTTCTGGGTCTCTGCAGGTTTGATAGAGGTCTTAGGTAGATCACAAGTGAATGAGGGTTGAGATTAAATTAGGTGGGTAGGTATCTGTTCTAGGCTGTGTGGGAAAATACAAAGACTGGTGTCAGTCAGGGGTGACCAACGGTGGTTAGGTGTAACCGGTGCCGGTTACTGTGAGATCTAAAAATGTCACAGAACAAGCTGTGGTCTCCTTTGTGATTACACAAAGGACTTTGGTGAGTCAGGGACATATATTGGGTTACTGGAGTAGGATTTTGGTGAGGTTTTAATGGGTATATGGAGGTGAAAATGTGGAGAAGGTCAATAGGGGGAAAGGTAAACAATGGATGATAAAATGATGATGAAATGAAATAAACTAGGAAAGTATGATGTTATACTTACTTGGATTCCATTCCTGAATGCCTGTGTGTGAGGGATGGAGGTGCTGATGATGGGTTTGAAGGTTGCAAGTGATCACCAACTAAAAAAATCTTCTGCATGGGCTGCATGTACACTCCTCTTTGCTTGGATAGATCAGATCATGGCTGGGATGGCTGTGCAGGAGAAGATGCTCAATCTCCTTCCTTGCATGTGAGTTTTCACTGGAATTTTCTCTCTGAAGATGTGTTATCTCTCTGAGATGTGTTCTTGCTCGTCAAATTTCTCCCAATGTTTTCCAACCTTGAGAATAAGGTATTTTAGGGGTTAAAAGGGGTAACCGATGGTGGTCTGGCTTAACCGGCGATGGTTAGGGGTAACTGACGTCGGTCAAGGTGGGATTTCCTAGGTTTACTAAACTAGGGAGATCCTCTTGATTTCCTTGGATATCATGTCATTATCCCATGGATTAGACTGAGAGCCTCTTGTGAGCATGCGGGAATGTGGTTAGAGGGAATGTAGGCATTGATTTTTAGGGTTTGGGTAAGTCTTAGTTAGTTATGGCAACTTACTAAGAATAGGTCTTAGGTTGAGTTGGTTTGATGAGGTGTCTAAGTGAACTGTATGTGTGGATATTATTTAAATAAAATATTCAAATAATAAATATAGTGAGGATAATGCATTAATTTAATTAAATTAATTAAATTAATATTAGTGGGGTGAAGGGGGTCATGGCTAGGTAAATGTAATAAAGGGTGCTTAAGTGTGACCTAATTTTATTGTCTACACCATTTTATAAAATCGATCAACTACGAAAAAAACACAATCATTTCCATGTTTCAAAGTTGGCAAACCTGAGAGGAATTCCATTGAGATGGAGGCCCAATGCTTGGTCAGTTCTAGAAATGGTGTATATAATCCTTATTTCTTATTAGTTGGTTTGGAAATTTCACATGGGCTACAAGACTTGATGTACTTAACCAAATCATTTAATAGATTGGGCCAGTAAGAGTGTTTTTGGAGTACTTCCAGTGTTTTGTCCATGCCAAAGTGCCTAACTATCTTGCTAAAGTGTGCCTCCTAAATCATATTTTGTTGTTCAGTAGCTTGAACACAGATGTGTCCCATGTGGCAGAGGAGGTTATCATGTAGATAAAAATCAAGGACATGCTTGCCCCCCGGAGAGCATGATATGTTTTTGAAAAGTCAGGATCAATCTCATACAAAGTGCACAAACTAGAAGTATCATGTCCACAGAGGTCAAGGATAGTTGTGAAGGCTAAAATTGAAGGGTGGCTCAGGTAATCTGCTATTGAATTGGCACTTCCCTTCTTATGTTTTATTATCAGGTGGAATTGTTGTAATTATGTGGCCCACTTATTATGTATCTCATTCCTTAGCTTGCTCTTTTTCTGAAGGAACTCCAATGCCTTGTGGTTTGTGTAAATGACCATCTCCTTCCATAGAATGTAGTGTTTTCCATTGCTTGCATGCTTGAACAATGGAATATATCTCCTTATCATATGTTGGGGTAATTGACTTTTTCATTGAATCTTTCACTATGATATGCAACATGGTGGCCATGTTGCATGATAATTTATCCCATGTCATACTCAAATGGATTTGTCATCAATTTGAAAGGTTGATGCAGGTCAGATATGGAGAGAACCGGGGTCGAGCATAATCTTCCTTTCAAAATTTCAAATTCTCTTTGTTGCATCTCCCCCCATTAGAATGTAGCCTTGTTTCCTCCTTTAGTCAATTGGTTTAGTGGCCAAGAAATATGTGAAAATCGCAACACAAACGAGCGATAGAAATTGGTAAGATCCAAGAAGATACAAAGTTCTATAAGAGTCTTTAGAGTAGGTCATTTCTAAATAACCTAGATATTCTATGGGTTAACAATGGACTCCTTCATCCACAACATATCATAGGTACTAAACCTTCCTCATCCCAAATGTGCATTTTTCTATATTCACATATAGCTTGTGCTTTCAAATGGTTTGAAGTACTTCTTGAACATGTTGTATATGTTGCTCCCATGTCTCACTATAGATGATTATATCATCTAAGTAGACAACCACGAAGGAATTGGTGTAGGGCCATAGGATTTCATCCATAATCCTCATGAAGGTCACAGGAGCATTAGTTAATCCGAAAGGCATGACCAACCATTCAAATAGACCTTCCTGATACTTAAATGTATTCTTCCAGAAATCTATGGGCTCAATGGGAATATGGTGATAGCCAAACTTGAGATCAATTTTGGAGAATAATTTTGCACCATCAAGTTGGTACAAAAAAATCATCAATCCTTAGAAAGGGGTAGCAATTCTTCATAGTAATTTTTTTCAAGGCCCGATAGTCAATACAAAGTCTCCAGGTTCTATCTTTCTTTGCAATTGGGCTTCCATAGGATGAAGAGCTCAGCCTAATGTGCCCCTTTTGAATCAAGTCTAGGATTTGCCTCTTGATCTCATCATTTTCAAGGACTGACCTGTAATACATAGGGTTGTTAGGTAAAGGAGATCCCGGGACCAAATCAATAGCATGCTTTACCTCGCACTAAAGTGGCACCCTTATGAGTGACTAAAATAGATAATCATAATCAACTATGATTTGGTCCATCTGCTTCTTTTGTTGCACTGAATGTGTGGTAAAGGTGGTTAGAATAAAAAATTTAGTGGTTTTTGGCCTAATCATCAGGATGACAAACCGCTTTTCATTATCCACCATCTTCTTACATTACTTGGCACTAATGAGGGAAACTGAGTTGGAGGGAATGACCTCAGGTGTCTAATACCGCCAGCCCCCAATGCTAACGGTGACCCTTTGAGGTCGTTACTCATAGATGTCATGTCTCTCCCACATGAATGGTTGGCCCAAGAACACATCACAAACATCCAATGGAACAACACCACACAAGACCTCATCATGGAAGGGTTTTATTACATATGGGAGGAGACATTGTTGTGTGACATGGATATATATTCATGGGTTCAACCACCCAATACTATATGGTTGGGGATTAAAGGACAAATTAACAATTGTTCTAGATGTAAACAATAAAACTATCTTTGAAATGAGATGTATATTTCTCAAAAAAATGTGATTACAATAGCTATCTCTATAAGGAGATGTGTGTCCTTCCCTTGCGGGTTAT